>WOXC01011977.1:0-252519 GCA_011680675.1 Gymnobelideus leadbeateri
AATCAGTACCAAATTTATGTCATAGAAAGAATTTGGTAGGACTCTTTCTTCACTAATTTTCCCAAATAGTTTGTAGAGTATTGGAATCAATTGTTCTTTAAATGTTTGATAGAATTCACTAGTGAGCCCATCTGGCCCTGGAGATTTTTTCCTAGGGAGTTCATTGATACCTTGTTTGATTTGTTTTTCTGAAAATGGTGTTATTTAGGTAATTCACTTCCTCTTCAGTTAATCTGGGCAACTTGTAATTTTGTAAATATTCATCCATTTCACTAAGATTGTCATATTTATGTGCATACAACTGGGAAAAATAATTCCTCATTATTTTTTTGATTTCCTCTTTATTGAAGGTAGATTCACCCTTTTCATTTTTGATATTCATAATTTGGTTTTCTTCTTTCTTTTTTTTATCAAATTGACTAAGAGTCTATCAATTTTATTGTTTTTTTTTCATAAAACCAGCTCTTACTTTCATTTATTAATTCAATAGTTTTCTTACTTTCAATTTCATTAATCTCTCCTTTAATTTTCAATATTTCTAATTTAGTACTAAATTGGGGATTTTCAATTCGTTCTTTTTCTAGCTTTTTCAATTGAATGTCCAATTCATTGATCTCCCTTCTCTCAGCTTTATTCAGGTATGCTCTCAGGTATATAAAACTTCCCCTAAGAACTGCCTTTAATGAATCCCACAAATTTTGGTCTCATTATTACCATTCTCTTGAATGAAATTACTGATTGTTTCTATAATTTCTTGTTTGACCCACCCATTCTTTAGGATTAAATTGTTTAATTTCCAATTAGTTTTTAGTCTATCTTTCCATGGCCCTTTATTGCATATAATTTTTATTGCATCATGATCTGAGAATGATGCATTTAATGTTTCTGACTTTCTGCACTGAATTGTGAGGTTTTTATGCCCTAGCACATGATCTATTTTTGATTATGTATCATGCACTGCTGAGAAGAAAGTAAATTCCTTTTTATCCCCATTCAGTTTTCTCCAGAGATCCATCATATCTAGTCTCTCTAAAATTCTATTCACCTCCTTAACTTCTTTCTTGTTTATTTCGAGGTTAGACTTATCAAGTTCAGAAAGGGGGAGATTAAGGTCCCCCACTAGCATAGTTTTGTTATCTATTTCTTCCTCTAATTCTTTTAACTTCTCCTCTAGGAATTTGGATGCTATACCACTTGGTGCATATATATATATATATATATATATATATATATATATATATATATATATATATATATTATATTCAGTTAAGTAACTTGCTCAAGGTTACATGGCTAGTCATTATTTATGCGTGGGTGCTCATTTTCTGAGGCCGGATCTGATCTCAGGTCATCCCAACTCCGAGGCCGGCGCTCTTACTTACTGCGCCACCTAGCCGCCCCTTTAGGGCAATTAGGGTTAAGGAACTTGCCCAAGGTTACATGGCTAGGTTTTTGTTTGTGTGGATTAAGTGGCTGAGGCCGGCTCCGAACTCAGGTCCTTCTGACTCCAGGGCCGGCGCCCTATTCACTGCGCCACCTAGCCACTCCTGGTGCATATATATTAAGTAATGATACTGCTTCATTCTCGATGGTGCCTTTTAGCAGGATATAGTTTCCTTCCTTATCTCTTTTGATTAGATCTATTTTTGCTTTTGATTTATCTGAGATAAGTATTGCTACCCCTGCTTTTTTACTTTAGCTGAGGCATAATAAATTTTACTCCAACCTTTTACCTTTACCCTGTGGGTATCCCTTTGTTTCAAATGTGTTTCTTGTAGACAGCATATTGTAGGATTATGGTTTTTAATCCATTCTGCTATCCTCCTCTGTTTTATGGGAGAGTTCATCCCATTCACATTCACAGTAATGATGACTATCTGTCTCTTCCCCTCCATCCTATTCCCTTCCCCTGTTTATGTTTTTGTTTATTCCTTCTCCCTTCCCCTCCTTGAAGTTTTCCCTTTTGACCACCCCCTCCCTCAGTCTTCCCACCTGGTGACCCCCTTCTTAACCTACCCTCTCCCCTTACTACTATTTCCCTCCCCTCTAATCCCCCCCTTTGTTCTCCTCCTTTTTAACTCCCCCTCCCACTACCTATAGGACACAATAAATTTTTATACTTATCAGAGTAAGTTACTCCCCGTTTGACTCCAAAGCAATGAGAGTAAATTTCAAACAGTGCTTGTCTCCCTCCCTCCTTTCCTCTATTTAATGAATTTGTGTGTCTATTTACATTAGAATCTTAAACTTCACTGATTAAGTTGATCCCTCTTTGAACCAGAACAAGTGAGAATAGTGTTTAAATGATGTTCCTCTCCCTGTTTCTTTCCCCTCTACTCTAGCATGTTTTGATGCCTCTTTGAATGGCATATTTTACCTTTTCCTATCTCATTCTTTCCTTTTTCCCATTACAGTCCCTTTGATCCCCTTAATAAGTTTTTTTTTTTAAGTCTTCAGATTAGTCCATCTACCCACACCCTCTATCTAAGCATAACCCTTTTGAAGGTCATGATAATCATAAAAATTTCAATATTGACAATTATCAGCTCCTCACATAAGGATGTGAACATTTTGCTCTTGTTGCATCCCAAGTAATGAGCATGTGTGTATGAGTGTGGGTGTGTGCATGTATGTATATGTGTGTCTGTGTTTTACTTGTTTACCTTTTTATGCCTTTCTTGAGTCTTGTAATTGGAGATCAAATTTTCCATTTCCTGGCTTTTTCATCAGGAAAGTCTGGAAGTCTGTTATTTCATGAAATGACCATCTCCTTGCCTGAAAGATTATGCTCAGTTTTGTCAGGTAGTTAATCCTTGCTTGTAGTCCTAGTTCTCTTACCCTATGAAATATCAAATTCCAGTCCCTACAGTCTTTTAATGTAGAAGTTGCTAGGTCCTGTGTGATACTACCTATAGGTCCGCGATATTTAAATTGCTTCTTTTTGGCTGCTTGCAGAATTTTTTCCTTAATCTTGTAATTCTGGAATTTGGCTACTATATTTCTTGGGGTTTTCAATTTGGGATCTGTTTCAGGAGGAGTCTGGTGAATTCTTTTGATAACTATTTTATCTTCTGATTCCAGGACCTCAGGACAGTTTTCTTTGACAGTCTCTTGGAGGATATTGTCCAGGCTGCTTTTTTCATCATGGCTTTCTGGTATACCAATAATTCTTAAGTTATCTCCCGTGGATCTGTTCTCTAGGTCAGTTGTTTTTCCAGCGAGATATTTTACATTTTCTTCCAATTTTTCAATTGTCTACTTTTGTTTGATTGACTCTTGGTTCATCATAGAGTTCTGAGTTTCAATTTGAGTGAATCTAACTTTTAGCGAATTATAGTCTTCAGTTAGTTTTTGAAGGTCCTTTTTTAGGGAGGTATTTTCTCCAATAACTTCACGAATTTTACTTTTTAAGCATTTGTTTTCTTCACTGAGACTTTTTTTCCAAGTTGGTCACTGCCTCCATGATTTGGTCTTTAAAATCTTTCTTAAGCTCCTCCAAGAATGCTATTTGGGCTTGAGACCAGTTCATATTTCCTTCTGTAGTCTCAGGTGTGGGTAGAGAGTCCAAATTGTCCTGTGTAATTGGTTGTTCTTGACCTACATAGTAAGCTCGGATCGATTTTCTTGCCTTCCCCTTCTCCTTCTCAGCTTCCTTCCTTCCCATTGTGATTTCCTATTTCTTAATTTCTCAGGTTGTGAACTAAAGGCCTGGTATTTGATTTTGAATGCTGTAGCCTCTGGGTGTTTAGTTTGTGGCTAATACAGGAATCTCAGAGAGGAATGTCGATGTGCACAGAGTAGTCTGTGGAAGTGTATGGATCTGACCACTTCAGATTTCTGCCTCTATACCCCTGGACTATAGGCAGGCTTTTGTTGGTCAGATGGGTGGGGCTTTTTGGGACCCCTCCCTCTCTTCTCTTCAGACTTCTGACTCCTGTCTCAGTTACACCCCTTTTTGGAGACTCCCAAGTCTGAGGTTATTTCCACTAACTTGGGAATTCAGTCTGGGTGGGAGACTTATCTTTGGGTTTTCTACTTCTTGAAGGAGGGATGGGAGGATCGGAGCAGCTAGAATTTACTTTTCCATTCTAGCCCCTGTATTATACAGGCAGGCAATTTCTAAACTTCCAGCGGGGAGTTGAGCAGGAGAAGCTGCTCTCTCCATTGGGGGCCTGACTCTCCTACCTGGCTCCAATGATTCCTCCTGTCCCCTCGTGAGATGAAGGTAAGATGACTGGGATTCGTCCTTGGTAAGTCTGCAGGCTGGGGCTTCTTCTCTCTCTATTGTAGTCTGCTTGTCTGCTCTTAAGTCTGAGCTGTGCAGACCCCATGTGCTCTGTGTTCACCCTGTCTGGAAGCACTGGGCACTTTCCTGGGCTGGATTCTGCCACGCTCTGTCTCCAAGTGGATTTTGTCACTCCAGAATCCGTTCAGATTTACTTTTTAAGGTTTAGTGACAGAGGAGCTTAGAGAAGTTACTTCTTCCTTTCTGCCATCTTAACTCCATCCTCCTGTGCAGCTGTTTTGAGAGATACTTCTAGGGATCTATAAGTTTTCAGTTCTTCCAAAGTAGTATGATCAAATGAGAGGTGTTTACTCCTCTCCTGGATTGTACTCTGGTCTGTGAGTGATCACAAACATTCTTTTCTGCCCTGGAACTGTGAGGAATGTTCCCTCTCCACTGCTGCCACAAGCTCCACTGTACCAGTATTCTTCCTTGCCCCAGGGCTGCCACCCAGGACTGTGATCCAGATCCAAGTACGGGAAAAGCAACAGAATCTTGGATCAGTGCCAGCAAAGAGACCCCTGTTATCTCCTTCTTACCAGTTATGCTATCCCCTTACTGTCTGTGTACTGAGGGGTCCAGAAGCAACTGCTGCCTCCAGTGCTACTGCTGATTTAGTCACTCCTAAGGCCTATTCCTGGTTTGCTGGGACTGGGGCTGTGCCGTGGCAGGGACTGAACTGTATTCCTCTTTTGCTCAGGTCTGACAGAACTTTCCTACTGACCTTCTAAGTTGTCTTTGGCATTTGTGGGTTAAGAAATCTGGAAACGTCCACAGCTGCCAGTGATTCAGTCCCCTGAGACCTGCTCTGGTTTTGCTGGGCCTTGGTCTGTGCTGGCATTACTTGTGCTGCACTGTGCTCTTTTCTCAGTCTGGTGCAACAGACATTTCCTATTGACTTTCTGGGTTGTCTTGGGCTGATAATATGTTTCACACTGTCTTTTTGTAGATTCTTCTGCTTTAGAATTTGTTTAGACTCATTATTTTCAGGTACTTGGAGGAGTTTGGGGTCGATCTCAAGCAAGTCCCTGCCTTTATTCCTCCACTCCCATCCCCCAGAAACACTTTTCCTCTTGATGACTTGTGTAGAAAGAATGTTGAATCTGGATTTAGGAAGACCTAGATTAAAATCTCACCTCAGACCATGTGATCATGGACAAACCATTTATCCTCTCTTTGTATCAGTTCTTTATCTGTAAGATGCTTGGGGGAGGGTCTATATGGCATTTTAGATTCCTTCTGGCTCTCATACTATGGTTTCAGGATTTTCACACTTTTAATGAATTTTATTTTCTTAATTTGACCAAGAAATTGTAAGTATGTTCAGAAGGGTATGGATAAAGTATAGTGATTTCAGTGTCTAATGTAGAAAATGTCTCTGTGGTGAAGATGGCTATTTATTATTATTATTATTATTATTATTATTATCAATAGTAGTAGTAGTAGTAGTAGTAGCAGCAGTAGTAGCAGCAGTAGTAGCAGCAGTAGCAGAAGAAGTATTTTTTTTTTTTTTTCAGAGAGCAATTGGGGTTAAGTAACTTGCCCAAGGTCACATGGCTAGGTTTTTGCTTGTGTGTATTAAGTGTCTGAGGCCGGATCCGAACTCAGGTCCTTCTGACTCTAGGGCCAACGCTCTATGCATTGTGACACCTAGCTGCCCCTAAGTAGAAGTAGCATTGAGGTAGAGTCAGAAGATTCATAACTTAATATACTTTATGGGTAATGTTATATGTCAATACATTTCTATTTTATTTTATCCAAAAGGCATTCTTATTTGGTGGAATCTATGTATTAAGAATATATTGAAGAAGGAAAGAAAAATAACACTCTTTTATAGGATCATTAATTTAAGGTTGGAAGTGACCATGGAGATCATCTAGGCCCCCAAAGGCTAAGTGATTTGTTCACAGTCACACAAGTAGCAAGTGTCAAAGACAGAATTTAACCCAAAATCCTCTAGCTCCAAATCTAGTGCTCTTTCCACTGCAGCATCCCATAAAGATCTTGGAAGCAATCTGAACTAATGGAAAAAACTTGGACCTCAGTGTGATCTATTGCTTTGACAGTGATGATCTAAATGACCCTGAGCCAGTTTGGGACCAGATAATGTCCAATATTACTTCCAACTTCAAATACTGTGGTCATTCCAGATAAAGAAGTCTATATGCAAATTGGTTTTAGTATAAGAGTGGTAATTCACTTTCAGCTGGGAGGATCATGGAAGGTTTAATGGGGAAAGTGACAATTAAGCATGGCCTTGAAGGCCATTAACTAGGTATATAATCTGAACAGCAAGTTGCTTAACTTCTATGGGCCTCAGTTTCTCCATCTATACAATGAAAGTATTGGAAAAATATTTTATCTATTTGTAACACTTTGTAAGGCTAAGACATTTATTCCACTTCAGAAAAAGCCAGGTACCTCTGAGTCATTGTTTATCTCCTTTGAAACACTTGGGAATGACTGGTTGAATGGTAGACATGTATTGTGTTTCCCCTTAATGGAAGTTTTTGTGGTGAGGAGGCCAGGGATGTAGAACTTGTCCTTACCCTAGAGGACAAATGTGTATATTTACAAAAGTTTTGTTAAATGACTTTGTCAAATGCTCTTGACTTGAATTGATTCATCAACTCATTGCAATGATATAGCTAGAGACCAATCCCACTCTGAAAAATTAATAGTGAGTCAGAGTCAGATTATGTTGCTCTTTGTAGACTTTGTATGTCAATATGCTTATGTATGTCTAACTTAAAAATAATTGGTTTGAAGAGATGTTTTGATAAATATTTCTGGAGTCATATCTGGAGTTCCTTTCTAAGGGAGACTATTATTCCTGCCTTGAAGGGGGCAGGAAAAGGCACATGGGACTGATCATTCTGTCTTTCTTTGAAAGAGAGGTACCACATTATATCTCTTCACTTTCCATCACCCTTCTCCACTTTTCTCCTTGGCAAATCTACTCCTCTTCTTCTATAGTATTGCAGAAGCACTTTTACCTTATACATCACTTTTAAAAAGATGCTTGAAATTATGAAAACCTGGAGATCCTTATCATCGATGTGACAAAAGAAGCATATAATTCTGGGTGACTTAACACCCAAATAGGTGCAAAATATTAGATATGGCAGGGATTCCTTGGGAGGAATGGAGTTGGAAACAGCAATAGTAACAGTCACTAACTACTGTAGAGCATCTCATGGCCTTCTTGTCACCAACACTGTCTTCCATTTATATAAACACAATAAAACTTAGTGGATGAACCCTCACAACAAACATTGACATTTAATAGACTATGCCATTATAAGGAGAAGAGCCAGAGAGGATGTGAAAGTGATGAAGGTGGTGTGTGGTGCAGAGTGTGTGATCAATCACAGACTAATCCTCTCTAAATTAAACATTCACATTGAACAAAAGTGGTGGCCTTAAGGTAAGATGACTACCAGAAGACTGGTAGTCATCCTCATCTCAACAGACCATCATCAATCAATGCTAAAGCCATTGATCATATATATCTAGTTAAAGTCAATCATTCTCTTGCCAAGATTCCATCTGAAAAAGAGGTTTTGAATGTCATTAAGTTCCTCTCATATGGCAAAGTGTTTGGTGCTGATTCTGTTCCAGCTGAGATTTACAAGGCAGGAGGTGGGGGGGGGTCCACTCCTCATATAAAAGCTAATGGAAATTTTCTGGGTTATATGGCATGAGGGAATTATCTCCCAAGAGTTCAAGGGTGCCTCCATTATCCATCTCTATAAAGGAAAGGCAAATAGATTATTATCTGACAATCACAGGAGAAGACTCTCCTTAAGCACCTTAAGCTATTTTCACCTCTGCATTGTTCATTGTTACTGCATATTCAGTATTAATTTTGGCTTGACAACACCAAGAAAACAAAGGTTGTCCATCAGCCAGCACTCTACACTCCTTCCCTGGGACCATTAGTTACAACAAATGGAGAACTTTTGAATCCTGAGGATAAGTTCACTTACCTTGGTGGTAAAATACTTTCCAGGGATGCACACACAAATGATGACGTTGATGCACCCATTGTCAGAATTAATCCAGGGTTTGGGATGCTCCAAGGAAAAGTATAGGAGAGAAGAGGTATCAGACTACCTAGCAAATTGAAGGTCTATAGAGCCATTGTGCTGACCTCATTGTTGGACACCTGTAAAACATGGACAGTAAACTGGTGCCATGCCAGGAAACTGAATCACTTCCATTTGAAGTGTTTTAGGAAAATTCTGAAGATCCCCTGGCAGGATAAGATACCAGATGCTGAGGTCCTTTCAAGAGTTGAACTTCCAAGCATTCAAACTCTACTGTAGGAAGTGCACCTCTGATGGGCTGTCCACATTGTGAGAATGTCAAAAGTATGTTTTTCCCAAAAGATTATTTTATGGAGAACTGACACAAGGCAAGTTTTCACATGGAAGTCAGAAGAAGTAATACAAGGACACTCTCAAGGTGTCTATGAAGAACTTTGGATTCAAATATGAGACATGAGAGAGACACTGGCTCAGTACTGTCTGGTACTGAGTACATCTGCATCAAAGAAGACATTGTACTCTATGAGCAAAGCAGAATTGTAGCTCAAAGGAAACATGACATGTACAAATTTAGAGGTATCTCCATCCCAAATATTCATAAAGGTCTGAGTTCATGTTGTTCTGAGCAGTCACAGTTGGACACACTTGACCCCAGCATAGTGATGTCATTTTGGTCCTTTTCAAGAACAAAGCACAACAATCAGCCAACTATTCCTTTCCTTAATCTGTAATCAGATGCAATTGTCCTCTTTGTTCCTCCCACTGGCTATTCTCTATACCTCAAATATATTCCTTTCTCATCTCCATGTCATAGAATTTCTCTCCTACTTCAAGACACAGCTAAATGAAGTTTTTCTTATTGTTCCCACTGCTAGTGCTGTAAAGCCACACATGAGCAGCTTTCCAGAGAACCGCTGCTGCGAACAGCTTCAAGGTTCTGATTATATAGTATAGAGAACTCTCTATATGTTCAGCAGCAAATTAAGGCAAAAAATCCACAGAAATCAAAGTATAGCATTCACAATGTTATGGCATAACAACTTATCACTAAAATGGCCACATAGTTCTCATCAAAGTAGTCACATAGTTTTAAGCAAAAGATAACATTCATTTAATAATTCAGTCATTTAGTAAGTCTTTAATTCAATCACAAAGTACAAAGGTCATTCTCCACCATAGGTCACATTGTCTTAATTTCTTCAAAGTAATCCTAGCCTTCAGCAATCTTATAGGACCATCCTTTGCCACTTTTTGTATCACTAGAACTTAGAATTTATTTTTGTTGATGTTATTTAGTAATTCTAAGTCATGTCTGACTCTTTGTGCCCTCATTTGGGGTTTTCTTGGTGTAGATACTGAGGTGATTTACCATTTTCTTCTCCACCTTGTTTGACAGATGAGGAAACTGAGCCAAACAGGCTTAAATGACTTGTCCACTGTTACATAGCTAGTAGGTGTCTGAGCCTGGATTTTGAGTTCACATCTTTCTGACTCTGGTCCTGGTGCTTTATACACTGTGCCCCCAATTTCCCATTTGAAAGGTATACAATTTCCCATTTGAAAGGTATAGGTGCCTAATAAATGTTGACTGATTCTACTTGAGTTGTGTGTATGGGGAATATAGCATGTGCACAGATAAGTAAATACACAATATATAGGAAATCATTTTGATAAGAAGAAACTCTTGTTATTGTTATTATTTTCTAGTCTAGGAATTTAAGGCATCAGAGTAGCACAGTATAGTGGAAAGCGGTGGACTAGAAGTCAGAGTACTTAGGTTCTAGATTTGGTTCTTACACTAAGTGGTGACCTTAGATAAGTCAATGTAGTCAATAAATTTAGATTTGTTACACATTTATTACACATATACTGCACTTAACAATCCCTTATGCTTTAATAACAGTAATAAGAATAATAGTACTGAGCACTTATGTACAGTTACTTCCTCATTACTGTAAAAAAATGTATCCAATGAAATGGTTGCACATATTCACCCTGTTCAAAGTTATAATTATGTAAAATATGGTAATTGTTTCCAGTGTAATGGAAATATGCTGTGTGAATTGAAATAATGGTACCACATCAGGGAAGTAGTCTCTACTTTAGTCTCCATTAGTCTTACTATTAGGTTACATAATGCCTTGGGATAAGGCTGGGTGTGGGGGACTCTTGCCCAAGAAATATTTGCTAAATTCACTGAATCAAAAAATTTTGGAGTTGGAAAGGTCTTTGTGGTCCATCTTATTCAACTTTACTTTTTAAAGTAACCTCCAATACAATACAACTAGCTAAGGGTCCTAGCCTTAACTTAAAAATAGCACATAAAGAGGTAATTCCACTATCAGTCAAGGCAGTTAATTCCATTTTCATATAGCTCCTATAATCATTAAATAGATTTTCCTAATATTAGGCCTAATTAAACCTATTCATAATTTCATAGGAAAATACCTAGAGAACTGCAATGGAGCTTAGAGGCCTTCTGAATTCAAATGTCTTATTATTTTACAGATCAGGAAACTAAGGTCTTTAGAGGTTAACTGACTTACCCAAAATCATATAGGTTAAAGTAACTGATATAACTATTTGATCCTTTGTTTTAGTTCATTTACCTGGGACTAAACAGGATATGTCTAATCCCTCTTCTGTGTGATAGGCTTTCAAGTCCTTAAAAACAAGCTATTATACTCTTCCCCAAAACACTTCTCTAAGTTCAACATTTCCAGTTCTTTTAGTTGTTTCTTCAGTGGAAATAACATGGCACTTCACCAATCTGATCATCTTTCTTTGAAATTTCTCCCACTTATTAATGTCCTTCCTAAAATATGTCAATCAGAACTGAATACAATGCTCCAGATGTGGTCTTTGTTGTTTTCAGGGCAGAGTAGAGGGAAGCTGGTCACTCCCTAGTCCTGAGTACTCTCACTTACTACTTCTTCTTTCCCTTCTATCCCTCCTTCCCTTTTCTTTTCCCTTTCCCCTCCAACTGCCTATAGGGTGAGCTAGATTTCCATGTTTAACTGGGTATGTTATTCCTTCCTTGAGTCAAAGCCAATGAAAATAAAGTTCAAACAATGTTTATCTCTGTCCCTTTATTCCCTCTAAGTTCTTTGTGCCTCTTCACATGATGTAATTTACCCTTTTCTGCCTCCTCCTTTCCTCTTCTCCTGTTACAATTCTTTTTCATGGCTTAATTATGTTTTTTAGCATTACACCAAAATCAACTTAAACCTATCCCCTCTGTCTATGTATTTTCCCTCTAGATGACATAATAAATGTGGTTCTCAAGAGTTATAGGAATCATCTTCTCATGTAGGGATGTAAGCACTTTTGCCCTTATTGAATAACATGTTTGTTTTTTTCCCTTTCCTGTTTACTTTTTATGCCTCTCTAGAGTCTTGTATTTGAAGATCAGATTTTCAGTTGAGTTCTCGTCTTTTCCTCAGGAAAGTCTGGAAGTCTCTTATTTCATCGAGTATCCATCTCTTTCCCTGAAAGTTTATGCTCAGTTTCACTGGGTAGTTGATCTTTGCTTGTAATCCAAGCTCCTTTGCCTTATGGAATATCATATTTCAAGCCCTCCTATCTTTTAATGTAGAAGCTGTAAGGGCCTACCTAATCATGGCTGTGGTTCCATGGTATTTGGATTGTTTCTTTCTACTTGCAGTATTTTCTTTTTGATCTGATAATTCTGGAACCTGAATACAATATTCCTTGTTGTTTTCAATTTGAGATCTCTTTCAGGAGGTTATTGGTGGATTCTTTTGATGACTTTTTTACCCCCTGATTCTAGGACCTCAGGGCAGTTTTCCTTTTTTTGAAAGACATTGTCCAGGCTCTTTTTTTGATCATGGCTTTCAGGTAGATCAATAATACTTAACTGATCTCTCCTGAATCTATTTTCTAGGTCAGTTGTTTTTCCACTGAGGTATTTTATGTTTTCCTCTATTTTTCATTCTTTTGATTTTGTTTGACTGATTCTTAATGTCTCATAGAGTCATTAACTTCCACTTGCCCAATTCTAATTTTTTTCCCCAAATGCTTTATTAACTTCTGGTTTCATCATTCATTTCTGTCAGATTTTGAGTTACAATTTTTTCCCCATTTTTCCCCTACCCACCAACCCAGAATAACAGTCATACAGGATATCCCCTAAACAAATCTGCTCTCTCCCATCTCTTCTCCCATACCCCCTTCGACTTTTCCAGTAGGGAGAGGTGAATCCCCATGCCCCATTGCCTGTACATCTTATCTCCCAATTATATGCAAAATAGTATTAATAATAGTATTTATATATTTAAAAAAATTAATTTTAAAAGGAAGATAAGCAACTCAGTATATGCTGTACATGTGTAGATATGCAAAATATTACCATAGTAGATATATTGTAAAAGACTGACTGACATCCCATCTTCCACCTGGTCCACTCTGCTCCTTGATCCTGTCCCTTTTCAAAAGTGGGTGCTTCACTCCAATTTCCCTCCCCCCCAGGCCGCCCTCCCCTCCACCACGTTCCCCCATCACCCTCCCCCCCCCCCCAAGCTCCTGTAGGGTGAGACAATCTATTTAGTATGCATGTCATTTTCTGCATGGTCCAAATTCAACGAGAATAAGGTTTTGCCTTCTTGCCTTCCTGTTCCTCCCCTCCCCTGCAACCACCTTCCCCTGACTCCTCTATATGAGACAGTTCACCCCATTGTCTCTCCCCATCACCCTCACCACATTACTCTCTCACCTCTTAACCTCACCTATTAAGTATCATCCCTTCCTATTAAATTCGACCTGTGCCCTCTATCTATGTATACCTGAAAACATATATACACACATTCACATATGTATTCATATGTCCATATACCCTTCTTCAACTATTTTCATACTGAGGAAAATTTCATCAGTTACAGTTATTGTTTTTCCCTGTAGGAATGTAAATAGTTCAACTTTAATAAGTTCCTTTTAATTTCTTTTCCCTGTTTACCTTCTCAAGCATCTCTTGCTTCTTGTATATGAGTGTCAAATTTTCTATTCAACTCTGGTTTTTTCCTCAAGAATGCTGGAAAGTCCTCTATTCCACTGAATGACCAAATATTCCCCAGAAATATGATACTCAGTTTTGCTGGGTAGGTGATTCTTGGTTTTAATCCCAGGCCCTTTGCCCTGTGGAATATCATATTCCATGCCCTTCGTTCCCTCAGTGTAGAAGCTGCCAGGTCCTGTGCTATTCTGATTGTGTTTCCACAATATTGGAATTGTTTCTTCCTGGCTGCTTGTAGTATTTTCTCCTTGATCTGGGAATTCTGGAACCTGGCTACAATATTCCTAGGAGTTTTCTTTTGGGGATCTTTTTCAGGAGGGGATCTGTGGATTCTTTCAACCCCTATTTTGCCCTATAGTTCTAAAACATCAGGACAATTTTTCCTTGAGAATTTCTTGAAGGATGGTTTCTAGATTCTTTCTTTGATCATAGTTTTCAGGTAGTCCAATAATTTTTAGATTGTCTCTACTGGATCTATTTTCTAGGTCAGTGGTTTTTCCCATGAGACATTTCACATTGCCTTCTATTCTTTCATTTGTTTGGATCTACTTAATAGCATCTTGATTTCTCATAAAGTCACTAGCTTCCATTTGCTCCTTTCTAATTCTGAAGGAATGATTCTCCTCATTGAGTTTTTGAGATTCTTTTTCCATCTGGCAAATTTGGCTTTTGAAGGCTTTCTTCTCCTCATAGCCTTTTGGGGCTTCTTTTGCCATTTGAGTTAGTCTATTGTTAAGGTGTTATTTTCCTCAGTCAGGCTGTTGACTCTCATTTCATACTTTTCTTGCATCTTTCTCATTTCTCTTTCCAATTTTCCCCCACTTCTCTTATCTGTTTCTTAAGGTCCTCTATGACCTATAGCCAGCTTGTATTTTCATTTGGGGCTTTTGGTGCAGGAGTTCTGACCTCACAGTCCTCCTCCTGTTCCATTCTTTGATCATCTTTGCCCCCAAAATAGGAGTCTAAAGTTGCATTTTTCTGTTTATTTTGTTTCCTTTGCCTAGGCAAGTTGCCACTCAATTACTTGACTTTTGGGTTTGTTGCCACAGTAGGACATTGCTACCAGCCAGGGGAACTTCTGTCCCAAACGTTGGGGTTTTCTCAACTTCCAGAGGTATTAGTTGGGTAGCCTCTGTGAAGCCTCCACACACTCTGGCAAGCTGGTCACACACCCCAAGACCTCCACCCCAGACCTCAATCTGGATGCAGGGAGGTTAAAGCAAGAGCACTTACCCCCCTAGACTGATTGCCGGATCCCCCTACAGTTTGCAGGCCAAGAGCTGAAGCTGCAACTCGGCAACATGGCTCAAGCTGCACAGTCTCCTCAGCAGTTTCTCACCCCAGGGGAAGAAACTGATGCATTCTCCCAACCAGTCCCAAAGTCCATAGGGAACTAACCTCTCACATTGTCCTAGGCATCTATGTGTTGATAATTCTGGAAATGCCACAGCTCCTGGTGTTCTGGGGTCCCTCCAGTTGGCCATTGGTCTGGCTGCCCTAGGGCTAAAACCACAACTCACTAGGGCCTGGGCTTGGCTCCCTGAGTGCTTCGCTGGCTGCTCCCTGATGGGCTGCAGGACTGTCCTCAGTGGGAGGTTAGCTTCTCTGTGTCATTTTGTGGCTTCTGGAACTCCAGAGGTCATTAAGAGTCCCCCTTTCTTTTACATAGTTTTGAAGTGGTGTGGGCTGGAGCTCCATGGAAGTGCTGTTTCTACTCCACCATCTTGACTTTGCCCCTCCCCCCATTCTAATTTTTAATGAATTGTTTTCTTTGGCTAGCTTTTGTACCTCCTTTTCCATTTGACCAATTCTATTTTTAAGGAGTTGTTTTCTTCAGTGTATTTTTTCCTATTTTATCAATTGTAGTTTTAAAGTAATTGTTCAATTTTTCTTCTACCTCTCTTATTTGACTTTTAAAATTCTTCTTGACCTCTTCCAAGAAGGCTTTTTGGGCTTGAGACCAGTTCATATTCTCCTTTGATGTTTTAGCTGTAGACACATTGACCATGTTGTCCTCTCCTGAATTTGTATTTTGATCTTCCCTGTCACCAAGATATTTCTCTCTGGTCATTGTTTTCCTTTGTTGTTTCTTAATGACATTGTTTGTCTTTTTTTCTGGTTTTGAAATTTGATTTCTGCTTCTGGGGATACTATCCCAGACTCCTTGTGCTGGCGATTAGGGGTGTGGTTACTGGTTTTGTGTGCTGGGGCCTCAGGTGCTGGCAGCAAGAATTTGTAGTGGTCTGGTAGTCTACCTGGTATTAAGCTGGAGCTGTTGGTAATGGCTGGTATGTACCTGAAGTTGGCACTTGCCTGCTTCTCCATCCTGGGGCTCAGGTTCTACCATTGGGCTGCTGAGATGAGGCTTGCTAGGATGTCTCTCATACTGCACTGGTCTCTTTCAGCCATAGGGAGAAGTACCCTTCCTGTTAATCCTCCTAATCTCCTGAGCTAAAAGACTCCTGTACCCCATCTTTCTGCTGACTTCACTCTTCCAGGACTTTTCCTGGGGAAATATTCTCTGAGTTTTTCAAGCTCTATAAGGGAGGGTGAGAGCAACTTATTGCTTACTCTGCTCTCTTGGCTTCTGGAAATTTAATTAGGTGACTTTCAAACATTCAGTTTGTGGGCTGATTAGCTTCAGGAACCTACTCTCACTTAATTAAAAATGAAGTCTTCTAAAATTGAATTAATTTTCTTGACTGTCTCCTGACAAGTCTCCCCATCTTTCCAAATAATAATGAATAATTATGTAGAATTTCAAAGTTTAGGAAATGCTTTACTGATAGTATTTTATGGGAGTTGTTTGACAACACTGTGAGTTAGGTTCTATAGATATTCCTCATTGCTATGGTACAAATCAGGAAACTAGCTCAGAGCAATTAAGCAACTCTTCCACGGTCACACAGTTAATAGATGGTAGAGGTGGATTTAAAATAAAGTCCTCTTGACTCCAGGCACAGTACTCTATCCACTGTGCAGCTGTGCTGTGGTATTAAGAGCTGCTTCATAATACCTAATGCTTCTTCTAACACATCAAGTTTGTCACTTCCTATAGCACAGTAGTATCCTGTCACAATCATAAACCACAGCTTGTTCAGTCATGTCCCAATTGATGGACATCCCACAAAGAAAAAAAGTTTAAAAGTTACATAATAACTTTAATAAAGACTTAAAAGGAATGGCAAGTTGTACATAATAGACTTGCAGTTTTATGTGCAATTATCTTTTTTTCCTATTATACTATGTTATGGAAATACTTGCTTTATCTCTTAAGTTCAGAATAAAATAAATGTAACACAAAATACCTAATTTTTAGGTTTTAGCCAGATAATACATGTTGTAGGATAAATTAATAATTGCTTTGTATTACTGAACAAATAAAACTCTCCTATCCAAGTTGTAAAAAATAGACACCAAAAGCAAGGTAATAGAGTGGATAGAGGGCTGGCTTGGAGTCGAGAAGACCTGATTTCAAGTTCTGCTTCTGAGTCACATACTAGCTATATGACCATGAGTAAATCACTTCAGTTCCTAGTGTGACCAAACAATGCTCTAAGACTATAAGTTATAGTTGCAAATATTTATATTGGTCAAGGGAGTTTCTGCATGGGGACAAATGACTTGGATGAATTCTGAAGAATAAAGTGAAATTAGAGGTGAGGACCAAAATAACCCTGGAGTTTGGGAGGGACACACTTTTAATCAGGGATGAGCCCTTCAGATCATATGGTTTTCTTGGCTATTTCCTGCCAAGCTAGTCCCCTTTTCTTTCTGAATAATAATGAACACTCATGTAGAGTTTTAAAGTTTATGAAATGCTTCTCAGATAGTTAGAACTGTTTGATAACAGCATGAGTTGGGTTTTTAAAGTATTATTCTTCATAGCTCTGGTACAAGTTAGGAAACTAGCTCAGAGGGATTACGTACCTCCTTCATGGTCACAGAGCTCATGGATGGCGGCAGTGCATGGTTTACTATTACTTCAGAACTGGATAAACAATGTGGATCCCAGATCTGCTATATGTTTGGCAAGCCACTTCTCTCTGTGCCCTAATTTCCTCATCTGTAAATTGATGAGGTTGGAATAGATAGTCTATAACATTTTTTCTTTTCAAATTGTATGCTCAAAGGACCCTGCTGGGACATTTTAATTTCTATGATTCTGTGAGTCTATACAGACTTTGTCCCTGGAGTATAGAATTATGAGACATGGTAATGGACTTGACACCTTCCATCTAATGATACTAAGCAGACTGGTGCAGTTGACTACATATCTCTGAGAATGCCAGGAAAAGTGGCACTTGGCAATTGTCCAGAGCTCAGATATGGTTGGCCAAGGATTATCACTCTAGGTTCCATGACATAGGAACTTCCCAGTGATAACCTGTAGATCTGTCAAATGCAAGCACCTGTCCCTGTCCCATGAATCATAGACAAGTTCAGTTATTTGAACAAAAAGAGACTTTTTGGGACTTTTTATCCTTTGGGATAAAAGTAGCACACCACAGTTAAATATTTATTACATATTTTTAAAAAAAATCACCAATTCAAATTTCTGTATGTATTTGGCCTTAATTTATAATCTATAGGGTGGAGCCAGGTGAAGATATCAGTGTGCCCTGATCAAAGTTTGAACTCTGTATCTCTTGTGTACTGCTCTACAAGGTACTTGGAGACTTTCCTGCAATATAAGTTAACTTGACTTTTCACACAATAAATGCCCTGGAGTAACAGAATACCAGCTTGTCTAGAATTAGAAATGTGAATCTCTCTCTCTCTCTCTCTCTCTCTCTCTCTCTCTCTCTCTCTCTCTCTCTCTCTTTCTCCCTCTCTCCTCTCCCTCCCTCTCTCTCCTCTCTCCTCTCCCTCCCTCTCTCTCCTCTCTCTCCTTCTCTCTCCTCTCTCCCTCTCTCCTCTTTCTCTCTCCCTTCTCTCCCTCCCCCTCCCTCTCTCTCTATTCTCTCTCTCTCTCTCTCTCTCTCTCTCTCTCTCCCTCTCCAGTGTTTACCCCTCTCCACCTTACTGTGCCTTATGTTTTGTGAATCAGTTGAGAAGACTAGACTTGGAGTTAGGAGAGACCCGGGTTTGAATCCCTCTTGAATTTGCTGTGTGTGACATTGGGCAAGTAAGTTTGCTTTATCGGACCTCAGTTTCCTCATCTAGAAAATGAAGACATTTAAAGGCTATTCCATGTTTGTCTATGAAACTCTGAACCTGCATAAACTATTTGACTTGAGCTTGTTTATCTATGAGCATAAGTATACTTAATTACCCAACTCATAGGCTTGTTTAAAAATAATAATGATAATAATTATTAATACTATTATAATGGTTATTATTACTTGCCTATCTCTAGCCTTAGCACTTCTATAGGGTATAGGTGAGTGAAGGAGGCCACTCAGTTGCTTAGTACCTCACCCATATCAGATGTTTAAAAATGTTTGTTGACTGATGCTGATTAAATCACTGGCTATCATTGCCATTAGATGGAATTTACCTGAGACTCTCCTTTTTCCCCAAAGCTTTCCTGAATAGACAGGAACTATTTTGGGCTCCCTCCCAGCTTGTCAGCTTCCCTGCCATCTCTAGCTCATAGCATTACAGACTTGTTTCAGCCGCTAAAATGTTTGGTCTCGCAGACAGCTATTCTGGGATTCTGGTTGCGATGAGTTTACATACTCTCTCTAGCTGACTCACTCCACAACTGAGATTATATTGTGGATGCCAGAGCTGCTCATCTTCATTTCTTGATGCCCCTCATCACAAAACAGTGTCCTGAACTCTTGCTGTCATACAGACTTGACCATGAAACATGTTGGGACTGCTAAATTTAACATCAGCCCAATTGACTTCAGGGAGTCAGAAACTTGACAAAGGGAGACATTCTTGACAAATGAATCATGAAGGGTTTTCTTTTTTTTTTCCAGTTCTCTTAATCAGCTGGTTGGAATGAACTCTCAAAATTTTTTTCTTCAGCTTGTTTCCTCATATTTCACATTATAAACCTTTAACGTAATCTAGTTAGATTTTGCTAGTCTAGTGTTGCTTATGAAATACTTTTGGTTCTTGAGATTACAAAAATATAATCAAGCTTTTTAGCTAACCTTTAAATGGGGGTCAGGAGACAATCTATACATTTATGTACCTTTCTCTCAATTCACATACAATGCAAGAGATCAAAGTAAAAGTTTGGTGAGTGTAGACAGCTAAAACACTGCTGCTAATAAGCTATATCCCATTTTGAAGAAATTACTTAAGATCCCTGAGCCTCAACTTTCTCTTCTTTAAAATGAGATTTTAAGCTATCTCATCAGAAGAAACATACAATGGGTCACAAAACCCTTTGGGCATCTGAACATCAAGTTATATGGAAATAATAATGCCCTATCTACTTCACCTTTATTTCTAAGACTGATTATTTTTATTATATTTTTATAAATAGGTTTTATTGACACTTTTCACATTGCAGTCATTTCTAGATATACCCTGTTTCCCACTCTAACACATTCCCACCTGAAATTGAGTATTCTTTGGCAACAAACACTTTGGCAAAAATAGTTTCTACAATGATCTCGTCTAGCAGTGTATGAACCACTTAGTTCCTGTAGTTCCCCACCTCTTTGCCGATAAGAAAGAGGTACACATCAATACCTCAGTATAAGACAAAGTTTGGAAATTTAGTGTTATTTGTATACCATTGTAGTAATTACACATACTGTTCTCCTGGTTCTTATGTCAAACAGTACAATAAGCACTGCTTCTGCAGTTGGAGGACATGAGTTCAAATCTCATCTCTGATACACTATGTGACCTTCAGGAAGTCCCTTATACTTATTTTGTATCAGTTTCCTCATTTATACAATGAGGGAGTTACTCAGTGGCCTCTAAGATCTCTTTAGCTCTTCCTCTATATCCAGCCATATCCTTTCTTTCTGCATCAGTTTATACAACTCTTCCCATGTTTCTCTAAATTCATCATATTCTTAACTTCTTGCTGAACATTAATATTCCATCTCACTCATTTGTTAACATGGTTTTTTCAGTCATTCTTCAATAACACATACCGACTAGACAATTTATTTATAAAGCACTTTGAAAAGCAAATGTTCTGTACAGATATGAAGTCTTCTGTGATTCTGTGAATTGAGAAAATTCTGGTCACCCTCTGCTTTATAGCCCTGTGCAATCAGGAAACAGACATTTTTTTTGAGTCATTTGTAACTATCTTTACTATCTTCACCACAATCTAAGTTATGTCATTTCTGTTATCTTTTTTTTAATAAGTAGGTAAATTACATCATATTAAAGGTAAGAAATCTGAGGGAAGGGCTTAAAGTCTCTGTTTCTGTTAGTCTCATTATGGGATGGAGAGGCTAGATTTAGTTTTTTCTCTGTTGGGCTGGAAAGTATCCAGCAATTTTCAAGGAGAAGATGCTAACTCTAAAAGACTCAGTTACCTTGGAGATTAGGGAGATCTTAGCCACTTTTCCCTTGGGGATAAACCTTCTTTCAGTTAGTAATAAGGAAGAATCAGACTTTGCCTTATGAAATAATCTTTCTGAGGCAAGGACAATGATAGATAAACCCCAACCTTGTGATATAGCATGAAAGCCAGGTCAACAAGTATTTATTAAGCAACTTCTATGTGACAGGTACTGAGGTGACTGCTGAGAATATGCAAAGAGAATAGGAAAGAAAGAAAAACAATCTCTCCCCTCTCTTCTCCTTAGTCTTCCACTCTGAGATACTGAGTGAATGATGCTTCTAAGGGATCATTAATGAGTTAATAATAGCTTCCATTTATAGAGTACTTTAAGGTATGCAAAATGCTTTACAGATATTCCCTAACTTTAACCTTACAACAACCATAAAAAGTAGGTGCTATTCTTATTTCAATTTTACAAATAAGGAAACTGAGGCTAAAAGTATTAAAGTGACTTGTTCAGGGGCACATGGCTGGGAAGTATCTGAGGTAAAATTTGATTTCAATCTTCCTGACTGCAACATTAGAATAAAAGCTGGAATAAGGTACTTGAGCTGTCCAGGTGAGGTTTGAAAAGCATCTCTCCTTTTTGTTTTGTGTACTGGGGTGTTGAAGTTTCCACAGTAACACGTTATATAATTTATCAAAAAAAAATTACAGTGAATCATGGAGAGAGAGAAAGAGATAGAACTTTTCTGGTTTTGAACAAGTACAGTTATGAAAAATCATATGAAAATGTTTCCTCACATTTGTTTGCTTTCCTTTTCTTTCCCCAGGCAGATCCATAAATACCTTTGCCTAGAGGATAGGTAGAATCATATGACAGACTTCTCAAATCATGAAGCGGAGAACACCTGGGGACCTTAGTTGTGAAATTCCCATTGACTCAACTCCAAAGGACAGGGGGAAGAAGTCTATGTTCTTATAGCTGGGAATCAATTCCCTTCAGGTACATGTAAAGGGGTCATATCTCCTTGGGAGAGGGGAAGGTGGGGGTGGGCACTATTATCATCATCAGGAAGGTAGGGTAGTTATACTGGGAAAACAGGAGGGCACTATTACCTTTAGGCACAATGAGGGCATTAGCCTCTCATCTACACTGAGAATGCTTGTGGGAAGGAAGTAAAAGCAAGGAGATCACAAAATTCTAGCTTAGTTTTTTTTTTCCAACCTGACCTTTGTACTGTGATTGTAGAAGCTTATTTCATAGTCTCAACAATGTGGGTCTGGGAAGTTAGGTTCCTGGGTAGCTTTCCTCATGTGTCTTTGTCCATGTTCTTCAGTGTGTCTGTTGGTGATTCTTGGACACTATATTGCAAACTGTCTGCCACAGAGCCTTCTAAAGTACTTGGTGTTATTGACATTCTCAAAAGGTCAATTACAACTGTATCTTTGCTAACACCTCAACTCTTCTCTATTCTCTGAGGGAAGCTCCTTTCAGAGGTCATGGGTCTTTGATAAATGTTGTCTGATTACAAGGAAGTTAAGTCCCTGTTCCTTTGGGGAGGAATAGCAGTAGGGCAAAAGTACCCAGGAGCCAGTTCATAACAAAAGGCCAATATAAAGGCCAAGTCATTCTCTCATGGGGGTGGCTAGGTGGTACAATGAATAGGGCACTAGCCCTGGAGTCAGGAGCACCCAAGTTCAAATTCGGCCTCCAACACTTAACACAAAAACTAGCTGTGTGACCTTGGACAAGTCACTTAATCCCAATTGCCCTCTAAAAAAAAGGCAAAAAAAACCAAAAACCAAATCACTCTCTCATGAAGTCTCTGGAAGCTGGAGTAGAGAAAAAAGTGAGAAAATCCAAGTATTGATACATATTAGGCATAATAATCCAGTTGACTTGTCCTCTATTAACAAGCATTTGTTAGGTATCTACTATATAGAAGGCACTGTGCTGAGCACAAGGAAAAATAAATAGTCCTTTTATTCTAGAAGTCTATGTGAAACAGAATGAGCACATATAAACCTGGAAGAGTCTGGAAGGCTCTACATTACAGGAGGAGCCAGTAGCCTTGGATGCATGTGTTTCTTATGTGCCTTATGTGGCCTGATGTACCTCATTACCACTGTAATTCTATGTATATAACTATTTTCCCAGGGACGATATATTGATTAGTGGAAGAAGATAGACGATATAAGAATAGAAAACTAAACATCTGCCCACTCATAGTTAAGCAAGTAGGATAAATAAATATGTGCTTAGTCATAACCGAGCAGAAAAGTAAGGTATGAGAAAATGCCCCAGGTTTATCAAGAATGTATTTTTATAATTATTTTTTTTTACTATGCCATTTTAGTAAATGTTTTTTGTAAGACCTAATTGTGTTTGCTGCCTGATTGTTAATTAAAAGTACACCAGTGAGGGCTCATGCACTATAATGTTAGATCTACAATATATCCTTCAACCTGAGGTAGTAGCCACCCTCTATAGAATTCAAGTGTGGCTGTAAGTTATGGGAATAGCCTGACTGCTATGTGCAATAAATATCCATTGAATCAAATCTCTTTCTGTTGAGATCTTGTTGGGCATAATTATAATAGTTATCTCACAGGGCTATTGTGAGTATTGAATGAGCTAGCACATATAAAGCACTTTAAAACCTTAAGAATTCTGTATAAATATCAGCTATTATTATCAAAGCAAAGTATTTAGGATGGTTCATTTTTGTGATTTTCTTCCTCTTCAAAGCAGCCCTTCAGTTTCACTTTAACTTGATTTTATTTGGATTTATATGTTGTAGGGGCTTCTTTGCCTCCTCTATTGTCATGGATGATTCTAGGGTAATCTATGGTCCAAACTCCTAGAAATTCTGCCTAAAAGCTGCAAGTTGTACAATAGAAAATCAAACAACATTTTTACAGAACATTTGATGTGGAAAAGATCTTAAAGATAATCTTTTCCACCCCACCCTTTACTTTACAAAAGAGGAAACCAAGTACCAAAGAAGTTAGTGATCTGACCAAAGTCAGAGACAGAATTAGAACTCAGATCACTTCTCTCTCAGTCCAGTGCTCTTTCCATAACCCCATGCTGTCTCTCTATCTTTTTGAACACTGAGTTGGAAATGACCTGGCCTGAAGACAAATGGAAGTTTCAGAAGACACATGAAGTGCAATGGCTTGTGACAAGGGAAATAGGACACAGTTGGAGTGAGTCCTCAGATCTCAGCAGGAAGCTAGAGAATCAGCACTCAGAGTCTACCTCCTCCTTTACTTCAGCCCCCACAAGCCAACTATTTGTCACTACAAGAAATATGCTTGAAGAAAGTGACTTTGATGAAGTTTCTTTGGATTTCTTTAGTTTCCAGACCTTACAAAACTATCTCCTAGGGGTGAGAGGCTTTGTGGGTCAGTGTATTGAAGGTTAAAGTATAAAATGCAAAAAGTTCACTTGAACTCTGATTTCCATCTTTTCCATCCTCACATATTGTGATTTCCAGCCCTCATTTTCCTTTTCTTTCTGTTTAATTCAACAAACAAATAGTTATTGTTGTTGATATTGTTCATTTGTTTTGGTTGTATTAGCCTATGATATCATTTGGAGTTTTCTTGGCAAAGATGCTGGAGTGGTTTGCTATTTGCTTCTCCAGTTCACTTTACAGATGAAGAAATGGAAGCAAACAGCATTAAGTGACTTGGCCAGGGACATACAGTTAGTAAGTGTTTGAGTTCACATTTGAACTCTGATCTTCCTGACTCCAGACCTGGACCTCTATCCAATGTACTTCTTAGAAGACAAACTTGGACCATAATAAGAAATGCACAATATCCAAAAATTAGGAGGTGATAGTCTCTTTGTATTTTACCCTGGTCAGATCATACACACCTCCAGTATTTTCTTAAGATTTGGGTGCTATGTTTTAAATATAATGATGATGATAGATTTTATATAGTACTTGAAAGTTTGCAAAGCACTTCATCTATTATTTCAGCCCTGGGTAGTAGATAATGATAATATCCCAATTTTACTGATAAGGAAGCTGAGGGAGGTAAAAGGACTTGTCCAGGGTTACACAGGCATTATTTGTCAGAAATAGGATTTGAACTCAGATCTTTCAGACTCCAGTTTAGCATTCTATCCATCTCACTACCTTGCTGCACCAAATTTATCAAGACCAAAGTTTAAAAATGTTGAGAACATTTTAGGACAGACATTGACAATCTGGAGAATATATTGAGGACTGCAACCAGGATGTGAAATGCCTTAAGTTTATGTTAATTCAAGGAATTGTGTACTCAAGAGAGCAACTATAGCACTAATTTTTCTTTAGGTGTCTTGCCCTAGGAAATTCCTCCTCAGAAGTGCTTAATGATTAACATATTGACTTTTGCAATAGGAAACCTGAGTTGACACCAATATAGAATTATAGATTAGACATTATTGAGTCAAATGAATTCAGTTCAGTCAGCATGTGTCAAATCTCTACTATGTGAAAAGTCTTGTTAAGTTTTGGGGACAGAAAGATGAGAATGAAAGTTTTTTCTCTTAAGAAGCTTACATTTTATAGGGTCATAGAGGAAAGGCAGATATCACATATCCGCATATAAGTAAATACAAAGTAACTGGGAGAAGACAGTACAAACAATTGAAGAATCATAAAAGTCTCATGTCTGATCCTTGGAAGGAGCTACATAAGATCTAAAAGGGGAGTGTTCACTGGCTGGTCTGAATGTGGTGAAATTAGCACTGCCCCTGAAGTCAGAGAATCAAAGTTTGAATCTCAGCTCCCAGTTTATTAGTAACAGGAGTCCAACAAGTCATTTTACCTCTTTTCTTCATCTGCAAAATGGGGAAAGTAACACTTTGCTACTTGCCTCACAAGGATATAATGAAGAACATGCTTTGTCAATCTCAAAGTGTCACGTAAATTTGAGTCATTGTTATAATTGAGAACAGGGGTTATCTTACTCTTTTTCTGGGGGTCCTGAACAGTGACCCACTTATAAAATTTCAAGGTTTGAAGTAACTTTAGTGATCATCTATTCTAGTTCTTAACCTTGTGTGTGTGTGTTTGTGTGTGTGTTTGTGTTTGTGTATGCATGTGCACATACACCATGGACCCTTTTGGTAGGCTGATGAAGCCTATGAACTCTTCTAAAAATAATGTTTTTAAATTAATAAAGTAAAATACAGTGGAATATATGAAAACCAATAAGCCTATGTCTGTTGCAAATGATTTTTGGGTGGCCAGAACTCACCCCAGCTGTGTGCTATGGTTTTTTCCTCAGTGGAGGAGTGTTGCATAGTCCCCTAAAAGCACAATGTACTAATTTGGTATCCTGTTCCTCACACCTCTGTTATAGTACTGGCAGTTCAGAACCTGTTTTCCCTGGCACCACCCATTCAAAGTTTATCAGCATTGGTACTTCTGGACTGCAGCCCCTTGACGTGCTTTTGCTCTTAAAGGACTGTGTCCAAGCTGGCTGTCCAGTCCCAAGCAAACTCCTACAGTATGGATCTAGGGTCTTCACAGTATTGAAAAGAGTGTGTAGGGGGAAACACAGAGTATAGAGGTGAGGTTTAATCTAAACCTGTGTTGAATCTTTGGGTGTGCCTGTACAGACTCACTACTCTTATTGTAGGAGGTGGGGAAGAGGTGCTCAGTGAGCTCAAGTCAGTGAATGTCAATTGCTGGATTTGGGGGGTTCTTTTGGATTTTGGGTGCCCTAGAAAATGGTAACAGCTGATGCTTTTTTTTTATCCCTGGCACATAATTTCCATTTTAGAGAAGTTTAGAGAAGTTATGGGGATAAGTGAAAATATCTAGTCTTCCATCTTGTTGCTTATGTTACCCAAAAGCCCAAATATTGTCTCAAGCTTCACTGCAACAAAGTGAAATAGGTATATTATCCAATATACAAGCTATTATCCTAATTTTGAAGATGAGGAAACTGAGATTATGAATTGTTTGATCATGTCTCATAGCAATTAAATGGCTTCCTAACTCCAAGTCCAGCTCTATGTGACATGGACAGATTTCTAGACTTGGAACCAGAAATACAAGGCTTTATATGTTGTATCAGACACTCAAGATAGCTGTGGGATCTTGGTAAATCATTAATCTCTTAATGCTTTCCTTGTCTTCTAAATGAGGACAATAATAGCCTTATTGCCTTCCTCCGGAGGTGGTTCTTCCATTCAAATGAAATAATGTATGTAAAACACTTGGCAATTATTTTTATTTCCTAACAGCTTATGGTTGCCTTAATGATGACAAAACCAAAGACAACAACAACAAAAAAATTTTCCATATCTTAGTAAATGGTTTTCAGGAGCTGTGTGGCCAGAAATATCAGCCTCTTGAGGCCAACACAGTGATGAGCCTTTTTGACCTTGGCTAGGCTGGCACTCAACAAAAGACACAGAATCTATCAACATGCTCATTCTCAAAGTCCTTCCAACTTACTAGAAGATAGGAGAGCATGTGTTCCACAGGCATAGCTTTCTAGAGTTCAAGGTCACCTCTAATCCTCCAGTCCATGGTGGAGGAGTACTTGAGTAGAAGGAAGAAATATTCAAATTATTTTTCTGAAATAGCAGGGGCAGAGAAACTTCTTTTGATTTCAGCCAGTGTGGGGGAAGAAAAAAAAGCAACCTGACTGTGTTTCAAGTTGTATAACTGGTTTATGTCTAGAATTAGCTACCAGGGGACATTTTGGGGGGTAGGAAGGGAGAAAAAGTGGGGATGGGAGGGATCTGGAGAAGAACAAGAAAGAGTCTCTCCTGGGCATTCACAGATGTGCACATAGCTGTCATTTATTTGGTTCTCAGTTATTCTCCCCAAAAGATACCTGGCTTTGGGTTTCATTAGTCAAGCTAGTTGGCATTAGGTGGAAAGAGAGGAGAAGGGAGGGGTTGGAGGGGGTAGAGACGAGGAAGGATTGGCTAAATTTAGCCAGCTGGCTCTGTGCTCCTAGCAGAGTCTGCAGGCATCTGAGCTGACTGGCCCCCCTCCCCTGGAATACCTGAATCACTGTTTCCTGAGAACTAAGGACAAGGGGACAGAGACAAAGTCCTTGTTGTGACAGAGTTGAATGATTTTGCTCTCCAGTGCCTCAGTTAATTCAAAGCCATGGGTAAAGGACAAGTGGCTTTAATTAGAGGAGCCATCTGGGGAAAAAATCAGCCCTCTCCTCCTCCAGGAACCTGTGCTCTTGGAATCTAGTCTATTCTTGCTCATCCACTTCTAATGCAGTGCTTTCTGCTTATCCCCTTCATTGTATCCAGAGCTCTAGGATGTCATTCAGCAACTCATACTAGCTCCCAAGGACCTTTGATGCCAAAACCTACTGCTTCCAGATTTCTGCCCTAGTACCTGCCACCTTCCTGCCCCTCTTTCCTACTTCTTTTATTTTTACAATAACCATTTATATTTATGTTTATTTACTTTTCCACATGTAAACCTGTAAGGTAGAAAGTGTAAATATCATAACCCTCATTTTGCAGAGAAGGGAAACAAGAAAATGAGAAGTTAAGTGACTTGTCCAATGTTACATGGGAGGAGAGGGAGGAGATTAGCATTTATATAATGTGTTATATGTGCCAGGCACTGTGCTAAGAGGATTTTACCAATATAATCTCATGTGATCAACCCTGTGATGAAGATGATATGAGTATCTCCATTTTAGAGTTGAGGAAACTGAGGTAAACAGAGGTGAAGTGACTTCCCTAAAGGCATATATCTAGTGAGTGGCTGAGGCTGAACTCAGGTCTCCCTGATGCTAGGCCCAGTGCTCTATCCATTATGCCACCAGCTACCTGTGAATACCTGAGAAGTGACAGAATCAAGCAACTCAAAACCAAAACTTTTGACTTTAAGTCTAGGGTAAAGCGTGGGGGAGAATGTTGGATTTGGATTCAGGGGATTTGGTTCTGCTCTTTATTACTGAATGAGCTTTGGCCAGTTCTTTATTTTGGTTTTCTTATCTATACCAGAGTATTGGATTAGATAACCTGTAAGGTCTTTTTCTGTTCAAAGTCATTTGATGTATCTGCTACAATTTGATTGAATTGAGCAAACATTTAGTAAGTATCTGAAAAGTGCAAGATACTTACTAAGTGGGAGTGGGTACCAAAGATGGGATAGGACCTTACTATTAAAGGGCTTACAATATTTCAGGTGAACTAAGACCCAAACCCAGAAATGCAGAATAAAAGACCGAGGCTGAGAGGACCAAAAGAGAGGTATGGACAAAAAGGATATAAAATATTAGAGGAGAAACAGATTTCTTTGACCTAGATGTTGCAAGACAGTAAATTCAGGGAAAGCTACATGGAGAGGTAATAAGGTGAATATAGAAGGAAAAAAGGCATAAAACTTTAACAGAGGGGGATGTACAAAGCAGCCATTTTCCAACATGGAAGATGGTCTGAAGACAGGCATAGATGCAAGAAAGGTTAGGATGAGAATTGGAGAGTTTAGTCTGTTAGAAATATTCAGTAAATGACAGAAAGCAGTGTGAGATAAAGCTTCAATAGGAGCTTGGGACCAGATTGCAGAGGGCCATGAGAATAAATGAATAAATGGTAAAGCATATAATAAGTGACCATCATGTCCTATCCCTGAACTGGGCACTGGGGATACAAATGCAAATGTAAAATGAACCTCTGCCCGCAAGGAACTAGTTGTCAGGGAAAGGAGTGTCTTAGGAGTCTAAGAGGAAGTCTAGTGTCACTGTAGTTAGAGTGCTGGGCTAGTAGTCAGGAAGAACTGAGTTCAAATCCAGTCTCAGACACTTACTAGCTGTACAACTCTGGGTAAGTCACTTGACCTCTGTCTACTATGGTTTCCTCAACTATAAAATGAGGTTAATAATAGCACCTATTTCCCATCATCATTGTGGGGATCAAATGAAATATTTGTAAAGTGCTTATCACAGTGTCTGGCACATAGTATTTAAATGTTAGCTACTACACTGCTACTCAAAGGGATGACAAAAAGAGTCATAGAGCAGTGACTCACAATATTAGGATTGGTCTGATTTCTGCTCAGAGCAAAAAGTGGAAAATGAGGTGGTGATGGCAGGGAACAAGGTAGATGGCAAACTGCCTGTGATGAATGGGTTGAGAGAAGACCACTCACCAATTAGGGCAATTCAGTTCATCCCAAAGTAGAATTACAAAACCCGTGGATTAACTCCCCAAGGGATGTGGGGCATGGTTTCTGGAGATCTGATCTAGATGAGAAAGTAAGTGGGGTGGTCAGTGATGGGGAATGTTGCAAGGTGTCTCAGATAGAACAGTAGATGGCATGTGACTGAAGATCCAGAACATATACTGTATTTGGTAGACAGTTGGAAGCCACTGAAAGATTTTTTTTCAAGCAGAGAAGAAGCATGGCATACTTAGCATAGCAAGTGGTTCATTAAGGAGCTTACTTGGATAGCAGTATGAAGAATTAATTGAGAACTAGATGAAATGGAGACAGTGTATGTGTAGACACATGCACACATATGTACTGTATTGTTACACATAAATTTTCATTTGCTCATGGAGAAGATCCAGAGATGAGTGAATATGATGATTGAGATCAGAAGTGCAGCCTTTGTGTGTAAAGGATCTGCCTTCTATTTTTCTGAAGCTCTGAGATCTAAGGTAAAGTGTAAGGAGAACTGTGAAAATTAAGGGGAGAGAGGAAGAATGTATTATATGGATATTTGCTTTTTTTTTCTTTTTTTGGAGAGCAATTGGGGTTAAGTGATTTGCCCAAGGTCACATGTTTAGTTTTTGTGTTAAGTGTCTGAGGCCAGATTTGAACTCAGGTCCTCTTGACTCCAGGGCTGGTGCTCCATTCACTGTACCACCTAGATGCCCCTAGATGGATATTTTCTTTGAGTGTGTGTGTGTGTGTGTGTGTGTGTGTGTGTGTGTGTGTGTACACATGTGGTTGAGCTTGATCTCCAACAAGGCTTTCCTCATCTCCAAGATATTCCAAGAAATGAGACAGCTATGAGAATGATTTCTGATCACAGTCTAATCCTACTGTAAATGTCTGAGGAATCCAGGATGGGGGTTATGACAGTGACTGCCATCCTGTGATGACTAGGTGAACTGTGTGTGTCATCAAGCAATAACAGCCTACAAGGTGTGAATTACTAAGTAAAGAGGAAATTGAGACTAGTTGACTAGTGCAGTGGACATGTGTAATTGATTTAGAATCATATGACCTGGGTTTGAATCTAATCTATGTTACTTACTAGTTGAGCAAATTCAAGAGACATGCTCAACTTTTCTTCACCTCATTTTCCTCCTCTGTGAAAAGAGGGTACTCAATTAAATTAGTTCTTAAGTCCCAAGACACAATGGACTGTTAGATGAAACTAGAGTAAAAAAAAAAAGATAAGGGCTCTTTAGCCTGGAGAGGCAAAAAATGGGAGTGGGTATGACTCAAATCTATAAAATCATGAAAGGCTCAAACATGTTAACTAGACCCTATCATATTAAAATAACCTGGAATCTTGGAAGATGTAAATTCATAGAATAATAAAATTTCAGAACCATAAGGGGACTCAGAAGTTATTCCAGTTTACCACATACCCTAAACTATTAATATTTCTGCAGGGCACAGAAATACTGCAGAGAAGAGTGGATAGTTTTAGGCCCAGGTAGATGTGGGTTGCCTTTGATACATGCTGGATATATGACCATACGCAAGTCACTTGATTTCTGAGTACTCTAGATAAACTCTCTAAGGGAAAGGGAAAGGAGGGAAGAAACATTTATTAAGCACTTACTATGTGCCACAAAATGTGCTAAAACTTTTACAAAAATTATCTCATTTGAGACTCACAACAACCTTGTGAGGTAGATGCTATTATTTCTCCTCATTTGACAGTTAAAGAAACTGAGTTAGACAAAGCTGAGAGTCACACAGCTAGTGTCTGAGCCCACATTTAAATTCAGATCTTCCCGACTCCAGGCCCCCCTTTCTGTCCAATATACTACCTAGGTGTCTCTAAAATTATAAAATTGTAAAGAAGTTGCTGACCTACATTTCTAGAGAAAGTTTTCTTTTCTGGGAGTTCCCTTTACTAGTGAAATCTCAGATCCAGTAAGTATCCTGACAGCATAACTAACATAAAGTCATCCAGCTCCTTGTCAAATGTCTCCAATAATGCAGAGCTTGCTGCTCTTCAAGAAAGTCTATTTTATTGTTGGACAGCTCCAATCATGAGACAATTTCTCTTTACATTGAACAGATATCCACTTATTTGTGACTTTCATTCATTGATCTATTCAGTCAATCAACAAAGGCACTGTACTAGGCACCGGAGATACAAACAGAAAATTCTTAATTTGATGACCTACATAGTATGCCTTGCAGGATTGTTTTTTTTTTTTTAAGTATTACTTAGAATTAGAGAAGAAGGTTAAATCTAGAACATGGAAGGTTAGAACAGAATATAAAATGTCAGAGTCTGAAAGAATCTTAAAGTTGGTGGGTAGAAGTAAGATGGTAAAGGATAGTATTAAAGATAACAAAAGGAAAAGGAAATTAAAGGAAGCAGTCAGCTGAGCTCTCCCATCATTCCTCTCCCAGTTTTAAGATAATTCCTCAAACTGAGTTCTGAAGTGGGAAAGCCAGCAAAGGGTCAGAGTGAGATATTATTCCAGCTCCAGACAACTTAGAAGGTTGGAAAAAGAGATCTGCATCATATAGATGGAGACTCACTTAGGTACCACCAGGATAAAACACCAGTGGTGGTTACAGAAGCAGCAGCAGCTTCAGAATATCTTAAGTTAGGCACAGTAAAGGTACCTGGCAACTGGTCAGAAAGAGATTGAAGAGGACCCTTGTGGTAGCACTGGATGCAGGACCAGACACTAACTGGCAAATCCATTGCCTATATCCACTCGTGAGTGACAGTTCAAGGACAGAAAGAAGCACTTTTACTCAAGAGGGAACTGGGACCCTGAGTAACAGTATGCTTTTAGTCTCAAAAGATCAGGATTCTGAGAAATATAATTTCCAATCCCAAGGGATCAGAAGCTTTCCTGGATAAGAATCCGTGAAGACTAGGGGAGCACTGTCCATACCTCTCCCCAGATCAAACCAGCTTGGAAGCAACAAAAAATGCTAACCCCCCAGAATTATCTCTGAAAATACTGGGGGGAGGGTGGAGCCAAGATGGCAGAGTAGAAACAGCACTTCCAAGGTGCTCTGCCCCACACCACTTCCAAACAATGTAAAAGGGGAATCTGAACAACTTCTGGAGCCCCAGCACCCACAGAACGACACCGAGAAGCTAACCTCCTGCTGAGGACAGCCCAGCAGCCCTGAAGGGAGCAGCCAGCACAGTGCTCTGAGAGCAGGTAGCACAATGCACTGGGAACCGACAGCACAGCGCTCTGGGAGCCAAGCTCAGGCCCCCGTGAGCTTCGGTTTTAGCCCCAGGGCGGCCAGGCCAGCAGCCAGCTGGAGGGACCCCAGAACACCAGCAGCTATGGCGATTCCAGAATTATCAGCACAGATATGCCTAGGACAAAGTGAGAGGTTAGTTCCCTATGGACTTTGGGACCAGTATTTGGGGAACATGTGGCTTCCTCCCCTGGGGGCAAAAAGCTTCTGAAGAAACAAGGCACAGAGGCCATTTTGCAGCGTCAGTGGCAGCTCCAGCTCCTGGTCTGAGAACTGTAGAGAGATCCAGCAATCAGTCTGGGGGTTAATCACTCTTGCTTTAACCTGCTTGGGTCTGGATTGTGGTCTTCGGGGGAGGTCTGGGGTGGGTATCCAATTTGTCAGAGTTGGGGGAGGCTTTACAGAGGCCACCCAACCTCCGGAAATTGTGAAGACCCCAACATTTGGGACAGAAGCTCTCCTGTCTGGTGGCAGAGTCCTACTGTGGCAACAAGCCCCAAAATCAAGTAATTAAGTGGCAATATGCCTAGGCAAAGGAAACAAAATGAACAGAAAAATGCAACTTTAGACTCCTACTTTGGGGGCAAAGAGCATCAAAGCATGGAACAGGAGGAGGACTGTGAGGTCAGAACTCCTGCACCAAAAGCCCCAAATGAAAATACAAGCCAGCTATAGGTCATAGAGGACCTTAAGAAACAGATAAGAGAAGTGGGGGAAAATTGGAAAGAGAAATGAGAAAGATGCAAGAAAAGTATGAAATGACAGTCAACGGCCTGACTGAGGAAAATAACACCTTAAAAAACAGACTAACTTAAATGGAAAAAGAGGCTCAGAAAGGCAATGAGGAGAAGAATGCCTCAAAAAACCAAATTTGCCAGATGGAAAAAGAATCTCCAAAGCTCACTGAGGAGATTCATTCCTTCAGAGTTAGACTGGAGCAAATGGAAGCTAGTGACTTTATAAGACATCAAGATGCTGTTAAACAGATCCAAAACAAATGAAAGAATAGAAGGCAATGTGAAATATCTCATGGGAAAAACCACTGACCTGGAAAATAGATCCAGGAGAGATAATTTAAAAATTATTGGACTACCTGAAAGTCATGATCAAAGAAAGAACCTAGAAATCATCCTTCAAGAAATTCTCAAGGAAAATTGCCCTGATGTTTTAGACCCAGAGGGGGAAATAGAGGTTGAAAGAATCCACCGATCCCCTCCTGAAAAGGATCCCCAAAAGAAAACTCCTAGGAATATTGTAGTCAGGTTCCAGAACTCCCAGATCAAGGAGAAAATACTACAAACATCCAGGAAGAAACAATTCCAATATTGTGGAAACACAATCAGAATAGCCCAGGACCTGGCAGCTTCTACACTGAGAGATCAAAGGGCATGGAATATGACATTCCAGAGGGCAAAAGAACTGGGATTGAAGCCAAGGGTCACCTACCCAGCAAAACTGAGTATCTTTTTTCAGGGGAAAATATGGTCATTCAGTGGAATAGAGGACTTTCAAGCATTCTTGAAGAAAAAACCAGAGTTGAATAGAAAATTTGACAGTCAGATACAAGAATCAAGAGATGCCTTAGAAGGTAATCAGGGAAAAGAAATCAAAAGGAACTCATCAAAGTTGAACTATTTACATTCCTACATGGAAAAACAATAACTGTGTTTGATGAAACATTTCTTGTTATGAAAGTAATTGAAGAATGGTATATGGACATATGAATACATATGTGAATGTGTGTATATATGTTTACAGGTATACATGGATAGAGGGCACAGATTGAATTTGGTGGGAAGGGATGATACTTAAGGGGTGAAATTAAGAGGAAAGAGAGGGAAGTGACAAGAGGAGATGGGGAGAGACAGGGTAGGGTAAACTATCTCATATAGAAGAGGCAAGGGGAAGTAGTTGCAGGGGAGGGGAAGAACAGGAAGTCAGAAAGGCAAAATCTTATTCTCATTGAATTTGGCTCAGAGAGAGAATTACATACATACTAAATGGGATATCTCACCCTGCAGGAGAGTAGGGGGAAGGGGAATGAGAGGGGGGATGATGGATGGGAGGGCTTTTCTAAGGGGAGGGGAGTTTGGATGTATCCACTTCTGAAGAGGGACAGGATCAAAGTAGGGAATGGACTAGGTGCGGGGTGGGATGGGTGGGAGGGAAATATAAGCAGTCTTTTACAATGTATCTACTATGGTAATGTTTTGCATAGTTATACATGTACAACACATACTGAATTGCTTATCTTCCCAGAGGGTGTGGGTGACAAGGGAGGAAGGGAATGGATCTGAAATTCAGAGTCTTAAAATTAAATGTTTCAAATGTATATAAATACTATTATTAATACTATTTTGCATGTAATTGGGAGACAAGATGTTCAGGCATTGGGGCTCAGAGATTCACCTTGCCCTAATGGCAAAGTCGAAGGGGGTATGGGAGAAGATATGGGAGAGAGCAGTTTGGATGAGGGGATATCTAGTGGGACTGCTATTCTGGGGTGGTGGGTAGGGGAAAATGGGGAAAAATTGTAGCTCAAAATCTGATGGAAATGAATGATGTAAACCAGAAGTTAATAGAAAAAAAAAATAGTAGTGGGAAGAAGTGTGAATCTTGAGACAGTCTTCCACATTACCAAAGAATTCCTTAAAAATTAGAATTGTGCTACTGGAAGCTAATGACTCCATGAGACATCAAGAAAGAATAAAACAAAGTCAAAAGAATGAAAAAAAAATTAAGAAAATGTGAAATATCTTAGCACAAAAACAACTGATCTTGAATATCAAGGAGATATCACTTAAGAATTATTGGAAAGTTATGACCAAAGAAAGAGCCTAGACATCATAATTCAAGAAATTATCAAGGAGAACTGCCCTTATATCCTAGAACCAGAGGGTAAAATAGAAATTGAAGAAATCCATCAATCACCACATAAAAGATATTTCCAAATGAAAGCTTCCAAGAATATCATAGCTAAATTCCAGAGCTCTCAGGTCAAAGAGAAAATAAATTGGGCACACAGTACTTGGAAGTAAATGATTATACTAATGTTTGATAAACCCAGTGATCCAAGCTTTGGGGGCAAGAACTCATCATCTGACAAAAGCTGATGGAAAAACTGGAAAGCAGTTTGGCATAAACAAAACAATATTTTATATTGTATACCAAGATAATGTTAAAATGGACAAATGATTTAAATGTAAGGGGTTATATCATAAGTAAATTAGGGGAGTGTAGAAAAATGTACCTGTCAGATCTATGTTGATAAGAGAATACATGACCAAATAAGAAATAGGATCATGTGAAGTAAAATAGATAATTTTTATTACATGTCATTGAAAAGCTTTTGAATAAAAAGAACTATGCAGTGCAAACAAAAATAAAACCAGGAAATTAGGAAAAAGTTAGAGCAATTTTCTCTGATAAAGACCTAATTTCTCAAATATGTAGAGAACTGAGCCAAATTTATAAAAGTAAGAGCCATCCTACAAATTATGACTGATCAAAGGCTATGACTAGGAAGTTTTTCAGAAGAAGAAATCAAAGCTATGAATACTCACATGAAAAAATGTTCTAAATAACTATTGATTAGAGAAATGCAAATTAAAACAACTTTGAGGTATCATCTCATATCTTTCAGACAGAATAACATGACATAAGAGAAAATGACAAATATTGGAAGGCATGCAGAAAAATTAGGATATTAATGCAGTGGAGTTGTGAACCAGTCCAACCACTCTGGAGAATAATTTGAAAGTATATCCAATGGCATATGAATCTGTACACATTTTTTTTGACCCAGAAATACTACTATTAGGTTGTATCCCAAAGAGATAATGATGATCAACTATGAAAGACTTAACTATTCTAGCTGAGACAATGATCCAAGACATTTCCAAAGGACCCCATTGAAAAATGCTATCTTTCTCCAGAAAGAGAACTGGTGAACACTGGATGCAAATTGAAGCATACTTAAAAAAGCCAAACTTCCTTTTTCTTTCTTTCTTTTTTTTTTCTTTTTGCTTGTGCTTTCTTTGTGAGATGGCTAATATGGAAATTTTTTTTGCATGCCTTCACATGTATAATCAATATATGATTTCTTGCCTTCTTAAGAAAGGGAGAGGGGCAGGACAGAGAGAGAGACAATTTGGAAATCAAAATTAAAAAAAAAAAGAATGATAAAATTTATTTTTACATCTGATTGGGAAATATTTGATGAAATCATTGAAAATATATTTAAAAAAGAACCTTAGAGATAATCTAATTCAAATCTCATATCCTACAGATGAAGAAAAATGGAGCTCAAAGTAATAAACTTCCTTACTATTGGTCACGTAGTAAGGGGTAGATTCAGAACATAGACTTAGATCTACTGACTCCCCCAATATTTCTTTCCTACAACATACCTTGGTTTGGTTAGAATATTGTATTAGGACACCTGGCTGTAATTGGAGAGTTTATCACATGCATTGAACATAAAAGGAATATATTATATTTGAGAACTGTGTGCTTTTGTGAAGATCTATTTTTGATAGCCTTCCAACCTGTGTTCTATCCAGTGCTTCTTTTTCACTAACTGTAGAGAATTTGGGGTTGCAGTATAGCACAGAGCCTGAGACTTTTGAAGATACACTTATTAAGCTTTATTGTCCCATAGAGTAACTTGAACACTTTATGATGTAAACAATTCCACAGTCTATAGCTCACTGAGGAAGTGGTTTAATACAAGCTCTAAATTCAACTCATTTTTGATGATCCTTGCAGGAAACTTCCCAACATTCAGCACCAGTAACAACACAGCACATGTAGGTTCCACCTCATCTTTTCTTGTATCCACGACTCACCCTTCTTTAGTTACATAGCTTTTTTTTCTTTCTTATCAATAATTTCCATTAATGGATATGCCTATTTTGGTATTAGAAAGCTTAGTCAGAGAGCAAGCAGTACCATATTCTCACAATTCATCTCAACACCCCAGAGGAAATATTGGATCTATCATACCATCCTCTATGGTGTATACAGATCAGTCCATCTGTCCCCTTACTGCCCTTCCTCCTGTCCTGCTACCCAAACACATCCTTTCATAGGAAGCCTTTTTCAATCCCTCTTAATTCTAGTACCTCATTTATATTGATATTTTCTATTTGTGCTACATCTAGTTTGCTTGTACTTAATTGTTTACAGATTGTTTCCCCCATTAGACTGTGAATTCCTTGAGGGTTGTGACTATTGTTTACCTTTCTTTGTATCCCCAGTGCTTAGCATCATACTTGGCACAGTATAGACCAGGTAAAATAATATTTTATTTTATGTAAATATTTACACTTATGTAAAGTAAAAATAAATGTTCATTGATTGATGGATTGCTCTCTGGCCAATTGAAATGACTAAATGATAACACTATGCTAGATACATTGCTAAGCATTGTAGATAAATAGAAAGTCAAAAGATAGTCCCTGCCCTCAACAAGGTCACATTTTAATGGGGGAAGCAATATGCAAACAGTTAAGTACAAATCTTATATAGGATAAATAGGAAATAATCAGCAGAGGGAAGGTACTAGAAATAAGGGGGTGGCTAGGTAACACAGTGGGTAGAGTGCTGGGTCTAAAGCAGGAAGTCTCATCTTCCTGAGTTCAACTCTGACCTCAGACACTAACTAGCTGTGTGACCCTGAGCAAGTCACTTAATTACCTCAGTTCCTCATCTATAAAATGAGCTGGAGAAGAAAATGGCAAACCACTCCAGTGTCTTTGCTGAGAAAACCCCAATGAGGTCACAGAGAGTCAGATACAACTGAAACAATGAACAACAACAAAACAACTAGAATTAGAGGAATTGAAAAAGATTTCCTTTAGAAGGTGGGATTTTAGTTGGGACTTGAAGGAATCTAGAGAAACCATGAGGCAGAGATGAGGAGGAGAGTGTTAGATGCCTTAGGAAAAGGCAATGAAAATTAAAAAAAACTGGGAGAGATAGAGTATGTTTAAGGAATAATGAGGAGGTGTAATGGAAATGCAGATTTAAAGATCTTCCCTGCCCCTAGGCCCTTTGATAGGCTTAAGAGACTCTGAGAACCTTCCTTGATTTGAAAATATACTCTGCCCCCTAATAGGCTGAATGTGGTCACATGGAGCCTGTGTCAGGAGGCTCCTACACCTAGATGCTATGTGATTGGGCAGTGGGTCAAGAGAGTTATGACATTCTCTGAGCCTGGAGAAGGCTATATAATCCCTGATGTGAGGCTTTGCTTTGGGGCTCAGTTTGAGAAGTGTTGTGTGATTTGACCAGATGAGACTCTGGGCAGCCATTGAGAGCCCCCTGGCTTTGAAAACCAAGATGTTGATGCTTCCCTCTCTGGTAACTGTGATTTGGTATTGAGGTAATAGTTGGACAGTTTGGAAGTCTGTCTGCTTGATCTGTTTGTTTTTCTGTTTTGTAAGTTCTGTCTGTATACTTTGAAGTTCAGGGTGCTGACCTTTTCCCCCTGAACTAGGTGAACGATATATGTTTGATTGATTAAAGTAAGCTGAGTTGCTTTCCTTTATAAAAGCATATCTAAGAACCTGTGTTGGCAGCCACCCTGGGGATGTTGGGGTGCTTGCTGCTACAGGAGGTCAGTGTTACTGTATCTAAGAGTACATGGAAGGGCATAAAGTATATGAAGCTTAGAAAGATGAGGGATAGGTAGGTTATAAAGGGCTTTGAATGCCTAACAGAAAAAGGAAAAAAGATCATATAAATGAAGAATGATTTATGAGTTCAGGAAAAAATAAGGTGAGAACTTCATGTTCTTATTGAGAATAGAGAAAATTAAATAGTTCCCTAGAAAGACAGATAGATTCAAATTGCATTTAGAGAATGTACTTAAAACATGCTCCCATTGTGAGATAGGAGATAAATGAGTACTACAAGAAATGTTTACGTCATAAGACATTCAAGTTATCCTGTGACTGAGAATGGGTAGAATGTTACTGACAGGGAAACCTGGGATAAAACAAAGCACTGTTGTATGTTGGGGAGATAATACGGATATGGGAAGTGTCAAATAGAAGTATGTTAATGTGATAGATGCCTAAAGAGATTTTTTCATTCATTTCTTCATTCATTCAACTAACAAAGTAAGCACCGGCTACAGAATAAAACACCATATTTAGTGGTTTGGAGAAGATAGTCCTTGCCCTCTGGGAGCTTACATTCAATTAGGGGAAGAATAAGCAGATAGCTAAAGTACATAATGTGGGGTCATGTGCATTTGGTACATACAGAAAATGTTTTAGGAGTGTAGAAGCAAAAGGGATCTGAGATCCAATTCAACTAGACCTTGAAGACTGGAAAGAATTGTATAGGCTGAGGGGAGAAGAAAGGACAGTTGAGGTGGGAGAAATGGAGTGAGCAGAGAGAGAAGATGGCTCTTTAGGGGAACAGCTTACCTAGAGTATTCTTACAACCCATGTTGGGTACAACCTTTCCAAAGTCACCTGGTATCATCAAGCTGGATCCTTGGATAATAACATAAATGAGATGATGTCTGTAAAAGTGCTTTTTATCTGCAATTATGATTATTCCATACTTATTTTCCTCCGTCTTGCTTTATCCGTCCTTTCGCCTTTCCCCCAATTTAAAAGAAAACTTTGCTTTTTGTTTTTGCAAATGCAACCTCTTCTTTGCTCTTTTATTATCTGTGTCTCAGTAGAATAACAATCCACCTATATTGACAGAGAGGTCAAGTGACTCTAACCACAGAGTATCCTGTTTCTTTAAAACATCTGGTTATTTTGCTAAAAAAGGCAATGATGGTGTTCAAGCAGAGTAGGACGGTAAAAAGAAACCTGACCATGGTGTCAGGAGACAACTTAAATCTCACCTCAGTCATTTAATAATGTGGACAAGTCACTTTGACTCAATATATTTCAGTGCCCTTGCAAAATGAGCCTAAGGCTATTGATGGTGCCTAACAGTCTTATTGTTGGGAAAGGATTTATAAGCACTATAACGATATGAGTTGCTATTACATTAGAGGACTACAATTCAGTGAAACCATGTTGGTCAAATCTATAACAAGGACTTCTTCTTTGGAGCTAATAAACACCACCAATCTCTCAAAACACGTTTTCCTTGGGCAGTAGAGTTGAATGTGGAACATCTCTTCTTGACCATTAGGAAGAATCCAATTATCAAACCTCAGGCATCCCTCCAGGAGGACCAGATTTCTGTTTGTTCAGTTCCACAGTTTGAACAAAAGGAGTCCTTTGATAGCCCTTCTCCCACAAATGAATAATGGTCTAAAGAAAAGATAAAGGATATTAGGCATTTGTTTTTCTGTTTCCCAAGGCTGACAGAAAAATTATCATCTTTGTCAATAGAGATTTCTTGAGGAGAGCTACCTAAAGAGGAAAGAGCAGGGAGATGGAATTGCTTTCCATTCTAAACACTCTGTGATTGGGTTGCCTCATCTTATTCCAATTATCTTATAACATGATCTTTCCCTTGATCACAGTGGGGATAATTTCCCATGGTCCTGTAGTAGTTATTATCCACAATATCTAGTCTGGAATTTCTGATTTAAAATATTCCTCTTTTAATCATATCCCCAAAGCTGAGGTTAAGGTAGTATTGTCTTGGTCAGTGGTCTACAAATTGGGGGGCAGGGTCATGACACCAAAGCATATGATTAACTAATTAGTGAGTAGGAATATGGGTTTCATCCCATAGTCCCTGTCATAGGCAATTGTGGGGTTTATCTCCATTATAGCCTCATCTACCCTTCACCCATGATTACCCAACACTCTCCACTATGACCCTTTCTTATTATGTGCAAGCTGTCAACTTCATCCCTTCTGCACCTGGTGTTGGCCCCTCAGGGAAGTTATGACCTAATTGAGATTAGACATCCAACAGCAGCAGCTATGCAGGTGCCATTGGAAAATTTCCCCACTCCTAGCATAATTACCCCCTCATCCTAAGACCTTGCTCTCTCAAGAAGCATCTCCTAGAAGCTGAACTCTGATAACCGTGGGAGTAATCAGTGAGTAAATGCTCCACCTCCCCTACATTTTTTATTTGCGCATAACAGAATGAGGAGGCATGGGCAGGTTACAATCTATATTAATTAATCAATCAGCAAACATTTATTAAGCTCTAATTATGCACTAGGTACCGGGAGAGGGTCTCATCGATATTATTTTCCTCACCCCAAACTCATCTTCTTTTTTTTAAGGGGGGGAGTGCAATTGGGGTTAAGTGACTTGTTCAAGGTCACAGGCTAGTTTTTGTGTTAAGTGTCTGAGGCTGGTTTCAACTCTGGTCCTCCTGACTCCAGGGCTGGTGCTCTATTCATTGCACCACCTAGGATCCCCTAAACTCATCTTCTTCTAGACTTCTGTGTTGTTCTCAAGGCCACCACAATACTTCCAGTTAATAGGTTCACAACCACAATATCATAATCAACTTCTTTCACTACACAAGTCAGAACTCAACTCTTGTCTTTTGCATTCATCTCTTTCTTTCCATTCACTCAGACATTTCCTCATCTCTTTCAGGTGGTGCAGTGGATAGAGTGCTGGGGCTGGAGTCAGGAAGACTCTTCTTCACAAGTTCAAATTTGGCCTCAGACACTTACTAGCTATATGACCTTAAGCAAGTCACTTAATCTTATTTACTTCCATTTCCTCAACTGTAAAATGAGTTGGAGAAGGAAATGGCAAACTACTCCAGTATCTTGGCCAAGAAAATCCCAAATGAGGTCAGAAAGAGTCGGATAGGACTGAACAACAACTTCTTAATTGATCTCCTTGCCTCAAGTTTCCCACAATTCCTTCACACAGCTGCTGAAATGATTTTGGCTACATTCAAGTTTGGCCATATTCCCTATACCCTCCATTCCCTATTACTTCCCTAGTCAAATATATACTTCTCTATTTGAAAGACTTTTGGAATATGATTCTAAACTATATTCCCAATATTAATATAAATGATTCCCCATTATTTGGTCTACAATCCAACCAATCCAGCCTTTTTGCTGTCCCTCACATTAATACAAAGACAAAACTAAAGTAGCTAAACAAAAATAAGAAATTAAGTCTGATAGGATCCATTAAGCAAAACCATATAAAAACATAATAGATTTCTATGGGTGATATGGGTTTACAAAGAGCATGTATATACATTTTCTGTCTGCTTCCAGACTGTGTGGGAGCTTTGGGATTACTCTAGGCCATGTTGTGGTTTGTGGTTGAAAAGTCTTGCCACTTTACAATAACATGAAGGACCTTAAGTTGTCCCTTCTCTATTCTCCTGCCTCATGTCAGAAGGAAGGATGCTGGAAGAAGGTGTGCCACATTTATTAAAGGAAGAGACAGTCCCTAGATATTGAACTTCAATAGGTGGTAGTGAAAAGGCAGAGTCCTTTTCTACCCCAGTGTCATGGTGATCCCCCCCATCTGGAAATGAGAACCACGGGGTTTAACAAAGTGGGCTTGTTCCTGGGTTTCTAGGGGTCTTTTGTCTATTCTCTATTTCCTTTCCTTGAATAGGTGATCTTGTGAACTAAAGGCCTCTTTAGATAGTAGTAAGAATATCTAACAGCATAGTAGAAGTTTTAGGAGAGAGAGAGGGAGAGAGAGAGAGAGAGAGAGAGAGAGAGAGAGAGAGAGAGAGAGAGAGAGAGAAAGAGAGAGAGAGGACCCAGACACACACACACACACACACACACACACACACACACACACACACACACACACATGCACATGAGATCAAACTTCCCAATAGACTAAAGAATTTCAAGTGGAGAAGAAAATGAAAAATGGCTACTTAACAGCCTCATGAAAAAAAAAATATATTGTTGCGGTTTCCTTTTTAGCCACCCAGCATGCTACAACTAGTTACAAATTGAATTACAGAATTCTGTTCTAAACCTTGTTATGCACACAGTGATTCTTTTCTGTAATTATTGCTTTCCATGTAATAATGCATTTCTTATCCCTAATTTATATTGTGATCTGTAATCTTTGCTACTCTACCCTTTTGCTGGTGAAACTCTAGGTTTTATTGTTCAGATTTTGTGATCAAGCCATGGAATTTAAAAATGGAGAACCTAATCTCTCTAATTATAGGTAGATCTATGTAGATATTGATAAAGCAACCCAGAGGAAACCCAAATGATTGGGTACAGACCAGAAAATGTTTCAGACTTCCAGTCTTGAAATTTTAGCAGCAATTTCTCCATGTTTGATTTTGAAAACTTCTTTCATTGAAATCAAAGATAATTCTCTTTGGCTTATTGATTTTGCATTGTATATTGTGAGTATCTACATAGACAGGAATATGATGCCTGGTGAAAAGTACCAATAGAACTACTAGATGGCACAGCTGAGAGAGTTTTAGACCTGGAGTCAAAAGACCTGAGTTCAAATTCAGCCTTAGGCACTTAGTAGCTGTGTGATCTTGGGCAAGTCACTTAACCTCTATTTTTTCAGCTGTAAAATGAGTATAATAATAGTATCTAACTCCCAGGATTTCTGTGAGGATCAAATGAGATAATATTTGTAAAACACTTTGCAAACTTTACATAGCTATATAAATGATAGCTACTATTGTGCAAAGCTATTGTGTTCACTGACCATGACACATTATTTATTTTTTTGTGTAGCTTTTGACAAAAAAAGAGAAACTAACTTTCTTGACTGGCTATATTGATCAAACTAACTGGGTAATTGATTACTAGCAAACATTTTATTATTTACATGTCTATCCTGTCCTCTAGAACATAAAATGGTGTTTGAAAAATGATGAAGCATATTTACTTACATTGATTTCAATAAAAATTCTTAATATCATAGTGAGAGAAAAAAGGGGGTGTGGTCCTACTAATAAACATAAATAAATATTTTAGAATATTGTTTATTTAACTTACTTCTTCCTTTTTAATGTCTATTTTTTGTGTTTGGTTTATAATATGAACTCTAGTATAGTAATGCTTATATATAATTTATAAATACATATAATTTTTTCATAGATCACTGATATTGATATCAGCTATTTACTTTAAAATTGTATATACAAACTATTATACTATTATATAAGTTATAAACCATACACAAAAATAAGTGGAAAAGGATAAGATAAAGATGAAATATAAATTATTTAAAATATTATATATAAATGTGATTTATGTGTATATTCTCTTAAACAATTGATACCTGATTAGAAACGATTGGCATAGGTTTTTAATTTTTTTTTTTTTTGCTTTTTTGGAGGTAGGGCAATTGGGGTTAAGTGACTTGCCCAAGGCCCCATGGCTAGTTTTTTTGTGTTGAGTGTCTGAGGCCAGATTTGAACTCGGTTCCTCCTGACTCCAGGGCCAGTGCTCTAGTCACTGTGCCACCTAGCTACCCCAAGGTTTTTAATTTCTTGAGGGCAGTGGCTGCATAATTTCACAAATTATTTGTAAAATAGAAATCAGAACATCTTCTCAAGCCTGAATTCAAATCCTGGGTCTATCTCATGGTTTGCTTCAGACAAAATCATTTCATTTCTCTGGTTCTCAGTTTCCTCATCAGTAAATTCAATATGACTTTTAAGATAATGATGAATTGTAAATATTTCATGATTGTCATCAGTAAGAGATGCCAGAAATAATCCTGATAGTCTCATCTATCAACATATCACAGCAAGGAATAAAAATAATTAAAACGAATGAGATTTTAATGAAAGTGGTGGGGACATGGGAAACATATTTTTCTATGTATTACAGGCACCAGGTGAGATAAAATGACTAGAATATGAAAAATTAAAGGGAAAACATTAACAAAAAAAGGTCAGTTAGGAGGGAATGTTCAATTAGCATTTAGATCAAGAAAATATATGTCTGTGTAATGTATATTAAACATTCTCACAAATATTTCTTCCTTTTCCCTCAGAGATGTGGAGGATGAATAAGCAATGCAATCGTTTAGCAATAATGTCAGGGACATTAAGGCTCAGAATAAATTTGGTTTGCCAATGAATGAAAAAGATCAGTAAAAGGGCTTTTGTGGCTATGTTGAAGACAATAGTTAAGGACACACAGAGAACAAAGAACTACTGCTTAGTGCATAGCACAATAGATATATGGTTTGGGAGAGAAAGTTAAAAAACTGTCAGCAAAGAGTTGAAGCCCAGGATTGGGGAAGAGTTAGGAAGAAGTATCTAATTAGCTCCAAAGATTTCAATATCTAAAACCCAGAGGAGACACTAACTAAATTCCAGAATACTAGGTGAACAGATGAAAGTAATTTCTGAGCCACTGTCAGTGATATTTGACAAACTGAAGAGAGACTTATGAAGTGGAGGTGGGTAAATGCCCTGATTTTCAAAAATAAAAAATGGAGTCTTCAAATTATAGGCAGGTGAGTCTAGGTTTGATTCCTGACAAAAATCTTTTAAAAGAATTATTTGTAAGCCTTAAGATGCAGAAATAGTGATAACTACAAGTTAGCTTGACTTCATCAAAAAGAGGTTATCCTAGGTTAATTTCATTTCCTTTCTTGACAAATTTATTAGTTATAAGATAAAAAAATGAAAAAGACATAGTACATATGGATTGAAATAAGATATTTGACAGTGTCTTTCATACTATCCTTGTGGGATAAGACATGGAGATATAGGCTGGATGAATAAACACTCGGGTAAATTTGAATAGTCGTTGAATAAACCAAACCAAAATGTATCTATTAGCAGGCTGATATCAGCTTGGAGGGAGTTCTACATGGTGGGTAGCTCCAGGCATTTGTCTTTAGCTCTATTTTGTCTTTGCTTATGAATCAGATGAAAACATGATTTTCATATTTATGGATGGCATTAAGTTAAGAAGGAAAAGTAGCATGTGGGATGACAGAATCAGACTTCGCAAAGATCTTGCCAGTCTAGAACCATGGGTCAATCTAATTATATATGATTTACTAGTGATAAATTCAAAGTCTTTCATTTAGGATAGACCTGGCAATTACATAGATAAAAGAAGGGGGAGGTATGGTTAGACAATAGCTCATATGAAAAAGAGGTACATACATACGTAGGCTACAACCTTGATATCAGTAAATGTTATGATGTGACAGTCAAAGAACTAATACTACTTTAGACTCCATTGAGAGACAATGTTTCTGGAAACTTGGAGGCAACCATACTGTTATACTCCCTGGGGTATACTTGTTTCAGGATAAGTCTAATAAATCTTCCACTGGATAACTTTTTGAATGTTTGAAGGTGGCCCCAATGTTTTCACTAAGTTTTCTCATTCATTCAAATAAAATTCGTCAAGAACCTATTATGTGTAAGAACATGTGACATAAATTGTAGTAAATGCAGAAAAGACCATAAGTGAGCCAATCAGGCGACATAGAGTGGATAGAGTCATATATCTGAAGTCAGGAAAACATGAGTCAAAATCCAGGCTTGGATACTTTAAAGCTGTATGACCTTGGGCAAATAATTTACACTTTGTCTCCTATTTCCTCATCTGTAAGATGGTCTAAGTATAATTTCTGTCTCTCAGAGTTGTTGTGAGGATGAGATATTTGTATATGATGATATTTCTAAAGTTTAAACTGCTATATAAATTATAGTTAATATTGTTACTTAAAAAGGTGTGTATGAGTGTGTGTTTTATGTTTGGAGTAATTTCAAAGGTTGGAGAGATGATAATTCTCACTCATTTCCTAATATTTATCAGTAAATAGTTTTTAAGTAAATTATTATAAATATAACTGCTATACCATTAAAAGGAGAAAGTAAAATTCAATATAAAACTCACATATAATTCAGAGAGACTTGTTGAATTATACTGTCTAGACAGATGGATTATAGGATGGATAGACAGTGTGAATGTGAATGCTGCCAAGACTTCTCTGGGTGCTTCTAAATAAAGAGCTTGCTCCTCTGGACCTGTAGAATTGCTGCATATATTCTGGCTATCAACATGTCAGTATAAGCCCTAGAATCCACATGAATATCACCAGATAACTTTTTGATAGCAATTATATTTTAGGGTATTTTATTTATTTTTAATATATTAATTTATTTTTAGTGTTCAACATTCCCTTCCATAAATTTTAAATTTTCTCCCCCTTCCTCACCTATCCTCTCCCCAAGATGGTGAGCAATACAATATAGGTTCTACATACATATACAGTCTTATTAAACATATTTTCACACTATGCATATTGTATAGAAGAATTAGACCAAATGGGAGGAACCATGAGAAAGAAAAAACAAAAAAAAAATAAAACAAAACAAAAAAAGAGAGGAAATAGTATGCTTTGATCTGCACTCAGACTCCATATTTCTTTTTCTGGATGTTGATGGCATTTTCCATCATGACTCTTTTGGATTTTTAGGTCCTTGCATTGCTGGGAAGAGCTAAGTATATCAAAGTCAGTCACTGCACACAGTGACTGTTACTGTGTACAATGATCTTCTGGTACTACTCAGGTCCTTTTAATTTATAAAGATATCAATGATCAACGAAGGTTCATCTAAAGATTGGACCTTGAATATTTGAGAGTGTTGATTGCACAGCATACAGATGGCTGAAGTCTCCTGAACTCATCATTAGTTTTTAGGTGTCTTGGCCTTGATATGCATTCAACTACATCCATGATCTCAAATACTAGTTCTAACTATCTGGGAGGTAGGACCATCCTTGGAATTTTTTCCAGTAATTAAATTAAACATGACTTGTATTTATGACCTTGGGAGGAAGCTGCTATTTCAGAACAGGCAGCCTGTTTAGTCTGGTACTAGTAATTATCCTGAGTAGGGTCTTGAAGGAGATTATCTCAGAGCAAGGAGATAGAGCCTACTCATGATGATTTCTTGAAAAAAATGCAGGGGGGCGGAGCCAAGATGGCGGAGTAGAAACAGCATTTCCAATGTGCTCTGCCCCACACAAATTTCAATGTGAAAGGGAGCTCTGAACAACTTCTGGAGCCCCAGCACCCACAGAACGGCACAGAGAAGCTAACCTCCTGCTGAGGACAGCCCAACAGCCTTGCAGGGAGCGGCAAGCGCAGTGCTCTGAGAGCAGGCAGCACAGCGAGCTGGGAGCCAATAGGACAGCCCGCAGAGCCGAGCCCAGGTCTGCAGTTTTAGCCCCAGGGCGGCCGGGCCTTCAGCTGGCTGGTGGAACTCCAGAACACCAGCAATTGTGGCGATTCCAGAATTATCAGCACAGATATGCCTAGGACAAAGTGAGAGGTTAGTGCCCTATGGACTTTGGGACCAGTATTTGGGGAACATGTGGCTTCCTCCCCTGGGGGCAAAAAGCTGCTGAAGAAAAAGCTGCACAGAAGCCATTTTGCAGCGTCAGTAGTGGCTCTAGCTCCTGGTCTGCGAACTGTAGGAAGATCCAGCAATCAGTCTGGGGGTTAATCACTTTTGCTTTAAACTGCCTGGATCTGGATTGTGGTCTGGGGGGGAAGTTTGGGGTGGGTATCCAACTTGCCAGAGTGGGTGGAGGCTTTACAGAGGCCAGCCAACTGGCAGAAGTTGTGAAGACCCCACGTTTGGGCAGAAGCTCCCCTGTCTGGTGGCAGAGTCCTACTGTGGCAACAAGCCCCAAAATCAAGTAATTAAGTGGCAATATGCCTAGGCAAACGAAACAAAATAAACAGAAAAGTTCAACATTGGACTCCTATTTTAGGGGCAAAGAGGCTCAAAGCATGGAGGAGGACTGTGAGATCAGAACTCCTGCACCAAAAGCCCCAAATGAAAATAAAAGCTGGCTACAGGCCATAGAGGACCTTAAGAAGCAGATAAGAGAAGTGGGGGAAATTTTGGGAAGAGAAATGAAAAAGATGCAAGAAAAGTATGAAATGACAGTCAACAGCCTGACTGAGGAAAATAACACCTTAAAAAATAGACTAACTCAAATGGCAAAAGAGGCACAGAAAGGCAATGAGGAGAAGAATGCCTTAAAAAGTCGAATTTGCCAGATGGAAAAAGAATCTCCAAAGCTCACTGAGGAGATTCATTCCTTCAGAGTTAGACTGGAGCAAATGGAAGCTAGTGACTTTATGAGAAATCAAGATGCTGTTAAACAGATCCAAACAAATGAAAGAATAGAAGGCAATGTGAAATATCTCATGGGAAAAACCACTGACCTGGAAAATAGATCCAGGAGAGACAATTTAAAAATTATTGGACTACCTGAAAGCCATGATCAAAGAAAGAACCTAGAAATCACCCTTCAAGAAATTCTCAAGGAAAATTGCCCTGATGTTTTAGACCCAGAGGGCAAAATAGAGGTTGAAAGAATCCACAGATCACCTCCTGAAAAAGATCCCAAAAAGAAAACTCCCAGGAATATTATAGCCAGGTTCCAGAATCCCCAGATCAAGGAGAAAATACTACAAGCAGCCAGGAAGAAACAATTTCAATATTGTAGAAACACAATCAGAATAGCACAGGACCTGGCAGCTTCTACATTGAGGGATAGAAGGGCATGGAATATGATATTCCAGAGGGCAAAAGAGCTGGGAATGAACCCAAGGGTCACCTACCCAGCAAAACTGAGTATTTTGTTTCAGGGGAAAATATGGTCATTCAGTGGAATAGAGGACTTTCAAGCATTCTTGAGGAAAAAACCAGAGTTGAATAGAAAATTTGACATTCAGACACAAGAAGCAAGAGATGCTTGAGAAGGTAATCAAGGAAAAGAAATCAAAAGGAACTTATCAAAGTTGGACTATTTATAGTCCTACATGGAAAAACAATAACTGTGTTTGATGAAACCTTTCTCATTGTGAAAATAATTGAAGAAGGGTACATGGCATATGTTCACAGGTATACATGGATAGAGGGCACAGGTTGAATTTGATGGGAAGGGATGATTATTATTTTTTTTTTTTGGAGGGCAATTGGGGTTGGGTGACTTGCCCAGGTCCACGTGGCTGGGTTTTTGTTTGTGTGTTGGGTGTCTGGGGCCGGATCCAAGCTCGGGTCCTTCTGGCTCCGGGGCTGGCTCTCTGCTCGCTGCGCCACCTAGCCGCCCCAAGGAAGGGATGATTCTTAAGGGATGAAGTCAAGAGGTGAGAGAGGAAAGTGGCAAGAGGAGATGGAGAGAGACAGAGTAGGGCAAACTATCTCATGTAGAAGAGGCAAGGGGAAGTAGTTGCAGGGGAGGGGAAGAAAAGGAAGGCAAAAAGGCAAAAGCATATTCTCATTGAAGTTGGCTCAAGGAGAGAAACACATACATACTAAATGGAATATCTTACCCTCACTCACTCTCCTGAGTAGGGGAAAGGGGGATGAGAGGGGGGATGATGGAGGGGAGGGCATTCTAGGGAGAGGGGAGGTTAGAAGTACCCACTATCAAAGAGGGACAGGATCAAAGTAGGGAATGGACCAGGTGGGAGGTGAGACAGGTGGGAGGGAAATATAAGCAGTCTTTTACAATATATCTACTATGGTAATGTTTTGCATAGGTATACATGTACAACACATGCTGAATTGCTAATCTTCTCAGAGGGAGTGGGTGACAAGGGAGAAAGGGAATGGATCTGAAAATCAAAGTTTTAAAATTAAATGTTTCATAAGATGTCCAGGCAGTGGGGCTCAGAGATTCACCTTGCCCTAATGGCAAAGTCGAAGGGGGTATGGGAGAAGATATGGGAGAAAGCAGATTGGATGAGGAGATATCTAGTGGGACTGCTATTCTGGGGTGGTGGGTAGGGAAAAAATGGGGGAAAAATGTAACTCATAATCTGGTGGAAATGAATGATGTAAACCAGAAGTTAATAAATCATTTGTTTAATTAAAAAAAAAGAAAAAAAAAGAAAAAGAAAAAATGCAAAAGCGGGAAAAACTGTTAAACATTTTTATTTATATTATGATATCACAAGCATTTTTACTTCAAAGAATCCTGTTAACTTTGAGTATATAAGCCAAAAAGATTACAGTAAATGATATGATATATAAATATCTCTTGTACTTGGGAAAAGTATCTCTCAAATGGGGTTTGAACTTCAGATTTCAGTAAGCAATAAATATAATGGAACAGGAGCTTGGTCCATTACTAAGTCTTACTTATATAGATAGAAATTCATATATCATTAGTATTTTATGGTGAGAAAGTTAGGGATATTGCATTTTCCTCTTCTTGACATAAGTGATACCATCTTACAATGTCTCCATTTCAAGAATAAACTTGTGATCATATCTAAACTCTATGCTTCACTTTCTAATACCCCACTTTTTATGCAAAGTTAAATAAAATATGGAAAGGACCTATTCTATTTCAGGTACTCCAGGCCAATGAGAAACTAGTAGAATAGAAAATCTCTGTCTCTTCTTTTATGAATCACAACAGATTGTCACCATAGTGAATAGTTGACTAGTTATGCACCCTGCTTGACAGTATGTTTTTGGTATACTATGAATTCCTATGGGAAATGGTTTGTATGCAAGAGTTCACTTGCCCCATAAAGATATACTTCCCTGTGAGTTAACTGATGCCTCTCCCTGTCTACATTTGTAGCAAATATATAGGATCAACAAAAGCTTTTTATTGTCATATATTTTGAAATGTAATACAATGGGTTTTTCTTGCCATGATAACCTGTCACTATAAGGTAGATCACAATAATTAATCAATAAACATTTATTAAGCATCTACTATGGACTAAGCATTGTTCTAAGCAATGAATCACTAGCTACCCATTACAAAGTATGAAGGGGAAAAATAAGTACTTAGATAATCAAATAATCAACAAGCATTTAGTAAACACCTACTCTGTGAAAGGCACTATCCTAGGCACTGGACACACAAAGTACCTGCCCTCAAGGAGTTATTATTCTATCAAATAACTGTGTGAATATATTGAGAGGCACAAAATGGTATTATGGGACCACAATCATGGGGAGACATTTAATATTTTTGTCTTTTACTTAAGAATAATCCTTGAGTTAGGGGAAAGTAGAGTTTAGGAATTTTTGGTTGCAATTCTCCAGGAATGACCTCTTCTTGGTGATAAACTGAAGACTGGATCCACTCACAAGATGCTGCTAAATTCTGATTTTAATTTCTAGCCAGAACAGGATCTGGATGTATGGCAGCAAGACTCCAGGTGAATCATTTTCTCTGATTTGGTCACTTTCTAGTCTTACTAAGACTGGATCAACCAATATTAGGTCAAATACTAGGGAATTTGGGTAACTGAATGGCCATCTAAATCCTTAGTTATGAAGCACATGGAGTATGTCTCTGAAATCTTTTGTCCCTTTGCACTTTTTCATTTTTATTTTATTTCTTATTTCCCCAACCCCCTTTACTTGCCCAGTATTTTGAAGTTCAAAGAAATGACTTCAGCTATAATGATGAGAATAACACAAAAAACTGGCATTTAAATATCATTTTGTTTTACTGAGTACATTATACACATCATCTACTTATTTTTCTCTCACATTAACATAATGAGGTACCAACTGTAGTCACTATTCCTCTTTTGCAGATATGGAAACCAAGATTTAGAGAGGTTCAAAGTGATTTGCCAATGGTCACACACCTAATAAATGTCAGGGGCTTGATTCAAGTCCAAATCTTTTCTGACTTCAAATGTTTTATGTTTCAAGTGTGTTTTTTCTGAACAACAATTGTTAGATTTTGCTGTTACTCTCTTATTTTGTGGGTGAGTTTATCTGATTCACATCCATAATTATGATAGTTAATTGTGTATTTCCTTCTACCCTATTTTCTCATTATTTTTCTTTTCAATACTCCTTGCTTCTCTAAACTACAAGTTCTTATTCTGTTTCCTTTTAATATATTTTTTGCTATTCTTTCTCCAAGCTAAGAGTTTGTTTTGCTTATTACTTATTTCTCCCTGAATCTACCCTCTCTCATATTCTCAATTCTCCTCTTCCTCTTTGATGTTGTCTTGTCAACTAGTCATATCTGACTCTTTGTTACCTCATTTGGGGTTTTCTTGGCAAAGATACTGGAGTGGTTTGCTTTTTCCTTCTCCAGCTCACTTTACAGATGAGGAAACTGAGGAAAATGGAATTAAATGACTTGCCCAGGGTCACACAGCTAGTTAGCATCTGAAGTCATATTTGAACTCCTGATTCCAGGTCTAGTGCTCTAAACACTGTACCACCTAGCTGCCCCCACCCCCTTCCTCTTTCAAGGTCTGTTGAATTGAATGTATTGTGAATTCTCTCTCTCTCTCTCTCTCTCTCTCTCTCTCTCTCTCTCTCTCTCTCTCTCTCTCTCTCTCTCCCCTGACTTCCTGACCTCTCTTGACCAATTTAAATTAAAATGAAATACAACTGGCATCTGTTCCACATACTCGTTCCATGTTTATATATAATTCTCTTTGTGTACCCCAGTTATGAGACAATAAGTTCCCTCATCCTTCCTTCCACCTTGCCCAAGTGTATACTTCCCCCTCTCTTTTCTTACTTATAACATAGTCAAAACATAATGAAATGAATTACAAGGCTTCTCACACATTTGACTACTTTTATGACCCCTTAGGACACTATAATTCTAAAAGAATTCCTTTATCATTTCCCATTGCATTAGAATGTAAACAGTTTGTCCTTATAAAATTCCTTCTGATAATTCACTTGTATTTGCCTTTTAATTTTTTCTTGATTCCCACATTTGTATTTTATTTTATTTTATTTTATTTTATTTTATTTTATTTTATTTTATTTTATTTTATAGCAATTGGGGTTAAGTAACTTGCTCAAGGTTACATGGCTAGTCATTATTTATGCGTGGGTGCTCATTTTCTGAGGCCGGATCTGATCTCGGGTCATCCCAACTCCGAGGCCGGCGCTCTTACTCACTGCGCCACCTAGCCGCCCCTTTTGGACAATTGGGGTTAAGTAACTTGCCCAAGGTTACACGGCTAGGTTTTTTTTTTTTGTTTGTGTGGATTAAGTGTCAGGAGGCTGGCTCTGAACTCAGGTCCTTCTGACTCCAGGGCCAGCGCTCTATTCACTGCGCCACCTAGCCGCCCCCCCCCCCCCATTTGTATTTTAAAGTTTATTTTAAAACTCCATTAAAAAAGAAAAAAACCAAAATCAGGAATATTTGAAAGTTCTCTATGTCATTGAAGAACCATTTTTCCCCTGTTAGATTATAGTCAGTTTTTCTGGGTAAGTTATGTTTGATTGTAGGCCTTTTTTTGTCTTTTGAAATATCTTTCTATATTCTATTCTCTTTTTAATGGCAGCTACTAAATATTGTATGATTCTGATTATAGCTCTTTATTATTCGAATTCTTTCTATTTGAAATTTTTTTTTATCTGGAAGTGCTGGATTTTGGCATTGGTATTCCTGGGAGGTTTCACTTTGGGGTTTCCTTTAGGAGGTGATCAGTGGACTCCCATTTTCATATTACCCTCTTGTTATAATATGTATGGGTAATTTTCTTGAAATACAATACCTAAGTTCTTCTTAAAGAAAATCTCTCCAGTTGTCGGTATTGTCTTCGACCTCAGACTACTATTTCTTGTTATACTCATTCCTGTAAATACTATATTCTCCCATAGAATACAAGCCTTTTGAAGTGAGAGATAGTTTTATTTTTATATATTTTATATATATTTATATATTTTATATATTTTATTTTTTTAATCCCCTGCACCTAGCACAATGCTTTACCTTATACATAATAGGGGCTCAATAAACATTTGTTGAATTTAATTTGAGAGACTCTGACAATCTTATATCCATGAAAAGAAGTGGGGTATTATGAGGTGCAATACTAAAAGAGAAGAAAGTATGAGCACTGGAAGCTAGAGGCATTTTCAAGTTCTTCCCAGGGGACCAACCTACTAAATGCATAGAATTATATGGTTGGGTCCATGTGATGACTGGTTTTATTCATTGCAGTTTAGGGAACTACTTGCTCAGGCACGGAGGGATTATGATCTCAGGAACAGGAAGAGTCATTATAATGCCAATGTTATAGGCAGGTATGAATATGCTGGTGTAGTTGTGAATTACAAAATATAACAGACTCTCCACATGAAAGACAAAACAAAAACATTTGTTCAAATACCAGACAGCAAATCTCCAAACCAGAAAGCCAAATCCATCAGAGCAACCAAGAAGTTGGTACACATAACCAATTCAGTGAACACCAGCATTCCCAAACCTTCATTCTGTCAAGTCTTCAAAACAGGTTCCCTTAAATAAAAATGCCCCCCTGTCACTCACACTAGCTGCTCTGCCTCCAAGATGCTTTCTCCCAGCTGCTCTGGCTCTCTCCTGCTCCTGTCTTCTCCACCCTTCCAGTTCCAGTCTTTCAGCGAGCTCCTCCTCCCCTCCCCACCATGGGCTCCATGTGATTACATTTGACCTACTAAGGAGCAGGGAACATCTTCAAATTCCCATTAGCATTACAGCCATTCACAGTGAAGCAACCAAAAAACCTTGAAACATTTGAAACAGCATTAGCTTACTCCCTCACTCTATCCAGGGACTTTGCCAAGGGAGCAAGAAACACATGTTTTCCTACTTAAGCTAATCTTTTTCTCTAGTTAATTGGTAAAAGTGACTACAATTCAGAAATTCAATTCAATTCAATAAGCATTTATTAAGCTCACTCTCCTAGACCCTAGGGATGGACATGTAACCATCTATTCTCAAGGAACTCAAAAACTAATGGAAGAATGGTCTTTATATGGATAACTATGCTGAAGAGTCTGAAGAATTACTTTCACTTGGGCAGGACAGAAAAGACTGTGTCTTGGGAATGCACAGGGGAAGGGACATAGTAGATGCTTTATATTTTTTGACTGACTATTTGGACTTTTAATCTAAGGAAGGGCCAACAAAAGAGGTGTGGGCAGAGGATAAATGTTGAGGCATAGGGCAGTGTGAGCAAAGTTATGGAGGTAGAAAAGAGCAGGATGAGTTTAAGATGGAGTTATTTGCTTTGACTGGGACACCATGCCAATAAGGAAATAGCTCGTTGTTTATCTCGAAGTAAAAGCAGTGCTTAGCAACTTGCAATAAGAAAGTGCCCTTACTGTAGGAGATGCCTAGATATCTGGGGTCAGGGAAGTTCTAAGAAGGAGGGAATGGTCCATGTTGAAATTATCAAATGATCCCTGCAATTAAATCTATGTTCTTTGTCATAGACTTAATGAAGGAATGAAAAAGCATTTATTAAGTATTTACTGTATATATGGAAAGCTTTGTGCTAAGCATTTGAGATACACATAGCAAAACAAGACAATCCCTTCTCTCAAGGAGCTCACATTCCAGAGAGGGAGATGACACAAATAGATTTTGGCTCTAAGTCACATGGGAAAAATCCTACAAACTTACAATCAGTAAAAGAAATGTTTATTCCTCTTCTTTAATGTTATTCCCACTGATAAGATAATAATAATTTATGATCCAGTTGTCAGAGTCCATCTCCACAGGGTTTGTTTCCCAGGATGATGGTTGTGAGGGCTTGTATTTCACTCTCAAGGCTCTTGGACCCACTTGCCCAGGAGACAGCTAGTGTTGGTTTGGTGTTGGTGAGAAGGATGGATTGCTTCTGTACAGTAATACCTTCCCTCCTCCCTCCCCTATTGGGCCTGAACTGGCAGCAACACCTCTGGTCTGGGGAACACCCGTATTCCAATGTGATTGGGTTCAGGATCTCAGGACAGTGGTTGAAGTGGTGGTGGTCATTTGACTTTCCTAACACATTCCACCTCTTGTCTCTCCCTTAGGGTACCTTGTTACTTCAACTAGGCTGGTTTGCTTCCTCTGTTGGTAGAAGCTTGTCAGCAGTTGATGGGGATGGCTAATATTTTCTCTATAGGATCTGCCTCCCTGATGATGTCTGGGGGAACTAGGTTGGAAGCAGTATGGGTGATCTGGAAGACACTGTTACTACAAAGTCTTGGATTCAGAAGCCTGGACTATCTCTAAATGGGTGTCAGGGGAGATGGTAGTTGAGCAGGTTGGGTAGGCTGCAATTTTTGGCAGTATTGACTCTTACCTTTCCCTCAGGGTGTTTTTCTGCTTCAGATTGTCACTTAAGCTTTTGGAGCTTATCTTTTTTATGTGAAAAACAGAAGTAATGATTCCCATCTTCCCTACCACAGTGATGTATTTCTTTTGGACACTTTCTCTGTTGTTTTGTGCTTTTTTAGAATAGGATTGAGGAGGCAATAATAGACTCCATATCTGACCTTAGTGTCAATAGAATATAAAAGTTGGAAGTGATCATCTTAAACTCCATTATTTTACATATAAGAAAGCTGAGAGTGGCAGCTAGATGGCACAGTGAATAGAGCACAGACCCTGGAGTTAGGAAGATCTGAGTTCAAATCCAGCCTCAGACACTTGACACACTTTACTAGCTGTGTGACCTTGGGCAAGTCACTTAACCCCAATTGCCTTGTTTTCCCTCCTCCAAAAAAACCCCCACAAAACACAAACAAAAAAGAAAGCTAAGTTCTAGAGAGGAAAAAGTGACTATAGCCATTGCAAGCCTTGGTTCTCAGTCTCAGTCTCCTGATCTGTTTTCTAGTTTTCTTACTACTATATTGACACCAGGATATCAGCTGTTCTTGGAGACTCACCTTCCAATCCCTCCTTATCCTGAAACTCTATCTTTTGGATAGACAAGGTAGTACCCAGGGAAGCATGGATGAAAGCAGTCTTGGAACAGAGCATGAGGGAGCAAGTCTGGAGACAGAATTTTGGGATTAAAAAAGAGACCACAAAAATCTAAGTCATCTTCTCTGTTTGGAATTTGAAATTATCTATAACCTGGCCTTAAAATATCTTCCTAGTTTAATTACACACCACATCCTCCTCTCACATACTACATTCCAAGCCACACTGGCGTACTGTGCCCTGGTTCCATGCCTTCCCACAGGCTATCCCCCATGCCGACAATGTTAGAATTTTGCTTCAGGTACAACTTCTATGTACCTCAGTTTTCTCATCCATAAAATAGGGATATTAATAGCACCTAACTCCCAGGGCTATTGTGAGGATCAAATGGGATAATAATTGTAAATTGCTTAGCACAATGCCTGGCACATAGAAAGCACTATATACACTTTAGTTATTATTACAATTACTATTGTTATTATTGTTGTTCTTACCCTGGGTTCCATAACTGGTAAGTGAAACAAGATTTGAAATCATGTCTTTGTGACTCTAGGCATAAAGAATAGTGATCTCTCTATGACTCTACAAAGTCTTTGAGGACAGGCACTATTTTCATTTTTGTCTCTATGTACCTAACACCCAAGACAGTATCTAGCTGGCACATAATAAGTGCTTAATAAGTGCCCATTGAATTGAATCATGTCAGCCAACTCCCCATTTTACAGATGATGAAACAATGTGCAGAAGTGAAATGGCTAACCTCAGGTCACATAATGATGAAGGCTGCACTTAGAACTAACGGTTTTTGATTCCCAAGCCTATACTTTTTGTACTATACCATTCTCCTGCCCCAGCAGATGAAGGAAATCCATAGCAGAGTTCTATTTTGTAAGCTAGTTAGGGTGGAATAATAAGGCAGGGCTTTTGTCTTAAGTAAAATTTGTACCTTCTATAATGCCTAGGATAGTGCATTTAATAGAATTTTTTTGAATGAATAAACAAACTCATTTATAATTATCATAATAGCCAGCATTAATATATTGACTACTGTGTGACAATCACTATGTTAAGGATTTTACAAATATTATCTCATTTGAACTTCATAACCATCCTGGGAGGTAGGTGCTATTATCATTCCCATTTCCTGGTTGAGAAAAAAGAGGCAAAAATAGGATAAGTGACTTGCCCAACCAGCTAACATATTTAGTTAGAATCTGAAGCCAGATTTGAATTCAGGTCTTTTTGACTTCAGGCCCATCATGTAGTCTGCTGAACCATCCAGCTATCTCTGTATAATGAATGCTTAAATGTTTATATGGTATTTCCTTTACAGCCATGCTGTATAATTATTGGAATCAAAATTATTGTTACTTTTATTTTATAGATGAATAGAGTCTGAGAGGATATCTGCTTTGTCTAGGGTCACATAGCTAGTAAGTAAATAGTGGAGCCAGGACTCAAATGTAAATGTATTGAGATTCCCATTACACTACACAGCCCTCCCAACCTTCCAAAGAACTACTTAAATCAGCTTTACAAATATCTTTCCTATGTGCACCAACTCTTCATCCCAGGGAGGCTCACAGTCAAATATTTCTTCAAATAAATGAAGCTGCTCTGTTTTTCACTCCCTCAGAATAAATTATAACTTATTTCAGGTGACTGGGTGAGCAGCTCTTCACTAGACTGGGTGAGACGTGCAGAGTGCTGACCAAGAATAGAACCTTTATAGTACCATCGAATTAATGGATGTTAAATGTCAACATGTGTAACACCAATGCAGAAAGAATAGCTTCTGATGGTATAGAGAATAGTTTCCGAAGATGACATAACCATTCAGGTAGTAAGGAAAACTGTAGTTGTTCATGAACAAAGCCGTCCAACTTCAGGAAGGCAAGGGAATGCTGGATAAAACATGTCCTAAAAGGGGTGAATTGTCCTTTCTCACCAGGGGAAGGGCTTACCCAATTCCAATTAATTCGATTCAATTCAGTAAACATTTTTAAAGCTAATTTTTATACCAGTTGCTGATAATACAATGTCAAAAATGAATCAGTTTCTTAATATTTTGGGTTGCCATGTCATGATATTAGGATCATATTTCTAGAGCTAAATGGGGACCCAAAAGCTATCTGGTTCAGCCATTTTATAAATGAAAAAGTGAGAGTTCAGCAGACAAAGTGACTTGAGTGGCCTATTTAAAAGAAATAAAATAAGGATATGATTCTTAACAACTGGGCTTAGAGACAAACACAAAGACTTAAATCCTAACTGTGAGATATTTTCCTTAAGAAATTCAAGTATAGGGGCGGCTAGGTGGCGCAGTGAGTAGAGTGTCGGCCCTGGAGTCAGAAGGACCTGAGTTCGGATCTGGCCTCAAACACTTAACACACACACAAACAAAAACTTAGCCGTGTGACCTTGGGCAAGTTACTTAACCCCAATTGCCTTCCAAAAAGCAAAAAAAAAAAAAAAATTCAAGTATTCCTGAAAATACATGGTGAGATTAGATGGCCTATTCTGGGCCCAGTCAGGTCTATTTTGGGGAGGCCACATATGAGAAGACAAGAGAAACAAAAAATAAGAGTAATGTAGGAGAGAAAAGAAGAAAAATCCCCTACATTTAAGTTCTCTTCCATCCATCAAAGGAGATATATTGCCAGCTGCTACTTGCCAGCCAGGAAGGGACTAGGGAGACTAATTTGCCTTCTAGAAATGGGCTAATTCAATTCAATAACAGCACTAGTCCTACCCATTACACTATCTATAAGAAGGTCAGAGAAAAGAAAGCTCAGAAGGTGTGTTCATTTTAAAACAATTTCTAATTCTAATACAGTCAATTCACATGAAATTTGTTACCTACTGTATATCTAGACTAGAGGCTCTATAACCTGTCTTTCAGCATCACCTCAGTCCCTGGGCAGGAGGTAACATGATACCCTCATGCATTCTGAAGGTCAGTGGGATATGGGAAAAACTCATTTTGGATCAAGATAGTCCAATCCTATAAAACAATGAGTCAACCAACAAACATTTATTAACTATCTAATATGTACCAGACATTGTACTAAGTGTTGGCAGTAAAAAAGGGGGCAAAATATAATCCCTGCCCTCAAGGAGCTTACAATCAAATGGGAGACACAATATACAAATAGATACAGAACATTACCTTCTCAATAAAGTCATATAACCCACTAATACTCACTTTCTAGGGATATATTGTTCTTGTTAGACCTGTTGGGGGTGAATTAACACCCCCCCTCACCATTCTAAATAATAATAATAATAACTGAGCTAGTACACTTAGATTTACAAAGTGTTTTACATGTATTATCTTGTTTGATGCTCATTACAACTCATGAGGTAGGTGCTACAGGTATTATTACTCCCATTTTACAAATGAGAAAAATGAGTCTCAGAAAAGCCAAGATCCTTGTCCATAGTAACATGGCTAAAAATGATCACAATCAGGTATTTCTTGGGGGCAGAGCAAAGATGGCGGAGTAGAGAAAATATTCAGCCAGGCTCTCTCAACATTCCTTTCTGGACAACTTTAAAATAACGTCTCAAATAAAAATCTAGAGTGGCAGAGTGAACAAAAGGTAATAGTGCGACATTAGTTTAGCCCAAGAAAATTTAGGAGGTTGGAAAAAGAGATTGATGACACAGGAGTAGAAGTTGGTTTTGAGCCCCTATTTATCAGTGATTGCACTAGGTTGTGGTGAGAGAAGCAACAGCAGCTTCAGGAGCTCTCAAGCCAAACATGGTAAGGAGAACTCCAGTTGGTCAGAAAGAAACTAAAGGGGACCTCTGTGATAGCATTGGATGCAAAACCAGATGCTGTTTGGCAACTCCTTTGTCTATACCTATTTCTGGTTCATAGTTAAGGACTTTTAGTTGGAAACCCTGGGGACCAATACTGCTTTTGGTCAAACAGGTTCTGGGATCCAGAGGAGTCCAGGAATAGCATCATTTGTGATCTCAAGGGAACAGGGCCCTGAGGACCAATATCATGCCAGGAACAGAGTCCAACTTTAACATAAAGTTCAAAACCAAGAAATACAGGGGAAATAAGCAAAAAACCAAATAATCCAACCATAAAAAGTTACTTTGGTGACAGGAAGATCAAGACACAAACTCAGGAGACAGTGAAGGTAAAATAGCCACAAGCAAGTTCCCATCCCTGGCAGTCCTCAGCAGAAATTCTGGCTGGCTCAAAAAAAAAAAAAAAAGGAGTTCATGCCACTGCTGCCACCATTGCTTCCAGTAACTATGCTGGCTCCAGGTAGGCTCTGGCTTCCTCCTGCACCACCCCTTCCTGCTACATCAGCAAGTTTAAGGGGCGTGAAAGATCTTCAACTCCCATAACAATTACAGGTAGTGGTTCTGGGGTGTTTGGCCAGTGAGCCAGAGCTTATGGGAGCTGTAGAGAGGGTGCCCAGATAATAGCTCCAGCAGGTGCAAAAACCCCAGAAATTTTGGACAAAGCTCTCTCCATTCTGGAAGCAGAGTTCTACTGTGGAAAAGAGCTCAAAAGTCAAGTAATTGGCTGGCAATGTGAACAAGCACAGGAAGTACAAACAGATCATAGAATCCTTTTTGGGGGACAAAAAGGATCAAGGCATGGAGCAGGAGGAAGCCAGCAAAATCAGAACACCTGCATCAAAAGCCTCCAAGAAAAATATGAATTGCTTACAAGTCATGGAGGAGCTCAAGAAAGATTTTGAAAATCAAGTAAGAGAAGTGAAGGAAAAATTGGGAAGAGAAATGAGAATGATGCAAGAAAATCATGAAAAGTGAATCAACAGTCTGCTAAAGGTGACCCAAAAATACACTAAAGAAAATAACACCTTAAAAAATAGACTAACTCAAATGGCAAAAGAGGGCCAAAAAGCCAATGAGGAGAGGAGTGCCTTAAAAAGCCAAATTTGCCAGATGAAAAAGGAATATCAAGAACTGACTGAAGAGAATAACTCCTTCAAAATTAGATTGGAACAATTGGAAGCTAATGACTTTATGAGAAATCAAGATACTATAAAACAGATTAAAACAAATGAAAAAAATAGAAAGCTATGTGAAATAGCTCGTTGGAAAAGCCATTCACCTGGAAAATGGATTCATGAAAGATAATTTAAAAATTATTGGACTACCTGAAAGCCACAATAAAAAAAGAGCCTAGACACCATCTTTCAAGAAATTACCAAGCAAAATTTCCCTATTCTAGAACCAGAGGGTAAAATAGAAATTGAAAGAATTCACTGATCACCTCTTGAGAAAGATCTCAAAAAGAAAACTCCTATGAATATTATAGCCAAATTCGAGAGTTCCCTGTTCAAGGAGAATATACTGCAAGCAGTCAGGAAGAAACAATTTGAGTATTGTGGAAACACAATCAGGATAACACAAGACCTAGGAGCTTCTACCTTAAGGGATCAAAGGGCTTGGAATATGATAGTCCAGAGGTCAAAGGAGCTAGGACTAAAACCAAGAATCACCTACCCAGAAAAACTGAGTATAATGCTACAGGGAAAAACATGGTCATTCAATGAAATAGAGTATTTTCAAGCATTCTTGATGAAAAAAATCAGAGCTGAACAGAAAATTTGACTTTCAAATATAAGAATCAAGAGAAGCATGATAAGGTAAACAGGAAAAAGAAATCATACAGAGTTGAACTATTTACATTCCTACATGGAATAATGATAATTGTAACTCATAAGACTTTTCTCAGTATAAGGATAGTTGAAGGGAAATATATATATATATATATATATATATATATATATATCTGTATTCATATATATAGATGGATATATAGGACTGTGTATGTGTGTGTGTGTGTATATATATATATATATATATATATATATATATATGAGTGTGGGCATATGTATGTTCACGCATACATAGACAGAGGGCACAGGATGAGTTGAATATGAAGGAATATTATTATCTAAAATATAAAATTAAAAGGCAAGAGAGGAATTAATTGGGAGAAAGCATAAGGGAGAGATAGATTAGGGTAAATTACCTCATATAAAAGAGGCAAGAGAATACTGTTACAGTGGAGGGGAAGAGCAGGAAGGTGAAAGGGAATGGGACAACCTTATTCTCATTGAATTTGGCTTGAGGGAATAACATACACACTCAAGTGGGTATCTTACCCTACAGGAAAATATTGGGGTAGGGGATAGGAAGGGGGGAGATAGAAGGGAGGGCAGATTTGTGGAGAGGGTAGTTAGAAGCAAAAATTTGTGAAAATGGATGGGGTCAAAGGAGAAAATAGAATAAGTGGGGGGCAGGATAAGATGGAGGGAAATATAGTCAGTCTTTCACAATATAATGACTATGGAAATGATGTGGGTAACAACACATGTACAACCTATATTGAATTTCTTATCTTCCCAGTGGGGATGGGTGAGAAAGGAAGAAGGGAAAAAATCCCATGCAACTGGGAAATAAGATGTACAGGCACTGGGGTATAGAAATCCATCTTGTCCTACTAGAAAGTTGGTGGGGGGGGTGATGCAGGAGGATATAAGAAAGAAGAGATTGGGGGAAGGGGTATACAGTAGGCTTACTATTTTGTGGTGTGGGGTAGAGGGAAAGAAGGGAGAAAAAATGTAACTCAAAATATTGTGGAAATGAATGTTGAAAACTAAAAATATATAAATTAATTTAAAAAAGACAATTCCAAGGGACCCATGATGAATAATGCTACCCACCTTGAGGAAAAATAGAGAACTCAATGCAGACTGAAACATACTTTTTAAAAATTTTTCTTTATTTTTCTGGGTCTCTCTCTCTCTCTCTCTCTCTCTCTCTCTCTCTCTCTCTCTCTCTCTCTCTCTTTCTTTCTTGGTAACAAGACTAATACAAGAATATGTTTTGCATGAAAAAAGGCACAACTACAATTCCCATCTATGTGTGTGTTCCTTTCTCTAAGCCCAGTAGCTCTTACTGGAGGATAAGGAATGATTCTGTGGAAGACATGGCATTTTATACTATTTGAAGCATTAAGGATGCAAATACAAGCAAGTCAGATAATCCTTTCCCTCAGAGAATTTATATTCTAATGGGGGAAGACAACATATAAAGGAGAGCTGCAAAGGGGGTGATATGTCATGGAAACCTGCATCTGGACAGGAGAAGGTGAAAGCTTACCTATCAGAATACAACATATGATTGTGAATAAAAACAAATAGTAAGAAAAAAAGAGATACACACACACATACACATATATGTATACATATGAATGAAACAATAAGCAGTCCAATTTGACTGTAATGAAGAGGACACAAAAAATGCCATATGGAGATAAGTCTGGAAAGGCAGAGTGATGTCTGATTATGAAGGGGTTTGAATATCAGGCTAACATGTGTGAGTTGTATTTGGTAGGCAAGTGGAAGCCACTGAAGGTTTTTAAGATTAGTGATTTGCTCCAATCTATGATTTAGGAAGATTAATCTCGAAGCATATGAAGGAAAAGCTTTTAGAAAGCTATCATATTAATTCAGATGAATGGAGATGAAGGTCTAAATTAGGATGCTGGCAGTAGAAATGGAGAGAAGAGTATTATGTATGACTTTTGGAGGCAGTATATTACCTGGGAGAGGTAACACATTAAGTTCTGTTTTCCCATTAACACATCCTCATGACTTAGATTGTCAGATAAAGTGCCTACCATTTACCTGAGAATGGGCTCCAAGAGTCAGGATATTTTGTTAGGTAGGAGTAAAAAATCAGCACAAACTATTTCATGGAGATTGACCAAAGGAGTCACATTGGGCTAAAGTGTCACTGTTGAAAAATCCTAGGAACTTGGATGCGTGGGTAGTAGGGCACTGAGGACCAAACTCTAGGAATTCTGTTGATGAAAAATTTGATGAAAAACCAAGAATACATTGAATAGCAGTGTGGCGTAATAGAAAGATAAATGAATCAGGAATCCTGAGTTCTGATTCTAGTTCTGATTTCGCCTCTTATTATCTCCATGGCATTGGGGAGATTATAACACTTTTCTGAGCCGCAGTGACTGTTACTCTAAAATGACTAGATGATCTATAAGCTTTCATAGTCTTGTATTCTTTATGTAATGCCTGCATACTATTTACTATCTCTGTGACCCTGGAAAAGTCACTTAACTTTTGTTAAGTCTGCCTTAGTTTCCTCAACTGGAAAATGGGGATAATAAAAGCTTCTACTTCACAAAGTTGTGAATCTCAAATGAGATGTGTAAAGTCCTTATCACAGTGCCTAGCACATAGTAAGCACTTAATAAATGCTTATTCACATCTCTTCCTTCCCTAGAAGAGAGATAGAGGAAAACTCAAATTCTTCAGCTGGTGATGACGTATAATGCCAATGTAAAGAGGCTTTATTGATAAATGAGATGATGAGTGCACTGAGATTGAATTGGAACTTAACTGATCTCCAAACTCCTGATGTGTTTAATAGTTTTGTGAATGACATACACTTCACTATATATTAGTTCCAGTATTCACTGAGGTTCATTCATTTAGATAACCAGTACTCTCTTGAATAAAGTATTCATTTCTAGATCTCATTTAGGATTTGAGGCAACAAGGGGCTGAGATATACGTTACCTTCTAAACCTTCCTTTTAAAACAATTTAAAGACATCTGACCTTTAAATATCTGTGATGGTACCACAGGAATTAAGTGAATGGTTTTGCTGAAGATAGTATTTGTAGTAGTTGTCCTAAGTACTTGAAGAAGATCAACATGACCTCACCATTTTGGGGTCAAAATACAGTATGTTCAATGGTAACTGATCAGACTAATATGAGCTAACAGGCTCCACTACAGGTCTGACATAAATAGTCTGTTTGAGTATTGGGAATAGAGATGTCTCTAAATTTGTGCATCTCATGTTTCTTTTGACCTACTGCAATTCTGCTTTACTCATAGAGCATAACACCTTCTTTGATGTGGGTATGCCATGCAGGGTGGTCTTATGCTAGTGTGTCCCATGTCTTTCAATCAATACAAAGTTCATCATAGAGACCTAGAGAGCATACTTATATTGCTTCTTCTGACCTCCGCATGAGTGCTTGCCTTGTGTGAGTTCTCCATAAAATAATCTTTTGGGCAAATGTACATTTGGCAGTTAAACAATGTGGCCAGTCCATCAGAGTTACAACCTCTGTAGTAGAGTTTGAGTGCTTGGCATTCCAGCTCGAGGAGGGACCTCAGTCTTGCCAGGTGACCTTCAGAATCTTCCTAAAACAATTAAAATGGAAATGATTCAGTTTCCTGGCATGTGTGAGCTCAAGAAAAGTGGGATTTTTTTTCTTCTTCTTGTTGGAGTTCAGTTTCCTAGACTCAGGCTAAATTGCAAACATCTGAAAGATTAATCTCCTTTGAACCCTGATAATTCACAGCTGGGCTGAGTCAAATAGTTTTACAGCCTTCTGATTCTGAGCCAATCAGGGGCAGAGGCTTTGTTATATATTCTGGGAGGTTGGCATTTTGCTTTGGAGGTTTGTTTATGAGAAGGATCTTTTGATTTGATTTCCTGGTTGAGACTCTGAGTAGTTGTATGTTCAGACCCTCCAATTGTTCAGATGTAAAGTATCTCTTAATCCAGTGGCATATGTAAAGTGTATAGCAATATTGCTTTGATTCAGACAGTCAGAGCCCTGCATGTTGGTCTTTATGCTAATTTCTCTGCTTGTATTTTATCTGACATTTAGGGTGCTGACTTTTCCCCAACTAGTGATTGTAATTCAAGTAGATTATTGACCGCTTAAAAGTTGCTTTTCTTTAAGAAAAGCAGATCAAAGCACCTGTGGCAGCAGGCCATCCTGGGTGTGCCAGGGTGCTTGCTAATACAGCATAGTGTGCTGTCCAAGTTTCATGAGCATACAGCAATGATGTCAGCACAATGGCTCTGTAGACCTTCAGTTTGGTAGGCATCCTAATACCTCTTCTCCTTTCCTCTCTCCCACACTTTCTTTTGGAGTTTCCCAAACACTGAACTAATTCTGACAATCCATGCACCAACCTCATCATCTATGTGTACATCCCTGGAAAGTATACTGCCTAGTAAGTGAACTTATCCACAGCATTCAAAATTTCTCCATTTCCTGCAATCAATGGTTGCAAATATGGAATATGGGATGGTAGATGGTGGAGAACCTCTGTTTTCTTGGTGTAAATTGTAAGACCAAAGTTAACACTGAACATACGGTAATAATGAAGAATGCAAAGATGAAAATAACTTTTCCCATCCCCTCCAACCCACTGCCTTTAAATGCAAATGGTTTTGCAGTAGTGACTTGGCAATACTGAAGTGAAAAGGCCCCACTTTGCATCTGCTTCCCAACCTAGTTTCAATCCCAAGGAACAAGAAACCCCAACTAGGATAAGGTCATTACTTCTCAACTCACCACCATGCTCCTCACTGGAGTCTTGATTGACACTTTCTCCCTTAGCCTCCCATCCCCTCTCTTCGGAGGACTAGAGAGTGAATACCAACTCCTCCCAATGTCTTCTTTTATAGAAGCCAGAAACTGGACTCTCAGATCACTCCACTTTGCATCTGCTGGCCTGCTTGGTTTATTTCATTGAGAAAGATATCCCCTCTCTCAAACCTTTGAGTATCCTATTCTCAAACACTTCCCTTTTCTGCTCCCTTTTGTGTATTGTTGCTTCCTTTAGATTGTAAGCTCATTGAGGACAGAAAATGCCTTTCTCTTGATTAATTGTATCCAGCACAGTGCCTGGCGTGTCATAGGTGTTTAATAAATGCTTATTGGATTGGATGACTTGGAGTCAAAGGACCTGGCCTCAAACCCTGGTCTTACTTACTAGTTTTGTATACAAGGACAAAGTGTTGATACTATTAGATGAAAGACTACGTGCTTCAAGTGCTTGATCAAGCATTTCTTTCAGAACAGATGTGATTTCATTTGTATAGAGCAGATGTATCAGACATGTCCAACACTGATCAGTAAGAACTAGATTAAAATGTTTTTAGGAAATATTTAATAAAGTAAACAAAATACAACAGAATGTAGATAATATTTATATGTGGTTTTCTAAGCCAACATGAAACCACAGAGATCCTTATGTATGATTTAATGGCTCACTTTCTGTTTGAATTTCACATCACTGGTATAGAGAACTCCTAGTGAGAAAACTCCTCTTATTATTACAGATTGGCTCTTGCTCTGAAACATAGTAAACATAGTTAGAGATTTGCATGCTGAGAAGGTAAGTGACTTGCCCAGGACCACCCATCCAGGATATGTTAAGGTAGAACTTGAATCTAGGTCTACATTCTGACTTTAAACCTGGCTTTTCATCCATGACACCATGCTAATTGTCATCATGGCACATATGTAAACCATAGACTATCAAAGAAATAACAGCTGTTAAAATACTTCCATGGATTCTGTTGGAAGATCATGAGGTAGGTGCCTTGGTCACTGATAGCTCTTCCTGTTTTAGGAGTACAAGAAAGTAAGATCACCAGTGAAAAATGATTCACTATAAAAAAAGATGTTTCATTAGAGACCAGAAAACTCATTCAGCTGCTAACCTTGATTATGGCTTTATTAACTTTTCTACCTTTTCTGAGTCATTGGATTTATCCCAATAGTATATCCTTTAACCAGTCTGTAACAGCAGGTCCTTTAAAAAAAAACCTGAGGGAAAGAACAACTCATTATACACATCACAAAGACTGAATCATTTAATGGCAATAGCAGAGTAGGGTTAGGTAGGTAATTCAGGTCCTTTTCGCCCCCTACTATTCCCTGGGCCCCAAGAGAACATTCTTGATTCTGTCTATGTAGCAGGCTTAGTAACCAGCTGGGAAGTCTAGTTTCTTCCCAGTGTAAGGGATGGGGACCACAGAGAGTCTGTTTTACCTTTATTGGCTACCTCTTCCATAATTTCCTAGAGGAAGCAGTGTCCAGGAGGGCAGTGGTCAGTAATACAGATCACTTGTTGCTTGGTGATGATTAGTTGGTCAATCTCTAAATGACCCAAATCCTGAGTTTCGTGTCTTGGTGCTAATTTCTTATTAAGTTTGATATCATCTGTGCACCAATCCTTAGACCAGCAATTATCAAACATTTTGGTCTCAGTATGCTTTATACCTTCAAAAAATAATTTTATTTTATTTTCAGTTCCAAAATCTCTCCTCATTCTCCTCCCTGAACTATTGAGAAGGTAAGAAAAACAAAATCCATTACAAATAAATATAGTAATGCAAAACAAATATATGTATTAGCCATGTCAATGAAAGAAAAAAAAGGAAAAAAGAAAGGAACAAATAAGGGCAGCTAAGTGGTGTGTGAAAAGAGCAGCAGCCCTGGAGTCAGGAGGACTTGAGTTCAAATCTGGACTCACATACTTAAAAATACTTAACACTTACTAGCTGTGTGACCTTGGGAAAGTCATTTAATCCCAATTTCCCTGCCTTCCCTCTTCCAAAAAAGAGAGAAAAGAACCAATTGATGAGGAAAAAACAAAGGAATAAAGAAAAAAATATCCTTCAATGTTTACACTGAATCTATCAGTTTTCTATCTGGAGGTGAATAACTCACTTCATCATTGGAATGGTGGTTGGTCATTTTGTTGATAAGACTTATTAAGTGTTTTGAAGTTCATTATTTTTATAATATTGTTATTGTATAAATTGTTCTCTTGGTTTTGCTCACTTCATTTGGTATCAGTGATGCCTTTATAATTCAAAAATTGAGAACTCTTCCCCAAATAACTTTTATGTGATTTATGTGTATTGATATTTATGTTGGAAATTAAAATATATTAATATTATTATGAAAATAGTTTTGACCTCCTGAAAGGGTCAGGATTCCCCTAGGAAGTCCATAGATCTTACTTTGAGAACTAAGGAAGGGAAAAGAAACAAGCATTTATTAAGCCCCTACTATGTGCCAGGCATTGTTCCAAGCACTTTACAAATGTCACCTTATTTGATTCTCGTAACATCCCTGGGAGGTAAGTAGTATCATGATCCCCATTTTTCAATTGAGGAAACTGAGGCAGAGGTTAAATGGCTTAAATGATCTAGCTACTAAATGTTTCAGGTCACATTTGAACTCAGGTCTTCCTAACTCTAGGACCAGCATTCTAACTATTGTGCTACATTGTTGACTTGAGATAGGATGGATGAGTTTCTCCCCTTATTTCTATGCATGGGTATGTAAGCACATAAATCACTGTACATATTAATAAGATATATAAAGAGGATACAGTGGAATGTAGAAGCTAACTATATATCTGATTATCTAGCTATTTGCAATATTTCACTGCGTAATCATTTTGGATTTTATGCCAATTATATTTTTTTTTGCAAAAAAGTGGGATGCAACCATTATGTGAAAAAAAATTTTAAATCATGCCAGTATTATTTAAAAATCATTTATTACTAAACTGTCTTTGGTGCAAGATTAAGATGTGTGGAATACTCATGAATATACATTAAAATTGTGACTTATCATGTGTCTTATTCATGGCAGTTTCACCTACCCACTCACTCTCTTGATCCTACAGCTATTCACTGGGTTGAGTGATAATACCCTTAGTACTAAAGTACTCTAAACAAATCATGCAAGTCAGCTTTTGGAAATATACGTCAGTGTACATGTGCTGAGAATTCTAGGCTCAGGTCTTGCAATGTGTGAGAGATAAATGCATAACCATATGTCACTGGTGAATACATTGCTGCTCTGTTTACCTTTTAAGCAGTATGACAAACAGAATTATGCCATGCCATCTTTATGTGATGGAAGGTTATAAACCAATTTTTGGACTGAGAAAACAAGATGTGACAATAATGCGGTGGTGACCATTATGCATTGAAATACGGTATGTATACACATGTACATAAATATAGACATATATACAGTTAGTGTATGCACACATATGAACAGATGAAATTAAGACTACAAATTATAGACAAGATATCAATATGCACTGGTAAAGGAAGTTCTTTCTCAAGACTTCTTATGCAGATAGAGAAGTAAAAAAATAAATGCATATACACATGCACATAATGGCCATGTATGTATGTGCATATAAAAATTTATGCATACATTCATGCATCCATGTATGCAGCCATTCAAGCACACACATACACAAGGCAGCATTACAAAATAGAGAGAGAATAGTACGTAGAGTGAGGAAGAAATAGCTTTAATAGCCCATAACACACACTGGTTATGTGACTCTGGGCAAACCATCTATCATGTTGGAACTCTGGGCAACATTATAACTATGTGCATTGATAGAGGAGGTTTTCTCATTGGGAGGTTCCAGCTAGGTGGCACAGTGGATAGAGTGCTGGGTCTGGAATCAGGAAGACATTTTCTTGATTTCAAATCTGGCTTCAGACACTTACTAGTTATTTGACCCTGGGCAAATCATATATACCCCTGCTTGCTTCAGTTCCTCATCTATAAAATGAGCTAGAGAAGGAAATGGCAAACCACTCTGGTATTTTTGCCAAGAAAATCCCAAATGGGATTGCGGAGAGTTGGATATGACTGAAATGATTGAACAACCAAACCAATGAAATCACAGGGCCAGTAAAACTATAGAGGCTTATTGCAAAACATACAAAGTAGAAATCAACTATTGCTTTGAAATAGGACACAAAAGAAAAGACCCAATATACCAGTCATAATTCCAAAGTTTCACTGATCACTTCTTGACCACACCCTGGCCCTAAGTCTATCCACGTCCTAAGTATGTGATAACTCAACTCTTCCAAGACAATTTTTCAAATTTGAAGATATGCTGTCTAGACCACTACAGTACTTAGAAGAGTTTCTACTCCTATCCTTCTATTTCTGAGTATTAGATTGGTCTTACACTCCATGATGTTAACATTAAAAAACAGCATTTAAAAGATTCAGTCTCAAATCTTAGCTGTGAGACTTCATCATCTTGTCACCTTGAGCAAATCTCTTCACTGATTTGAGCTTCTGTTTTGTCATCTGTAAAAATATTGGGTTAGATTACATGATCTCTGTTCTACTTTCCACCTTCAAGATGTGTGCTTATGTCAGTTTTCTTCTGCTGTCCCTCCTTGGTATGGTTGTACCTTATCTTCATTCTTTTGTTCTTCCTCATATATGAACACTCACTTAAAAAAAACATTTAGAACACTTTTCTAAACATTCAGTGTCATGCAGCTGCTTCTGACTGTTGAGGAGGTCCCACCATTAACCTTTGTTTGCCCAGCATAAAATAGTTGTTAGGATATCCATTGATTAAATGAAGAGTTCAGATCCATACATACTTGTGGAACCCAGAATCAGATAGATTCAAATTAATTAAGATGAAAACACATTTGTTTACATCCCTTAGAACCAGAAAAATGTAATACTAATTATATTTTGCTGACTATCCATGCTTTCTTCTCTTTTGTCTCCATTGCTGACTTTCCCCACTTTCTACTTCTTCTATAGTAACTTTGCTTCCTCATTTGCACCCCATCCTTCAAACTCCATTTTATTCCCATCTCCCCCCTTTAAAATGTAATCTTGATGGTAGGGATTTTTCTCACATTTACTTATTTATCTATCTATTTCTTTCTTTATTCATTCATTCATTCATTTACTTATTTACTTATCTATCATATTCCTTCCTTCCTTCATCTGTCTATCTATCCATCCATCTATCCATCCATCCATCCACCCACCCATCTATCTATCTATCTATCTATCTATCTATCTATCTATCTATCTATCCCAGCACTTAGCACAGCTCCTGACAGACAACAGCATATTAAGTAGTTAACAAATGCTTCCCCTAATGTACATGTTCTCCTTTTCTGTGTGTTTGTCTCTGTCCCTCTGTTTCTGTATCTTTTTGCCTGTCTCCTTGTCTCCTTCTACATTGTGCTATCTCTTCCTGTTTGAGTCTACCAACTCTTTAAAGTCAAATTCAGGTAGGTCTTCTTCCAGAAAGCCTTCCCTGATCCCTGAGAATAAAGAAATCCCCTGACCTAGTAATTTACATGAGCACTTAGTAGTCCAGAACTCCTCTATTATAGTCATGGCCCATTATTGGATATCATAATTTTTTGCTTTGCCGTCATCCTCCTACTAAACTATACGTGGAATGAGAGCAAGGACTATATATTACCCAAATGTTAGATTTTTAATCTCCCCAGGATCCAGTATAGTATACACAGTAGGAATTTAATAAGTGGCTGTTAAGTGAATGACAGATTCAGAAATTTAGTCGTTCCCTGCTACCAAAGGTAGAGATATATTCTGCTCAATTTAACAGGGGGAGTATTTTGCAGGTGATTTTTGGGTTTTTCACTGTTTCATCATTTTCCCCGTAATGTCTTTAGGTTCCTTCTGCATATATCACTGTTTTCCAGGTGTGGAACTTCCATTAATATCAGTTGAGTAATGGGATATTCACAAAGGATAAAAATCAGACAAATGAGTATAATTGGCATAGAGGGTAAAACTCTTTTCCCTGAGATCATTCAGAAATGTGGAAGTCAGATAGCCACACCAAATTACTCTGAATCAGCCAAATATTTCTGGCATGTATAGGCATCTGGAGGAGTTAGCTGAGAGTTGCTTGACAGTACTTTGTGCTGTGATCATTATTTATTAGTGATCACTTTTTTTATAGTGAACCACATTTATAAGTTATGATGTTGCTGTTTTTTCAGTTGAAACCTCCAGTAATGGGCCACTTCCTCTATTCACAAGGTGCTGTAATGATCCTAATAAACCATAGTTGACGTGTAAATTGGGCTCAATGGGGGTTGCTCCAGAAAATCAATGGAAGAATTCCTTTAAGTGTTAATCCTGCACGTGTGTAGACTGCAAATGCTTTCCTTGGCAATGACAAATGTTAACTCTGTTGGTATTCAGAGTTCTTTTTCTCATTGAGTACAAATCCAAGAAAGAACTAAGGAGAAAAGGGTATTGTTTGCTGTCAGGGAGTTGGACTGTGCTAATTTCTTCCTATGACTGCATGAAGATGGTCAGTGTCATAGATCAGAAAGGGCTTGGAGGGTGTGTGGATAGGAAGCAGTTTGGTTGAAAAAGATCTTTTCAGTTTGTTTTGTGGGAATTTAATTTAACATGACTCAACAGTGTGATGTGAAAGTCAAGAAAGTAATGTGACCTTAGACAGCATCAAGAGAAACACAGGTTCTAAGATGGGCATGTGTATGGGCCGGGGCGGGGGGGGGGGGGCTCTGATATGTACATTGCCTCAATCAGATTTCATCTGGAGTATTGTGTTCAGTTTTGGATATCACATTTTAGGAATGACAATGATAGAAGAGTATATGGAGCAGGGCAGCTAAGATCCCAAAAAACCTCAAATTCATGGTATTTATCTTTTGAAGGAGCTGAGGATGCTCAGTCTGGAGACAAGACAATTTGGGGTTGGTAATAGGATCCCAGCTTTGGAAATTTACAATCGAAAAGGCCATTATATGTCATATAGTCCAACACTCTCATTTTGTTACCGAAGAAACTGACAACCCAGTTCAATGACTTGGCTAAGGTAGCACACATGGAAAGTGGAAAAGTCAAAATTTGAATTCAGGTCTTCTGAATTCAGTAGAATTTTTCTGATGTGGAAGAGGAATAGCTGTCTTCAAGTAATTGAAGACTCTTGCCTAGAAGACAGATTAGATTTGCTTTGCTTGGCCCCAAAAGGCAGAACTAGGGATGGTGGCCTGGAGTTACAAAGACTCAATTTTGGCAAGATATGAGGAAAAACTTATTTACAAATAGAGTCATCTGAAAGTGCAATGAGCTGTCTCAGGTGGTAGTGATTTTCTCCTAATTTGAAGTCTTTTTTTGAGCATGGGTTGAAGCAATGTCCTTTTAACATAGAAATTTTGTAATTCTACGATTCTGTGTTACTACAGACAAGTCACATATTCTTTAAGTCTCAGTTCCATCATTTGTAAAATGGGTAGTACCTACCTCTCAAGGTTATTTTAAGGCTCAAATGAAAAAGCATATATAAATTATTTTGCAAACAGCTATAGGTTGTACCAGATTTTATTACCCCTGTTTTAGTGGAACAAGCACTAGGCCAGGATGTATAAGATTTGGATTCTATTACAGACTGAAGTTTATAAGCTGTATAATAATCACAAAATTGCAGGCAGCTTGATATAGAGAAAGGAATTCTGCATATGGAGTTAGAAAATGTGAGTTTAGGGATGGCTAGGTGGCGCAGTGAGTTAGAGTGCCGGCCCTGGAGCCAGAAGGACCTGAGTTCAGATTTAACACACACAAACAAAAACCTAGCTGTGTGACCTTGGGCAAGTTACTTAACCCCAATAGCCCTCCAAGAAGTTAAAAAAAAAAGAAAATATGAGTTTAAATCCTGGACCACTACTACCTTTGTGCTCCTGGCCAAATCACTTAACTTCTTGTGGCTTGAATTTATGTAAAATGAGGGGAATGGTAGTTTAAATCAGGGGTTCTTAACCTGGCATCTGTGAACTCGACTTAAAATATTTTAATACCTATTTTTAATATAATCGGTTTTCTTCATGATATTGTATGTCTAAAACATTATTCTGAGAAATGTGTCATAGGCTTTACCAGATTACCAACGGGATTCATGACACCGAAAGTTTAAGAACTTCTGGTTTAAATGATCTCTAAGGTCCATTTGAACTACTAATCCTATGATCCTTTTAAGCCTATTTACCCTATATTTTCTCTGTCTATATCTTTATGGATATGGCATGATTTTGTATAGTATTATATAACATACTATAAAAAATGGGATGAGATCATATAGGATAGTACGGCATGATATGGTACAACACAGCATGCTTTGGTCTCATAGAGTGTGGGATGGTATATCATGCCATGTTGTAGTATAGTATGTTATGGTATGATGTGAAGTGTTATGAAATGATACAATTGAAAAAGCCTTAGATGTGGATTCAGGAAAGACCTGGTCTTGAATATCATCTTTAACACTTACTAGCTTAATTATCTTGGGTAAATCCCATTCTGTTTTGAGCCTTGGTTTCTTCATCTATAAAACAGGGATAGGGAAATTTGTAGAAGCTACCTTATATGGTTTAGTAAGGAACAAATCATATAGTATGTGGAAAGCACTATTTAGAGGCCTGTTCTAATTATTATATGCCATGTAATGCAGTTTAAGTGACCTTGGTGATTCAAACTCATTGAAGGCAAGAAATCAGAATAAACACCTGAATTAGGGAGACCAGTCTAGCCTTGGGAAGTGGGAAAACGATATCTAGAGTCAGCATGCAGACTGAGAGTCATACAGAATTATCTTACTCTTAAGCAAATAGTATTGACCGCACAACAACCACTCACTTGGGTATTATATTGTTGCTTTCAGTTGTGTTTAACTCTACAGGACCCCATTTTGGCTTTTTTTTTTGGGCAAAGATACCTGAGTGCTTTGCCATTTCCTTCTTCAGCTCATTTTACAGATGAGGAAACTGAGGCAAAGAGGATTAAGTGATACAGCTAATAAGTGTTTGAGGCCAGATTTGCACCCAGGAAAATGAGTCTTCCTGAGTCCAAGCCCAGCATTCTATCTGCCAAACCACCTAGAGGTCCCCCATACCGCAGGATAGTCACAAAGCACTTAAACACTCATACAGAGAAAGGCAGCATTGTACAATGGTCTAGAGCTGGAGCTCCTGAGTTTAAAAAACAAAAACACAGCTGTGTTACTTATTATCTGTGTGACCTTGGACAAGTCACTTAACCTCTGGGCTCCATTTACTCATCTGCAAAATGAGGAAATGGTTTAGATTAGTGGAGTCAAACTCAAAGGGAAAGAAGACCACTAATTTGTGCATAAGTATCCCTGCAGGCCACATGTTGATTTAGTTTTAAAATGTAATATTATGTGTGCTTTACTGTATCTTTATTCATTTTGTTTAATATTTCTAAATTACATTTTAACCTAATTTGAGCCACGCTCAGGAGTCTTGTAGATGTGTTTGACACTTCTGATGTAGAGGAGCTTTAAGGCTCCTCCTAGCTTCAGCTTTGTGATCCTAGTAGGAAATCATTATGCTACTTAATCCCTAGCACAGCCTTGTGAGATAGATAGGGCAGGTATTATTGTTTCTATCTTATAAATGAGGAAACAGGATCTGAAATCATGAGGCTTGCCTAAGGGTCACTCTCTGGTAACTAGTGGGACTGGGAGTCAAACCCAGGTCTTCTGACCCCATACCAGAAATGTACAACAAATGCTGAACATCATCACTGACCTTGAGCTACGTTAGAATTTATCTAGGACAGATGCTAACAGATCAATTAGAAAACTTTTTCATGGTGAGACCTAGGGATCTATATAGGTCTCTAGCCAAACAGTACTATCCTAAAGATTTGAATTTGCCAGGGAAGGCGAATGAACTTGGGGATGGCAAAGAAGAAAACTTCAAACATGCTGATGTGTCTCACCATTATTCTAGGGACTTGGATAGGTCTTTATAATTACTAAGATCTTATATTACTAACCTCAGGCCTTGGACTCCCTCAGAAGGATAGGAACTTGGAGTTGCTATGAGGTTACTTTTAACCTTGTCAGTTATTTCTTGCCTCACAAAAGGAACCCAAGCATTGAATAGCCTAATGGTGGATCTTGGGTTGGTTAAAGGGACAAGCCCCTTTCCTTTCAGATAAAATGCGATAAAATTGGCAAAGCACTTAGGATAGATCTGGGCATACAGATATATATGTGTTTAATACGTGTGCATTCCCTTCCCTTTCCTGCTTTACATCCTGATTTCTTCAGTATTGCTAGAAGACAGATATATATGTGTTTAATACGTGTGCATTCCCTTCCCTTTTCTGCTTTACATCCTGATTTCTTCAGTATTGCTAGAAGACAATGTCTTTGTTATTGTTCAAACTTTTTATATTTCACCAGAAGTTGGGAATTCAGGAACTCCCACCACCAGACCACACAGTTCCCCTCTCCATGCTTGCCATCACTTAGGCTGAGAGGGTATGACACCTCCTCTCAAAAGCTGAGTCCTGGAACTCTGGGGGCAGGAGCTCCCTACTCGTCTATGTAGGTGTGTGGATCATGTGAGCCTATCTTCTTCTGAGGCCACATGATTGAGAGGCTCCTCTACCTCTGTGTCTTACTGGCAGCTCTCAGGCCATGTAAGTATGAGGAAGTACAATCATGATATGTCTGTCAAGGTAGAGTGGTACTGTAGGAGGCTGGGAGGATACAAATACCTTCCCCCTTTCCACATCATATGGCATGGCATGGTATGGAATGATATTGTTGTGTATGGAAGGATAGGGTATGGTGCAATATGGTGGGGGGTGCAATGGCATGATTTAATGTAGTCAAAAAACCCTGTGTTCCAAATGTACACTTAGGTCTCTGGCTTGTGTGTTCACTTCTCTGTATCACTCCCGCTGGACCATTTTTACAACAAAGAGTTCCTTTTATAGGCCCAATCTAAAGGGTGGGTTCTATTCCACAAAAAATATGTTAAGAGGTCCATCCCCATTTCCTGACACTCATTTTCTCATTTTTTAACAAGGTATGAAGGGATCAACAAGTCTTTCAGGCTAAGGAGATTTTCTTAATCTTTTCAAGGAGGTAACAGTAGACAAGTCTAGTCTTTCAAAGGGAGGCAAACTAATCTGTAACCTCTACATTGAATAGCTATGAGGCCTTGGGCAAATAGCATAATCTTTCTTTTCTTTCTTTCTTTCTTTTTTTTTTTTTTTTTGAGGGCAATCGGGGTTAAGTAACTTGCCCAAGGTCACAGGGCTAGGTTTTGTTGTTGTTGTTGTTGTTTGTGTGTGAGTTAAGTGTCTGAGGCTGGATCTGAACTCAGCTCCTCCTGACTCCAGGGCCAACACTCTACTCACTGCACCACCTAGCCCCTAGCATAATCTTTCTAAACCTCCTGTCTCTCTCTTTTTTTTTTTTTTGAAGCTCAGTTTTACAGATATATGCTAAATTGTAAACATCCAGAGGATTAATCTCCTTTGAACCCTGGTAATTCAGGCTGCAGCTCAGTAGGTATTAAGGCCTGAGAGTTTTTGCACCTTCTGGCTCTGAACCAGCCAGGTGCTGAGTTTTGGCACCACTCACATGGGTTCTCATGCCTTTTGTGCTGATCTAATTAGGTACCAAGAAAAACTGTATATAGAGAGAGCATTGAGAGGGTGAGAAGAAAAGAGGAGAGGATGAAAAGATTGAAGACAAAAGAGCATGAAGAGAGAAAAATGAAGATAAAGAAGAAAATAAGCATTGAACATTGAGCTGAAGATCAGAGACCTACCCGTGGGAAGGACACAGTTTAAGAATTAAGCTAATTAACTAACTAACTAACTAATTGTTAGCTTCAGGGCTGTGAAAGTGAATTGAGATGGGGTGGCTAGTAATTTATGTAAATATTATTGTTGCCCTGTTAAGCTTTGTTTTCCCAGAGATAGAAACTGAGGGCAGGAGCCCCTGTAGCCTGCTGTGGCTGCACTTACACAGGAACAGGGAAAGCTTGGAATAGAGTAGTCCCTTTCCCTATGAGCTGAGACATGGAACAGGAGTATAGAGCTGCCTGCATGTGAATCCAGGCAGGAGCTGGGAGCTGTTGGCCCCTGGACCTATGGGAGGAGGAGCCACAGGGTTTAGGACTTGACCCTGAGTCAAGATGAAAGCTTTGCTGCAAGGCAGGAGCAGTGAAAGTGCTTCCCTGCCAGGCTTGTCCCTGCCTTCCCCATCATGGTTTGGGACCCAGGAGGTGAAGTGGGGAGGTGCTGTAACCCCAGAGACTCACGCTATTGACTTTGTCATCCAGCTTCCCTTCAGGACCTGGAAGTAGGGGCTGGAGCAGTGTTAGGACTTCGACTCTGGCTCATTAGAGCACGTGTGCATCTGAGAGTACCAGGGGGGAACTGAAACGGCAGCATGGAAAGGACACACTCCCAAGAAAACTTTCAGGCTTTGGACACTCTATTTTGAATGAGGCGATTGTAACCTACTATGATGGAGGCGTGGGGTGTGTTGTATTCTCTCCTACCCCTGGGGATGTGTTAAAATAGGGAAGACCCTGGATTGCATAGTTTTTTGGATAGTACCTGATTTGGGATAGTTTTTGGATAGTACCTCAGGAAGGAGCTGGCTGCTCATTCCCCAAAGATTTTTGCCCCAAAAGAATGTATAAGGTGGGAGGGGATGTGCTATGTTAAACACTGAATGTAATGATATATTACATACTGAGTGTCATGTTATATATTAAATGATATGTTGTATTTGAGGCTTTATGGCCACCTTAGTAAAAAGTTGTTACGAATTTTGAGTGCTTTAGTTTCTTGAATAAGGTCTAGTTTTGAATAGAGTGTTTATTATGCTGTGTGATTTGACTCTTAAAATATCTCATGTCGTATTGGTGATATAGATATTACCAACATCCAAGTCACCCAGGCTCACAAATCCAGTGTCATTTTTGACTTATAACTCTTATTCACCCAAACATTTAATTCATTGTCAAATCTTTAAGTCTCTTGGATAGCTCTACTTTTTTTTTTTTTTACACTTGAGCAACCACCACCTTCACCATTATCATCATATTTTTTGATTGATACAATTAGCAGCTGTTTGGTCTCCCTGCCTCAAGTCTCTCTCCACTCCAGTCAATGTTACCCTCAGCTGCCAAGTGATTTTCCTAAGCATAAGTGTGACCATGTCTCCTCCCTATTTAATAAATTCTAGTGGCTCCATAACCCCCAGGATCAAATATTCCTGTGTTTCATAGTCCTTTTTAACCTGGCACTATCCTATAGACCTTTTCTGTCTTTTTATACGTTATTCTCCTTTGTTTACTTTATCATTATGCAATACTAGTCTACTGGCTGCTCCTCACAATGTCCCATACCCCTATGCCTTGCTTTTTTAACGGCTGACCCCTGTGTTTAGAACTTTTCCCTCTTCATCTCTGATGTCATTCAAGACTCAGTTCAAATCCTACCATGTACAGGAAGTCTTTTTGTGCCCCTGCTCCCAGTTATTAATGCAGGATGGGGAAGCCCTTTGACATTCCCTTCTCTTTATATGTATCTTACATGTACATAATTGTATATATACATATATTATCTCTCCCATTAGAATGTGAACTCTGTGAGGACAGGGGCCATGTTTTTTCCTTCCATTGTTTTTCTTTTTTTTTCTTTTTGGAGGGCAGGGTAATTGGGGTTAAGTGATTAAGTGACTTGCCTAAGGTCACACAGCTAGTAAGTGTTAAGTGTCTGAGTTCAGATTTGAACTCAGGTTCTCCTGATTCCAGAGCAGGTTCTCTATTCACTGCACCACCTAGCTGCCCACTTCCATTGTATTTCCATTGCTTAGCACAATGCCTGGCACAAAGCAAGTACTAGGTTGTTTTGCTTAGTTCTCAAAGAGTACCAAAATGACATCATAATAATAGAGTCAAGTTTCAATGTGTCCAAATGTAACTGATCAGACCACTATGAGCTCAGAATGCTCTACCACAGGTCAGGCACAAATAGTCCATGTGAACATTTTGGGTGTATACTCTAAATTTGTGCATCTTGTGTTTCCTTTGAGCTGTTTCAATTCTGCTTTGCTCAGAGAGCACCTTCTTTGATGTGGGCACACTATGCTGAGCAGTCCTGTGCCAGTGTTTTTCATGCCACACAATCAATTCCAAAGTTCTTGAAAGAGACCTTGAGTGTGTCCTTGTATCACTTCTGACCACAATGGGAATTGTGGTCAGAGTTCTGTGTGAGTTCTCCATAAAACCGTCTTTTTGGCAAATGTACATTTTGCTTTTGAACAATGTGGTCAGCCCATCAGAGTGTTGCTCTCTGAAACAGAATTTAAATGCTTGATAGCTTAGTTTGAGTAAGGACCTCAGTATCTGATACCTTATCCTGCCAGGTAATTTTCAGAATCTTCTAAGACAATTCAAATGGAAGCAAATCAGTTTCCTGGCATGACTCTGTTAAGCTTTCCATGTCTGACAGGCATATAACAATGAGGTCAGCACAATGGCCCTGCAGACCTTCAGTTTGGTAGTCAGTCTAATACCTCTTCTCTCCCATACTTCCCTTCAGAACCTCCCAAACATAGAGCTAGCTCTGGCAATGGAATACAGTTTTATGCTGATAGTAATAATTCAAAGTGCTTTTATGATGCCCTGAAGGCTATTTATGGGCCAAAGACCTATGGTGTATCTCAACTACTCAGCAAGTACTTAACAAATACTAACTCACCAATGAACTGGTGAGGTTTTTGTGATGCAGACACTTCTGAGTCACAGAGCACTACAGAAAATTTTTTTTCTTTTTCTGGCCCTAGGTAGGGAGCTTACAGTGAAGTGTTATTAATACCAATGTCACTGCCTAGAGAACTGAGAGGTTAAGTTACTTGCCTAGGGTCACATAAATAGTATTTGTCAAATATGGGAATTGAACTCTGTTTATCTTGACTCAAAGGTTACTTCTAAACTATCAATCAGTTAACAAGCATTAATTAAGTCCCTGTTGTTTCCCTGTCATTGTGCTAGGTGTTGGGTATAAATAGACATAAATGAAAAAGCCCCTGACTTAAAGAGTTTAAATTCTATTCACCTCACCACACTGTACAAATATAAGTTGTTACAGTTCATTCATTGAAAAAATATATTTTAGGAACACAACTGTATGAAGGGAATAGAAAGAAGAAGACATGGTCTCTACTTTCATGGAATTTACTTATTAATAGGAAGATGAGATATTACATAGATTGTTTCCCATCTCTATCTTGCCTTTAGCAAATTCAGCCCTTAATGAGAGAGAATATCAATGATAACTCCATTATTGGAACGGTACCACAAAACCCAAATGAATCTCTCTTACCCTATTTTCTTTGCTCCCCTCCTCTCTTCAGCATACTTAAGGTGAGTTAATAATTCTGTCTTGATATAAGAATAACAACTAAATTAGCACTGTTGACTATAATACTGAAATGGATACAGTCTAGAAAGTCTTAAGTAATCACCTTCAGAGTGCTATGTATTCTGGAATAAGCAGACCACCCCAGACAGTTAATGATACTTGCAGTAGTGAGGGAAGATGGTTGCATCCTCCGTGATCACCTAGGTTTTGTGTGCTTGGACTTTAAAAAGTCCAAGATTCTAATGATGACAAATGACAATATCCAAATTGTCAGCATGGCTCCAGAGATGGAATCAGGTCATTTCATATGAAAAAAAATTAATTATGTTCTAGTAGCTTCCCAGGATTGTATGTGTTTCCAAATATTAAAATCCAGCTGGTTCTTTCCATTGATGAGTATATTTTGCTTCCAAGGTGCAAATTGTTTGCCTCAATCAAACAAATATTAATTGAACACCAGCTGCATACCTGCTGTACAACATGTTATCTGGGCTACATTGAGACATAAAACAAAGTCCTAGCCATGAGGACTCCCTAGGTGGAGAGAATTAACCTTTGTTCCATGATTTTGTCAGTTTGGCCACTTACCCTTTCCATTGATATAGATGTCACTCCTCTTTTGCCTTAGCAGATAGTTTTTAGTTTTGTGGCCAAATTAATTCATTGATTTTCAGCCAACCTTCTGGTGATAATCCCTTCCAAGCTTAGCTAGCCTGGTCCTTAGACAACAGAAACACAGTGTGCCACTGAGAGTCTTTTCAGCTTTAGTAGGACCTGGTAAAGCCTATATTCAATCAGCTAAGTCTTTACAAGACAGGTGGGACAATTAGACAAACACTTATTCTGGAGACAGTATTTTCAGTAGAATGTTGGAGGGAGCTAAGGAATGAGGCAAGAATGGGTAGAGAGAAAAATATTGATAGTGCATGGGCTACATATTAGCAAAATTTGACAATAGAAGTGTAAGAAATGGAGTTCCTTCACTCCCTTAAGAAACAAAACTTGAACTGGAGTGAAGAAAACATTTATTTGTACTCCTGAGCAAATGTGTGGTACCCTGTAGGGATGCATGCATGCACACAGACGCTAAACTGCTTTTTATGGATTAGTCCTACCTGGTCCCTGGTCTGGGTTACAGTCTCTCATATGTTCCAATTATATATTGTTCCTTGTCACGATCCCTCTCTTGGTCATGAGTCGCATATGTGGATAATGAGTCCCTAATTCTATGCTGGGTGTGTCAGTTAATATGCATGGTATTTATTAAGCAAACACAGTTCAGAGCCTAATCTTTACCTCTTGATTTAGCACATCTGCTGAAGCAGGACCTTGAGTGTTTCTTTTCTCAGTACCCCCTCCTAATCATATGGCTACTAGATATTTCTTTCTGTGGAGGGCAAACTTTATCACTTTCTAACAGAAGGAAGAATACAAATATGATGGCAGCTAGACAAGGCAATTATGTTAAGGGAAATAAATATATATATATATATATTAAAATTTTGATGTTATTTTTCATGATAATGAAAAACTCACTTCTGAAGGCAGAAAATGAAAAGTCAGTAACAGTATAACATTCTCCCTCTCTCCTTTTCTCTTTTCTCTCCCTTCCTCTCCCTCCCTCCCTTTCATTTCCTCTCCCCCTCCCCCTCTTCTTCTTCTTCTTCTTAACCTGGACTATTGCAATAGTCTATTAGTAGTTTTCTCTTCCTCTAATCTCTTTCCATACAAGTCCATTCTCTACCCAGCTAACAAATTGATCTTCTTAAAGAACCTATTTAGTTAACCTCTTTAGTTAATCCAGTGACTCTATCATCTCTGGAATCAAACATAAATTGCTCTGACTTTTAAAACCCATTTATAATCTGAACCCTTCCTACCTTTCCAATCTTTCCATAACTTGGCTCCCTCCACAAACTAAGAAATCCAATGATATTGCCCTCCTTGCTATTACTTGCCAAAAATACATCCCATTTTCTAAATCCTTGCATTTTTACAGACTATACCCAATGCCTTGAATTCTGTCATTGTCTTTGCCTCTTGATTTCCTTCAGATAAAAATCTCACCTTCTACAGTAAGCCTTTTCTATCCCCCTTAATACTAGTGCCTTCTCTCTAAGACTTTCTTCATGTGCATACACACACTAATATGTATACATCTTGTTTGTACATTGTTGTTTTCATATAGTCTTCTCCATGAGCTCCTTGAGGGCTTTAAAAAAGGTGTTTTCTTGATTGTTTCAGAGAAACCTTAGAAGACTTGTATGAACCGATATATAGTAAAATGAGAATTAAGAAAGTGATTTATACAATAATAATATATACCTGAACAACCTGCTTAATAAATGTCTGTTGACTTTCTTAGATTAACCACCTCCTTCTGGAGGTGAAGTAACATACAAAAAATGAGATGCACATTCTTGAACCTGGCCAATCTAGAAAATGGTTTTGCTTGTATATGCATTTTTATTATCATATTTTTCTTTTCTCTAGTGGGCACATGAAAGGGAAAGAAAAGAAAGACACCTTTGGAAAAAAAATCCAATTTAGAAAAGATGTCTTCCATTGACACCCTCCACCCTGATGGAAAATGAAACACTGATTACAGGTAATAACTCACATTTTTAAGAATAGCAGAACAGGTAATAACTCACATTAAAAAATAGCAGAAAATGTATGAGAATATTGAAAATCAAGAGATTAGTGTTGACTGAATAGTCAAAATATTAGAAAGGACTTAGATTGGCAAAGAGAAGGCAGGGAATTCCTATTATATGTATGGGTAATCTAGTATAGCTTTCTTGGTTCCCCAGTAACTACCCAAGCATCTCTCTAACTCTAAGCCAATTAGAAACAAAGAATTATACAACATAGTATGTTAAATCTAGAAGAGACTTTATAGACTTGTACAAACCATTCATTTTAGGATGGGAAGGGAAGAGAACAACTATTTGTCAAGTATCTACTACGTGCCACATATTGTGCTAAATGCTTTACAAATAATGTCTCAATTGATCCTCACAACACCCCGTGAGATATATGTGCTGTTATGATCCTCATTTTATAGTTGAGGAAATTGAAGGAAACAACAGTCAAGTAATTTGCTCAGGGTTGCACTGCTAGGAAGTGTGTGAGGCCAGATTTGGATTTAGGTCTTCCTGAGTCCAAGCCCAGTACTCTATCCACTATGCCACTTAAATGTCCAAGGTCATAAAATTGTAAGTGGCAGGTGCTTTAGTCAAAAGGAATTTTTAATATGAACGTTTCAGGTACCCCAGTAGGCACCCTATCTGCTTCTTTGGAGATTCTTCTGTTTTGAAGCTTTTGGCTTTGACACTGTTTCTTGACTGAGCTGTGTTTCCAAGGTCAAAACTTGTTTTGATGCTGGGGAATTCACAAATCAGCATCTATTTCCCCAGACCTTTTGATTTACATCAGAAGCCTATTGTCATAGTCTCAACACCAGAAGAAATAGAAAAGTGCCAATTAGGTGATTGTTCTGCTTATCAAAGCCTCCCTGGGATATGTTGGGCAGGCAGCAATTTCCTCCCTTGCTCTGTCATGAGTATACATGGTATCAGAACATTGACAAAAAAGTGGACTGGACTCATCATTTGAGATTTTAAAGGGAATGTATGTGGCAGAGGTGGGGATGGACATGCTTAAAACATCTAATTATTCTAAGCAAAGGATCAACTATCTGGTGAAGTATTAAACAAGAAAGGTTATAGTAAAAAGACCTGGTTCAAATCCCAGATCTGACACTGTGTGATCTTGATTAAGTCACTGCCTCTCTTACCCTCAGTTTCCTTATCTGTAAATTGGTCGTTTTGAACTAGATTACTTCTAGGGTACTTTCTAGCTTTAAATCAGTGATTTTATGAACTTGATGATAATATTGATAACCACTCCCATAAAACATTAGAGTTGGAAAGGACTTTAGCATCCATCTGGTCTAAGCCTCTCATTTTGTTGGTGAAGAAATGAAGGCCCAGAGAATAGAATCAAAATATTCCATTAATTTCATTAAAGCAGACACTGTACTAGGTCCTGGAAATAGGAAAACAAAAATGAAAAGCCTTTGGCACTAAGGGAAGTAACCTTCTGTTGGGGTTTACTATAAATCCAGGTAAGGCAAGATGAAATGTCTTCTCTAAATAGTAAGAGGGTAGAAAGGGTATGGATAGGGAAGTGAAAGAGAGAGAAGAGGAGAAGAAGAAGCAGGAAGAAGAGGAAGAAAAAGAGGAAAAAGAGAAGATGGAGGATGAGAAGAAAAAGGAAGAGGAAAAAAAGCAAGGAGAACCTTCAAGTGTTTACAGATACACTAAATGGCATTGTTCTGTTTGCTACTTCCACTTATCTTTCAAGGACTAGCTGTATGGGAAGTCTCCTGGGATCTCCTATGGTTTGAACCGGCCGACCTTTCTCACCTTTGAAGTACAGCATTCAATAAGTTCCACTGAATCATAGAGTGAGGGGGAGCATAGTATTGGGGTGGCCAGGGGGTGAAATGGATAGAGCATAGTACCTGGAGTCAGAAAGACCCATCTTTCTGAGTTCAAATCTGCCTGCAGACACTTATTAGCTGTTTGACCCTGGACAAGTCCCTTAACCTTGTTTGCCTCATTTTTTTCATCTATAAAATGAGCCAGAGAAGGAACTCTAGTTTATCTTTGCCAAGAAAACTCCAAATAGTGTCAACAAGAGTTCGATACAACTGAAAACACCTGAACAACAGCAAGAAGCATAATATATTGGACTTAGTATCAGGAGCCTTGTGTTTGAATCCTTCCCTTCCCTTTAACACACCACTTTAAATTCCTTCCTGACTTTTCTATTTTTTTTTTGGGGTTAACAAGCTTACTTTAATCAAACAAACATATATTACCTAGTTCAGGGGAAAAAGGTCAGCACCCCGAACTTCAAAGTATACAGACAGTAGTTTCAAAACAGAGAAACAAACAGATCAAGCAGACAGGCTTCCCCACTGTCCAACCATTACATCAATACCAAATCCCAGTTACCAGAGAGGGAAGCATCAACATCTGGGTTTTCAAAGCCGGGGGGCTCTCAACAACGGCTTCCAAGAGTCTCATCTGGTCAAATCACACAACACTTCTCAAAGTGAGCCCCTGACTTTCCTATTTTTATAAAGGCACTATTGCAATGGATGGAGTGCTGGACCTGGAGTCAGGAAGACTGATATTTTCCACCTGTGTCATTGTGGCTAAGGTACCTCATTTTCACAGGTCTCCCTTTTCTCAGTGTAAACTGGGAACAATCATGCTTAGTTAACTTATTTCATAAGGTGGTTGTGAGGGAAATGAAATAAAGTCATAGAATGTTAGATATTGGAAAAACCTTGAGGCTTGACTAATTGGATATACTGCTGCCCCAACCCCAGCCCATTTTACATTTAGAAAAAGTCTTATAGAGGCTTAGAAAGTTACTTAGCATTATATTTCTATTTTGTTTGTTTTTTGGAGAGGGAGGGCAGGGCAATTGGGGTTAAGTGACTTGTCCAAGGTCACACGGCTCGTAAGTGTTAAGTGTCTGAAGCCGGATTTGAACTCAGGTTCTCTGGACTCCAGGGACAGTGCTTCATTCACTGTGCCACCTAGCTGCCCCCTACTCAGAATTATATAGTTGGTAAATGGTGGAATGGGAAGGAAAAGTGCCTTATAACTTGCTCCAGAAAGGTGACATTCCTCCATAACCTAAGAGGTAGAAAGCACCTTAGTGGTCATAGAGTCTAACACATACCTAAACCAAAATTCCTTTTATAACACATGGTTTAGTGCTCAGTTGTCCTTTAGATAGTTAGGTAGAGCAGTGTATAGAGTGCCAGGTCTGGAGTCAGGATGGCCTGAGTTGAAATCTAGCCTCAGACATTTACTTGTTGCTTCATGACTCTGGGCAAGTCACTTCACCTATTTGCCTCAGTTTCCTCATCTGTAAAATGGGGCTAATAATAGCACCTACCTCCCAGGGTTGTTGTGAGGATCAAATGAGATAATAATTATAAGATGCCTAGTACAGTGCTTGGCACATAGTAAATGCTATAGAAGTGTTGCTGTTGTTTTTATTATTATTTAACTATGTCCTGTGTATTCATTTTATCTCAGCTAGATTCTAGGAACATAGATTTAGAACTGGAAGGTACCTTAGAGGACATCTAGTACACTGCTCATTTTATAGATGAGCAAATTGAATCTGAGTCACCTGAGAAGTCATGGTCATATGGCCAGTCAGTGTCAGACATCAGATATGAACCCTGATCTTCCTGACTCCAAGTCTAGAACTCTGCCACACTGCCTTTTTTGTTGAAAGATCATTGATGGCAGGGACCATATCTTAAACTTCCTCTTTAAATTTATAGCCTTCAGAGGTTGGATCTATAGCAAGTGCACAGCAAATATTCAGGATGTGCCATATGTTCAGTTTTAGTCGCCTTTTTTCTTCTGTCCCCATGAGCAGTCCAATTGAGTAAAGCTGTAGGATTCAGACCTGTATAGCTGTGCTTCCATTATGTTTTGCAGCAGGCATTATTATTACCTGTCAAACATGGTCTGGATGCCCAGATTACATTTGGATCTTTGGGCGCTCCAGGAAGTAGTACTGACTTTTGATGGGGTGCCACACATAGATATACATGCTAACCCTTGTGACTGTAAGCGGAGCAGCTGAAGCTCTTTTGTAATCAGTTTCCTTTGCAAAAAAAGGCACCATTGGGGCATACCCAAACAGCTGTCAGGCTTTCTGTTGAGTTACAGGACTTCTCTGTCAGGAAGGGAGCCATGTCTCGAAGGTACGCTCTTTCCAAATCACAAAACTGATTGCTGGCAGCCCAAAGCAAAACACCACAAATTAGGAGATGAGATGCTAGTCAGATTTGCATATTCTGAATTTATTCAATGCTCCAGTGGAGAGAAAGAAAATTAAAATCCCATCCTGTTAGTGTTTTCAACCTAAAGTCTGATAACCTCTACCAGAGAAACAAAATTAAACAAGGCATGCTAAACTGATGGAAAATTCCTTCTTTGCTTTCTTCTTTCCTACTATCTGTCCTTACTTTCTTTTATTTTCTTTCACCTCTCCTTCTTTCTTATTTCTCCTCTATTACCTTTGCCTTTCTTCCCAGCACATAACTTCTACTTTCTTCCTCTATACTTGTATTTTCTCTCCCTGCTCATCTCTTTTATTTTTCCTTCCTTGCTCTTTCCCTTCCATCTTTTTTTAAGTCTCTTCCTTCTCCTTTTCTGCTCCCCTTCCCTATCTTCTTCTCCCATCCCTTCTTTTCATTTTTCCTTTTCTGGCACACACAGGGGGTAAGAACGAACATTTGATGGTTATGTGGGGAAAGGGATATGTTAGAAATACTGGACTCTGAACCAAGTCCCTTTTAACTTGGAACATTCCATGATTTTAAGACTCCCAAATCTTTATTTCCAGCCCTGATTTGTTTTCTGAGCTTTCAACCTTTATTCCCAACTGCCTTCACCTCTCGCCTTGGCTATGGCAGTAGCATCCTGACATCTATAACAAGCTTCTCTCTCTACTTTGTCCTTCATAAAACTGTTCACCTTATAGAGCATTCTCTCTCCCATCTCTGGGTACTTCCTCATGCCTGAAATTCTGTCTCTCCTCATGTCTGCCTCTTAGAATCTTTGTTATTTAGTCATTTTCCAGTAATGTGCCCCATTCATTGCCCAATTAGGGGTTTTCTTAGCAAAGATTATGGAATGGTTTGCCATTTACTTCTCCAGATGAGGAAACTGAGGCAAACAGGGTTGAGTGACTTGCCCAGGGTCACATAACTAGTAAGTGTCTGAGGTCAGATTTGAACTTGGGTCTTCCTGACTCCAGCACTCTAAACACTGAGCCACCTATCTACCCTTCAAAGTTCAGTTCAAATTCATCTTCTACATAAAACCATTCTTGTTACCCGAGTTGTTATTGCCCCCCCAATTACTTTACATGTGTTTTATATAAGTATCTTTTTATATTTGCCTTTTGTTATTCACCAGCAGAATGTATAAACTCCTTGAGGGTAAGATGGTTTAAATTTTTTTGCGGGGTCTTTGTGTTCACAGTGTCTAGCATAGTGCCTGGCATCTAGCTGGTACTTAACATGTGCATAGAATTTAATTTCTACCTAGATACTGCACCAAGATCTCAAACTCATCATGTAAAAAGTTAAGCTTATTACCAAAGTTCCAACTAGGCCACTTCAGATATTACTGGTTTTATATTTTTTTAAATAAATGACAAAGGCATTTGAAAGCTTAGCTTATTCCAGAATGATTTCCCTATTTAATAGATCTGGTCACATCATAACTCAAAAATATTCAGTGACTCCTCTCCCCCCAATTTCTAGGGAGTAAAAATGTAGCATCTTTTGATAGATTGCCAAGGCCAGGGATAATCTGGTGACAGTCTCTTCCCTATTTTATATTATCCCTTTCCCGACCCATAATTTCTCCAGTTCAGCCCAACTATACTTTGTTTTCTCTCAAAACAACTTGTACTTTTCTAGCTCTGTGCCCTTGCTTATGCTGTTTCCACCCCAGTTAGCTGAGAGTTCTTGTAGCTTAACTGTATCTCCTTGATTACCTTGTCCTCAGGCTTCTTCTGGTGGCTCAGACAGTTGCAATTTGGACTCCTCCATCATGCCTCCCCCCATCTTGTGGGAGATCACTTCATCCCTGGAATTTACACATCAGAAGTACCTTTAGTCCTTGAAATGCTTCCCTCTGACTGGACAATTTCTCTCAGAACTCCCATTTAAGAACTTTTACTTCCTACATTTCTCACTAAACTCCATAAAATATCTGGGCAGATACCTTCTTTCCCCAACTCCTTTTCAGTTTCCTTTTCTTTTTCTTTTTTTTTTTTCATTTTAACAAATGCTTTATTAACTTCCGGTTTACATCATCCATTTCCTCCAGATATTGAGTTACAATTTTTTCCCCGTTTTTCCCCTACCCACCACCCCCGAATAGCAGTCCCACAAGATATCCCCTCATCCAATCTGCTCTCTCCCATATCTTCTCCCGTATTACCCCCTTCGACTTTACCATTAGGGCAAGGTGAATCTCTGTGCCCCAATGCTTGAACATCTTATCTCCCAATTACATGCAAAATAGTATTAATAATAGTATTCATATATATTTGAAACATTTAATTTTAAAACTTCGAATTTCAGATCCATTCCCTTCCTCCCTTGTGACCTGCTCCCTCTGGGAAGATAAGCAACTCAGTATGTGTTGTACATGTATAGCTATGCAAAACATTACCACAGTAGATATATTGTAAAAGACTGCTTATATTTCCCTCCCACCCATCCCACCCCCCACCTGGTCCATTCGCTACTTTGATCCTGTCCCTCTTAGAAAGTGGATACTTCCAACCTCCCCTTCCCCTAGAATGCCCTCCCCTTCATCATCGCCCCTCTCATCCCCCTTTCCCCTACTCAGGAGAGTGAATGAGGGTAAGATATTCCATTTAGTATGTATGTGATTCTCTCCTTGAGCCAACTTCAATGAGAATATGCTTTTGCATTTTTGCCTTCCTGTTCTTCCCCTCCCCTGCAACTACTTCCCCTTGCCTCTTCTACATGAGATAGTTTACCCTACCCTGTCTCTCCCCATCTCCTCTTGCCACTTTCCTCTCTCACCTCTTAACTTCACCCCTTAAGTATCATCCTTTCCCACCAAATTCAACCTGTGCCCTCTATCCATGTATACCTGTAAACATATATACACACATTCACATATGTATTCATATGCCCATATACCCTTCTTCCATTATTTTCATACTGAGAAAGGTTTCATCAGTCACAGTTATTGTTTTTCCATGTAGGAATGCAAATAGTTCAACTTTGATAAGTTCCTTTGGATTTCTTTTCCCTGATTACCTTCTCAGGCATCTCTTGCTTCTTGTGTCTGGATGTCAAATTTTCTATTCAGCTCTGGTTTTTTCCTCAAGAATGCTTGAAAGTCCTCTATTCCACTGAATGACCATATTTTCCCCTGAAACAAGATACTCAGTTTTGCTGGGTAGGTGACCCTTGGGTTCATTCCCAGCTCTTTTGCCCTCTGGAATATCATATTCCATGCCCCTCTATCCCTCAGTGTAGAAGCTGCCAGGTCCTGTGCTATTCTGATTGTGTTTCCACAATATTGAAATTGTTTCTTCCTGGCTGCTTGTAGTATTTTCTCCTTGATCTGGGGATTCTGGAACCTGGCTATAATATTCCTGGGAGTTTTCTTTTGGGGATCTTTTTCAGGAGGTGATTGGTGGATTCTTTCAACCTCTATTTCGCCCTCTGGATCTAAAACATCAGGGCAATTTTCCTTGAGAATTTCTTGAAGGGTGATTTCTAGGTTCTTCTTTGATCATGGCTTTCAGGTAGTCCAATAATTTTTAAATTATGTCTCCTGGACCTATTTTACAGGTCAATGGTTTTTCCCATGAGATATTTCACATTGCCTTCTATTCTTTCTTTTTTGTTTGGATCTGCTTAACATCTTTATTTCTCATAAAGTCATTAGCTTCCATTTACTCCAGTCTAACTTTCAAGGAATGAATCTCCTCAGTGAGCTTTTGAGATTCTTTTTCCATCTGGCAAATTTGGCTTTTTAAGGCATTCTTCTCTTCATTGCCCTTTTGAGCTTCCTTTGCCATTTGAGTTAGTCTATTTTTTAAGGTGTTATTTTCCTCAGTCAGGCTGTTTACTGTCATTTCATACTTTTCCTGCATCCTTCTCATTTCTCTTCCCAGTTTTTCCTTCACTTCTCTTATTTGGTTTTTTTTCTTAAGGTCTTCTTTGGCCTATAACCAGCTCATATTCTCCTTTGGGGCTTTTGGAGCAGGATTTCTGACGTCACAATCCTCCTACTGTTCCATGTTTTGATCCTCTTTGCCCCCAATATAGGTGTCTAATGTTGAATTTTTCTGTATTTTGTTTCCTTTGCTTAGGCATGTTGCTACTCAATTACTTGACTTTTGGGCTTGTTGCCACAGTAGGACTCTGCCACCAGACAGGGGAGTTTCTGTCCTGAACGTTGGGGTCTTAACAGCTTCTGGAGGTATTATTTGGGTGGCCTTTGTGAAGCCTCCACAAGCTCTGGCAAGCTGGATACCCACCACAGCCTCTCCATACCACCATAGACCGTAATCCAGATCCAGGGAGGTTAAAGCAAGAGCGATTACCCCCCAAGACTGATTGCTGGATCTTCCTACAGTTCACAGGGCAGGAGCTGAAGCTGCAGCTGAAGCTGCAAAATGGCATCTGTGCAGTGTACTCAGCTGCTTTTTGCCCCCAGGGGAATAAGCCTAATGTGTTCCCAAAATACTGGTCCCAAAGTCCAAAGGGCACTAACCTCTCACTTTGTCCTAGGCATATCTGTGTTGATAATTCTGGAATCACCACAACTGCTGGTGTTCTGGGGTCCCTCCAACCGGTTTCTGGCCCGGCTGCCCCGGGGCTAAAACTGCGGCTCACACAGGCCTGGGCTCGGCTCCTAGAGTGCTGCGCTGTCTGCTCCCAGAGTGCTGTGCTGTCGGCTCCCAAAGCACTGTGCTGGCTGCTCCCTGCAGGGCTGCTGGGCTGTCCTCAGTGGGAAGTTAGCTTCTCTGTGTTGGTCTGTGGGTGCTAGAGCTCCAGAAGTTGTTCAGAGTCCCCTTTTACATGATTTTGAAGTGGTGTGGGGGAGAGCACCTTGGAAGTGCTGTTTCTACTCTGCCATCTTGGCTCCACCCCCTTGAGGTATGCAATCTACCAGATTAACAGCCTCTGAGGTTTCTATCACCTTCTAGATTCTTTGATTCTTCTGTGTAGCAGAAAAGTATAGGGAAAAGATGTGTTCCAGTCTGCACGGCCATGTGCATTGCTCCAAGCAATCAGAAATCAACTGATATCAAGGATGTGACATCAGACAAAAATCACTTAACTTCCATTGGTCTCAGTTTCCCCATCAGAATTTTCTCCAGGTCCCTCGAGGGGGCGCTCCTCCCAGAGCGCAGGCGCATCTTCTACAGAGAGTCCTCGCGATCTCAGAGCTTCCATTACCTTGTCAGGGGACCCCTCCACGAAGCGCTCCCACAAATTCTCGGTGTAAAACTCCACCGTGTGGGCGTTGGTGATGGGGATGGCCTTGCGAAGAAATCGCAGCAGCTCCCGCAGCTTGCCGCGCAGAACCTCCAGGTCCCCGGACTCCGGGAGCGCACTGGCGGCCGCCATGACAGTCTCCCTCCTGTGCTGCCTCAGTTTCCTTTTCTATGGTGTCTTCCCTAAATAGAATGTAAGCTCCTTGAGGGCAGGGACACTTTTTGTTGCTTGTATTTAGCACAGTGCCTGCCACATAGTAAGTTCTTCATAAATGCTTGTTGACTGGTAATGGCCCATGACTGAGATGTCCTCATCCTTTTTTCTTGCTGCATTCCTTTATATCCTTTAAAATTCAGCTCATATGAAACCTTCTCCATGAAGATTTCTGTGATGTTTTCTATTGGTAATCATTTCCAGCCTTATAGAGCACTTTTGGCACTTTCCAATGTTCTTGTCATGAGAAACTATGTATTATAGAAATCTGATTTCTCACTTTTAAAATGGGAGTTTAATACTCATACTACCCATTAAACTTTGTTTTGAAAAGAGAGATTTGCAAATCATAAAGTGCAATACAAATGTGCTGCCTTATTGTTTTCAGCTATTAGCAATATTTTGAATCCTCCTTGAACCTTGGATATAATAGCCCTTTGAATCAAGAAATGTTTGTTTAATGAACAAATGTATTAGTATTGTTTGTGAAGTGTGTGGGTTGCTGTGGTACAAACCATCTTTTTACATTCTCCTAGTCATGCTACATGGCTGACAATCTTGGGATATCACAGTATCTTGGGAACAAATATTGTGCGTGACCCAAAGGGTAATAGAAAAACATGGGGATGGTAAAACTAAGCTTTGATGCACTTCCAATGATGGATGACCTAGATTCAAAAGATAATATTAAAAAATGTATAATAAGGAAAGGAGGTCAGTTAGCTGTGTAGTGAGAATGAATCATAGCCTAAGTCCTCTGGTATTCATGAAATGTAACTCAACCTAGAGGAAGACCTTCAGCATGATAAATGGAGCCTTTAGGAGGATCAATGCAAAATTGTAGGCACACATTTCATAGGATGAGAAGGCATGAATGAGTAGGATGCATCAATTGGGTCTGTGTGACCACAGTTTCATGAAGTAAGATAGGTGAAGCTTGTATCTTACCCTGTCACATCTGCCTGCATCAGATTGCCCTCACACCCTTCACCTCTTTGGAAACATTCCTTTTCCATTTTGTCTTAATCATTAATAACAATAACTTTGCTTTTACATGTCAACCTTCAAAACACTAATATTAATATCCCACAGTGATATAGCCCTTTTCTATTTTTTCAAAATTATTTTACTTATGAGCCCTTGTTTGCTCATTGGATTATATATTTAAAGCTTGAAAGGGACCTTAGAAAGCATTTATTTATCTAGTTTGATCCCTCCATGTTATACAGAAGAAGATACTGAGGCCCTGGGACTTTCAGTGACTTACCCAAGATTACACTGTTAATACATGGCAGAGAATGGATTTGAATCTTGGTCCCCTGACTCCAAATTAGATAGAGAATGAATGTATAATTTCCCACATTTTATACTGAGAAAATTCAGGTCCTGACCTATTTATTTAGTACCTTTGCTATGGTTGTAGAACTGCTTAGTGGCAAAGTTGGAACTTGAGCCCAGGTCTCATAACCAGATCCATTCATCCCATACTGTAGTTTCAATGCTTTGAAGTTACTAGAGAAGGTAGCAGCTGCATCCCCAGCCCTGAAGCAGTCAGTCTAAACTAATTTTGTTTTGGAAGATTGTTAGAAAGAGAGGCCCAAACCCACATAGCCCATTGAAGAATCAGTGCCAGAGCTTTTGAAGGACTCTTCAACCTCTGTTCAAGAAGGGAACTCTGCTTCATCGTCATTTAACACTCATGTCACAGTTTAGGTGGGAGCCTTGTCACAACTGGCAAAGTTCTGCTTTTCAGTAGGTAAGCAGCTCATGCATATTCAGGATTATGCAAATGAAAATATGTGCCCCTAACTGGAAAGGAGTTAATAACCTGTAATAGTTGCCTCTGGCACTTTAATGCTGTTGTATCTTCATTAAGGAGAGGGGAAAGAGGCTTCTCTTGGATTCCAATTCTGCCTGTTTACTTCCATTAGCAGATAAAATGCTTACTTACGTTTTTAATAATGTTGGCTTTTATATTCGTAACTCTCTGCTCCCTGTATTGAGTCAATTGTTCTTCAACTAAAACAAAGTTAAACTTCATCATCATCATCATCATCATCATCATCACCACCACCACCACCACCATCATCATCATCATCATCATCATCATATCTGGCACTTGAATAGAACTTCAAGGTTCAAAAAAGTATTTTACATACTTTAAAAAAGAGTAATTATCAGAGATATAGACATTAAAGAGACTTTAGGAACCATCTAGTTTTATACCCTCACTTTGCAGATAAGGAAAATGAAGACCCAAGGGTGAAATTGATGACAGAACTAGGACTTGAATGCAGGGCTTCCAGGTCAATACTTTTCCTTCTTAGCATGCTGCATCTCATTTCCATGCATCACACATTTTTATCTGCTGTACATAATATCTCTGTACCTGGTTGTTTGCATGTTCTTTCTCCCAATAGACTGTGAGATTCTTGAGAATAAAATTATTTTCTACCTTTTTTTGGGAATCTCCCAAACATAGCACTGTCCAGGCGCATAGTAAGCATTTAATCAGTGTTTATTGACTGAATCTTTTAAGGGAAAGCTTAAAAACCCCTCAAATCTCTTAAATTTAATTTCTTATATATTGATATGACAGAAGTGTATGCCCAATGGAGGAAGTACCCATACTGTATCAGAAATCTACCAAAGCACCTAATATATATGGTACAGCTCAAAAAAACTTGGAATACCTATGTCTCTGGGGTCAGATGGGAGCTCCTTGCCTTTTGTTCACTGAAAAATAAAGAAAACCAAAGAATGTTAGAAGTGGAAAAGATAATAAGGTTCATCTAATAAGTCCCCATTGTACTTTCCTCTCCATTTTATAGATAAGGGAATTGAGCCTCAGACAAAAGAAACAACTTGTACTAGGTCACATGGCTAAAAAGAATGAAGACTAGGAAGTGAGTTCAGGTCTTCTTATTCTAAATACTCTTCTATGTGTCATTTTAAACTTAACTTCAGAACATTAGTTTCTTAGGGTCTAGTTTTTCCTCTGGAGAGACAAATAGGAGCATTGTTTAACCTTCTCCATGCAAAAACCAAACCTATGGTTCTACTCAAGAGGTTGAACAAAAGGTCTTATACTAGTGTGTAGGGTGTACCTCCTGAAACTTTAATGACCTCATAGAGTAACCCAGTGTCAGAGTTGGAAGGGACCTTTGGTGTCATCATGGTCAGTTTGTACCTGACCAAGAAATCCTTCTACAGAATTCTCCACCTTTCATGAAGAAAGTTTAAATAGTGAAACCATTATTTTCCAAGGGAGTTCAATCCAAGTTTATAAGGATCTAATTGTTAGGATTCTGCCCCCTACTCCCTCTTCTAGTAAAGATTAAATGCATCTCCTTCTCAATTCTACCTATGGTTGTAACTTCTGCTCCCTTGAGTCAAACAGATTAAATTTAATCCCTTTTTGGTATTACAATCCTTCAAATACTTGAAAAAAGTTATTACATCTTTTTATTAAATTTTAAAAATTTTTCTTGTTTTTGGAGGGCAATTGGGGTTAAGTGACTTGACCAAGGTCACACAGCTAGTTTTGTGTTAAGTGTCTGAGGCCGAATTTGAACTCAAGTCCTCCTGACTCCAGGGCTGGTGCTCTATTCACTGTGCCACTTAGCTGCCCCATTACATCTTTTTTTTTTTTTTAAAGCAATTGGGGTTAAGTAACTTGCTCAAGGTTACACGGCTAGTCATTATTATTTATGCGTGGGTGCTCATTTTCTGAGGCCGGATCTGATCTCAGGTCATCCCACCTCCGAGGCCAACGCTCTTACTCACTGCGCCACCTAGCCGCCCCTTTAGGGCAATTGGGGTTAAGTAACTTGCCCAAGGTTACACGGCTAGGTTTTTTTTTGTTTGTATGGATTAAGTGTCAGAGGCCGGCTCTGAACTCAGGTCCTTCTGATTCCAGGGCTGGCGCTCTATTCACTGCGCCACCTAGCTGCCCCCCCATTACATCTTTTTAAAGTCTTTTATTCTCCATGCTACATTTCCTGTTCACTCTTTGTATTTTGAGGGTTTTAGACACTCTTTTTGCCATTCTATGGATGCACTTTAGTGTATAAATTGTCTACCTAAGATGTGGCACTGATTTCTTTGAGATGTGACAACTATAGCCTTCATTCTGAGCTAGACAATTCTCATTACAGAATCTAAGAATTGGAACAGACTTCAGAACCCATCCAAAGTGCATTTGACCAAGAATCTCCTCTATGACACCCTAAACAAATTGTTGCCCGTATATACCCTGAAGAAGGACCTCCTAAAGTACCTCAGTCTGTTTTTTTTATCTTCTCTTTTTTTTAGTGAAGAAAAGCTAATGTCTTTCCTTCCTACCTTCTCCTATTAACAAAAGGAAAACAAAGTAAAGCCCTTGTAACAAGTATGCACTTTTGAACAAAAACAAACTCCTACATTGGCCATGTCAAAACAAATTTTTATACCCCAACATGTACTCTATGTCTGTCAACTCTTTATTAGGGTGTGGGTATCATATTTCATTTTGTGTCTTCTGGAATTATGGTTGGTCATTGTTTTGATCAGATTTCTTAGGTTTTTCAGAGTTGTTTATTAGCACATAGTTTTGATCATTGTATAAATGGCTCTCTTCTTTTCACTCTACATTAGTCCCTACTTCCCAGGTTTCTTTGACATCATCACCCTCATAATTTCTTGTGGCACAATAATATTCCATTATATTCACAAACTATAATTTGTTCAGCCATTGACTAATTGATGGGCTCTTCTACTTCCCTCAATGTAATCTATGATTTTATGAACTATTCCAGCTGCCTGCCAAGTCACATCATTGACTCCCACTGAGTTTATTATCCACTAAAAGCTCTTTTTAATAAGCAATAAAGTGTGTAGAACAGTGGATAGAGTACCAGTCCTGGAATCAGGAAGACCCGAGTTAGAAACTGACTCTAGATTCTTACTAGATGTGTGATCCTGAGCACAACACTTAACCACTGTTAGATTTGGTTTATTCAACTATAAAATGGAGATAGTAATAGCACCTACCTTCTAGGGTTGTTGTGAAGATCAAATAAGATAATGTTTATAAAGCACTTAGCACAGTGCCTGGCACATAGTAGGTGCTTAATAAATGCTTATTCTTTCCTTTACTTTTTTTCCTCTCACAGATTTTTTTTTTTGCTTTTTTGGATGGCAATTGGGGTTAAGTAACTTGCCTAAGGTCACTTGGCTAGGTTTTTGTTTGTGTGTGCTTTAAGTGTTTGAGGTCAGATCTGAACTCAGGTCCTTCTGACTCCAGGGCCGATGCTCTACTCACTGCGTCACCTAGCCTCCCCTCTCACAGATTTATTAATACTCTATAAATATGCTATTCTGAATTAGCAGAGCTTGATATTTCTGGATTGATTTACTAGGACAACTCTAACCTTATATAAAAATCACCAGAATCCACAGAAAATAGCTTACTATCTACCACAAAACTGAACATGTTGGTGTTAATCCATTTTCACTAAATTTAGATCATCAAAGATACCTTAGATATGTACACACTTACCACCATAGGTAATGAAATTATCTCTGCTTTTTAGCACCTACTTAGCTGTAAGTTGAAATGGGGGTAGGAGAATGATCTCTACCATAATTCTGAGAGTAATAGCTCTGGTAGAATTAACAGTAATATTTATATAGTGCATTAAGGCTTGCAAAATATATAATTATATCATTTGGTACTCATAACTCATACCAACCCTGTGAGATAGGGGCCATCATTTTCTTCATTTCACATATGAGGAAGTAAGGCTCAGGAAGTTTAGCATACCTGCCCAAAGTCACAGAAATAGTATCTGAGACAGGATTAGAATTCAGTTGTTCTTGGTTCTGAGTCCAGCTAGTTGACCTCTATGGCATGCTGCCTTCATAGTACAAACATAGTCTCTATTCCTTTCAGTAGGAATTTGCAACTTTCTCTTTCTGTTTGGAAGTTGTACCATAAAAGATAAACAAGGATTCTGGGAAAAGTAGAAAGGAATGGGATTATAACTTCTCAGAACACAGAACTCCTCAAAATATGTAGCCAGTGTCATGAAATAATTTTATTAAAAATAATACATAATGGGTTTGAAAAATTAAAGATATTTAAGAAAAAAAGAAATAACTCTGTTGATTGTTACTTTCCAAGTGACTGGGGACAATCACCATTAAATGTCTGAAAATGAAAAGCCAAATTAAAATCTCTTGTTTCCTTTATAGTAATAAAAGAGCATTGAGTATAATCATAACTGAATGCATGAGGGTCCTTGCATGATGTATTGTATAATATAAATTAGGGATATTTTGGTTGACCTTTAACTTTACAAGGGAATTCATTTTTCTAAATACTAAGGTCCTGAGAGAGTTTTTCCAAAGACCTGTCAATCTAGCTTTATTCAGAACTTAGCACAGTGCTTGCCTTGTACATAGCAGATGCTTAATAAATGCTAGGTGTCCTGATTTCAATTGCCTTGTTTATCTTGGAGGCTATACCAGTCAACCACACAATTTTGAAGGTCTGATCCAGTTATACAATGGCTATAGTGCCTGTGATGATTTGCATGTCTGTCATTTAAAGATAATCTAAGTAGAGTCAAGAGAGTTGCAACATTAGAAGAACACCTGCTGATGTATTTTTTATCTGTAATACCTCACAAGGGATTTCTATTAAGGAGAAGTGGTATTATGATTTGTGTAACTGCTAAGGTAAAGATGGGGATATCAACACTGATAATATTGATAAAAATGCTTGAAAGGTTTATTATTTTTATTTTAGAAACTTTATTATGGAAACTGTGCATTTAAAATGGATAGAAGTGAAGGACAGGTGCTATTATCATAGGCAAGGTCATGACCTTTTCCTTAGCCATCCATCTCTTTTCCTTTGTAACAAGTGTATGGTAAAGTATAGAGACACTTAAGATAGTGGTTATTGTCATGGAAGGTGCCATGCAGAAGATCCAAATAATAGGACTGCCTGTTGAAACTGAGGATCTGCAAATGTTCTAATCTATGGATGGTATTGCCCTGAATCAATACAGTTTGTCCATACTACAATGCCTTGTCTATGAAACTATAGTCATTAAAAAGATACTAACCCAGCCATCCACACTGAAAAACATAATGGATGAAAAATATATATTTCAATGATTATGATAACAGATTTAGATGAGTAGTCCAATGATTTAGCCCCTTAGTATTTGTACTGATTTTTGCTTACTTATGTATAAAGGAGTCTGTATTTGTATGTACCTAGTACAAAATAGATAAACAGATAAGAGAATTTATTAAGCACTTCCTATAGGACTGTTGTTGTTCAGTTGTTTCAGTGCCGGTTTTGTTGATCCCATTTGGGATTTCCTTGGGAGAGATACTGGAATGGTTTGCCATTTCTTTCTCTAACTTATTTTATAGATAAGTAACTGAGGCAAACAGGATTAATTATTTGCTCAGGGTTACATGGCTAGTAAGTGTCTGAATCCAGATTTTAACTTAGGAAGGTAAGTCTTCTTTACTCCAAGTCTGGTCCCCTATCCACTGCACCACTTAACCATCCATAGATACTATAGATAATAATAATAGCTAATAATCATGGCCATCATTTATATAGAACTTTTATATCATTTATATAGAACTGCTCAAGGTTACACGGCTAGTCATTACTTGTGTGTGGGTGCTCATTTTCTGAGGCCGGATTCGATCTTGGGTCATCCCAACTCCAAGGCCGGCGCTCTTACTCACTGCGCCACCTAGACGCCCCTATATAGAACTTTAAGGTTTTACCTCACAACAACCATGAGAGATAGGTGCTATTATTATCCAGATTTTACAGATGAAGAAACTGAGGTAGATAGATGTTAAGTGAATAACCTAGTGTCATATAACTAGTAAATGAGTGAAGACAAATTTGAACTCAGGTCTTCCCGACTCCAGCTTACATGCTGTGCTTTCTAGCTGGGTGCAGAATTTAATGGGAGTAAGATATCAGGCTGAGTCACATTTTGAATATTGCACAGATCTTTCAATGATTGAAAGAGGCTTTCTGCTTCAAAAACTCCTCAATTTAACATCAATATTCTCCCAGCAGTGTGATTTAGCTCTGGATAATAGAGCATCATTTCCTTAGAAGAATGAAATTTTCAGGTTACCTAAAAGGCACTAAAGAGAAATAGTGATTACAGGTAGGCTGTAGAATATTAACTGTGATGATTTGTGTGTTAAAAGTGGCACAAAAGACATAATCAAGGATATTCCCAGGAGTATAGATCAATTGAAAGAGAAAGTTGTATTTGAGTCAGAGGAGTTGTATTAAAAAACCTTCCCTGCTACTTATTGTCTGTGTCACTTTGAACAAGTCATTTAATTTCCCTAGGTGTAGGTTTATAGTACCAGTTAGATGGCTTAGTGACTAGAATACTGGACTTGGATTCAGGCAGACCTGAGTTCAAATCTGGCCATAGATACTTACTAGCTATGTGACCTTGGGTAAGTCACTGAAGCTATTTGCCTATGAGGCAGCTAGGAAGCTCTGTGTATAGAGCATTGGGCCTGGAATCAGGAAGTTGAGTCATTTTTCAGTCATGTCTGACTCTCGACCCCATTTAGGGTTTTCTTGGCAAAGATACTGTAATGGTTCACTAATTCTTTCTCTAGTTCATTTTAGAGATGAGGAAACTAAGGCAAACAGGGTTAAATGACTTGCCCAGAGGATTCAGGGAGACCTAAGCTCAAATATGGTGTCAGACACTTAATAACAGTGACTCTGTGCAAGTCACTTAATAGCTCTTTGCCTTAATCCACTGAAGAAGGAAATGACAAACCCATCCAGTATCTTTGCAAAAAAAAATCCCTATGAAAAATATGGTCCATAGGATCATGAAGAGTTGAACATCACTGAATGACTGAACAACAAAGGTCCCAATTTTTCTCATATGTATAAGGAAAAGGTCTGACTAGATATCCTCTGAGGTCTCTTCCAGTCCTAAAAGCAGGAATAAAATGGAAGGCCATGGAGTGACAGTGAGAGATGACAAATGGAGAGCCTGAATGTTACATTGGCATCTTCAGATTAGTAAAAGAATCAAAAAATGTTTAGAACATTTATTTATTTAATCATCTGCCTATTTATATTTGTTTATTTTTATAATGAAAGTGGATCCTTTATATATAATTTATGGGAAAAAGATGGACAAGAATTTCCACAAGACAGAAAGGCATACAGGGATCGAGAGCTGCATCAGGGGAGGGATTGTTTACATTGATGAAATCTTGGCTCTCATTCATAGGTACACATTTTACAACATATTACTTTATTGGAATGTGATATGGATCGTATTTAGACTCTAATAGAATGTAATCTGGGGCAGCTAGATGGTGCAGTGGATAGAACATCGGCCCTGGAGTCAGGAAGACACATCTACCTCAGTCAAATCTGGCCTCAGACACTTACAAGCTGTGTGACCCTGGACAAATTACTCAACTCTATTTGCCTCTGTTCTTCATCTATAAAATGAGCTGGAGAAAGAGATGACAAACCACTCCAGTATGTTTGCCAAGAAAACCCCCCAAAAAGTCATTAAGAGCTGGACATGACCAAGATGACTCAACTACAACTTCAGCTGGAGACGGTGGTAGAGAAGTCAGAAGTGCTAGTTGATTATGAGTCTCTTGGAAGGCTTAAGGGTGGAAAGGATAGTGGGAGGGAGCAAGCATCAGAAAGAAATCTTTGTGCTCGGGTTACTTCATGAATTCCAGGGAGCAGGGAATAATTGGTGCCAGGGCTTTCTGTATGGTTAGAGTCAGGCAGGAACTTTATATCTTTTATATATAGTGTACAGTCACTCTGGCCCAGACTTCCTGGTACTTTTGGACTTCTTGGGAATTCTCTTGTCTTTATAACCTTTTTCCTTTCTACTTTTTCTAATAAATGATTTAACTAATTAAAATGTTTAAACTCAATTCTCTCCTAGTTGTCTTAACAAATGTATCAATGGTCAGGTTGGTACCCTCCCAATCACTCATCTCTCCCCCATAGTCTTTCCTCTATCAGATATTTGGAGTTTCTGTGACTCAAACCAGGGTGACATTAGATAACATCATCTGTATTACCAATTCTGGATAGCTCTCTGGGAGTTTCAAAAGACCATAGTGTGAAGCAATTCCACCCTCTTATGTGTAAATAGTTGCAATTTAATGTTCAATTAGTTGTGTTGATGTTTAAACTTTTAAAAAGATCATTAAAAGTAAAATAAAATCTGTCAGCCTAGAGTTATTTGTTATTTTATAAACCACACATGATGAGTCTGGGGGAGGATTCAAGGGTGAAATAATAGTAAGGAAGGGACCATACCTATTTTCTATAGGATACTTTGAGCAAAATTAATTAGATTTTCTGAGACTGGGGAGGTTGTTCAGCTACACTTCTAATCTAATAAACTGTAGATGGGAAGGAAGTCTGGATTTTTCTAGGTTTGGCTATGTTTATATATTTGTCAGGGGGAGAAAAATTGCATTACTTAGACTAATTAAGGCCTATATCCCAGGTAAAAGGAACTGCTAATGTGAACAACAAACACCAAATAGTCTCTCAGATTTTGTCATACGAATTTGGATTTGAAGGTAATGATTTTTAGTTCTAAAATCATATCAAATCTCTAATCTAATTAGTAAAAGTATACTGAAAAAATATTATTTAGTCCAATTTTCTATGGTAATTTTCAGTGATTTATTGAGTCAATTTGTTTTTGCTAGTCTTAGTAAATAAACCAAATAACCAAAGTCCTTGTTTGTATTCTTGGAATAAGTCATAAGGTTACTAAAACAATAATTGCTACTAAATACAGTAGCTGGTCCTGGCTTATACCTGATGATGGTGAGATTTGTGGAGGTCTGACGCAATTCAGCCTCAGATCAATGTGTGTTAGGGAGAAGGAGGAAGCCTAGTTTAGGTAGATAGTTGGTTTTGGAGGATGTGGGCCCACCAGGAAGCAATAGGCATTGGTCCAGGTGCTGTGTGGTCAGTATTTGAGAGGTTCATTGAGGTTCCATGAGAAATCATTTGTGTGGGTGAGGGCAGGACTGAAATCCTAGAAGGACTGTGAGAGGGGAAAGGCAGTGAAGATGGAATGTAGGCACAAGAAGGAAAGCTTCTACTCAATGATTAGAACTGGGGTGCAAAATCAGGATGGAGGCAGGAGCAAAACCAAACCTAGGGAAATATCTCAAACTGTCAAGACAATAATAATGCACAGCTTTAATGCCATGCTTTCAGTACCAGGCACTTGACTGGGTACAGAGCAGCTATTCAATGGATATAGGTTGTTTGTTGATTGCCTTTAATTACTTTAATAGAATTTTAGACCTTAACTAGCTATGTGACCTTGGGTCAGTCACTTAACCCCAATTGCCCTGCCTTTCTCCCTCCAAAAAAAAAAACTTGGAACTGGAAATGTTCTTAATGTTCTATGTCATGATTCCTTTGGAAGTCTGATTAAGCCTATGGACTCCTCAAACTAATGTTTTGAACTGTATAAAGTAAGTAAGCCAATTATACTGAAATATAGTGATAAAAATATCTTTAAATACTCAAGTTCATAGATTCTATCTGATTAAGAATCTCTGCTCTAATTTAATTATAATTAAGTTATAATAATAATTTTCAAATTTTCAGAAGTGGAAACTGAGACTTAGAGGAGAGGAGTGACTTGCCCAGAATAGTGGCAGAGATCATTAATTAGACCCAACAATGTATGAAGTAAAAGAACACATACCCACAAACATTATATGGGAATTATTTGCAACCCAAACACCTTCCTTGCATTCAAGTCAATGGCCAAAAACATTCTTCTAAGAAATCTCCATGTTTGGTTAAAGTTGGATGTAGAAAAGCAAAAGTGATACCACAGGGCAGGAGGTAAGCTGAACTTATGTCTTCCCTTCAGTTTTGGGAGAAGATTAACACTATAAATCATGTGTGCTGAGGAATGCTAAGCTCTTCCACTACTCTGAATGTCTGCAAACCTATCAGTGCTGAAGTTGTTCCATGCCAATTTTACTATGTAGGGTCTAGATGTGAAGTTGGTCTTCAGGCTATTCCTCATTCAAGTAAAACATTCTTTATCCCCTGCCAGTGATACCTTCCTCCTCTTTCCTAATTAATGTGCCCAGTAAGGGGCATAGTTCTCTTTCCCCCTTTCCTGCCAGAAAAAATATGATTTCATAAGGATCCCATTAGCCATTTGCAACTTAGTGAGAATTTGCCCAACTATTACCTTAATATTGCTCATATCAGTACTCTTTGCATTCCTGATGCCACCAACATCAAATCAGACTCCCATTACTTTAAGCCTATATTTCAGGAATAGTCATTTAATTTGAATTCTTAACTCTGGTTTTTCTATTGCCCTCCCTCCCCCATCCCTCAGCCTAGCTACCAAAATATGCTAATGCAAAAATTAAAAAAAAAAGCATACATCCTGAAACTTCCCTCAATGTTTGGCATCTCCTCTTCCTGGAACGTTCAATTCTCCCTGAGGCTTTCTCAATGTGGAATATCCCTTAGTAAAACTCAATTCTTCTTCCCATTGATGAGTTCCTCCTGGGTCCTCCATTTTGTGGAAGGGTACAGTTTGGTAATCATTCCCCTCCTGCATGTCTTTTTTACTTAAAGACTTCAAAACCATGCCTTTGCTGTTGTCTTACTCTGGAACTTCCCTTACCACTCAGGGTCTCTTTACTGTGGAACATTCAACTATGACTGAGAGAACATCCCTTTGTAAGACCCCAACTCCTCTTATCAGGGAGTTCCTCATAGGCCCTCCATTTTGCAGAGAGATCCAAGCTGGCCTTCCTTCTCCTCTACGCCTCATTCCTGGGTTCTGGACTTTAAAATCATGCCTCTACACCAGATACTTTCATTCCCCCTCCCTCTTCTACCCTTTTAAACTGACTTTTGTGTGTTTGTCTTCCCTCATTTGAATATCTCTCCTTGAGGACACTGACAATCTTTCTATATTCTTGTATATGTATTCTCTGTGCTTACCACAGTGCCTGGCACAAAGCAAGTGTTAAATAAATTCTTCTCTTTCTTGTTTTATTTTCCTCTTTCCTCCTTTCTCGCTTCCTTCTTTCCCTTCTTCCTTCCTTCTTTCCTTTCTTCTTTCCTTTCTTGCCTTCTTCCCTCCTTCCTTCTTTCCTTCCTTCCATAAGGCTCCTTTGCTTAAAAATATTTAATGGACCCCTTCTGCCTCTCAGAAAAAACCAACAAAAACCTTAAATAATGCCCTTCATGATCTGATGCCAAGTTATCTCTCAAGCCTTAATTCAAATAATTCTGTATCATCTACTTTATATTCAAAATGCTTACCTCTTGAAGCAACTCACTTGAATTTTGGATAATTCTAATTGCCTCTCTCTAACTTCTCCCCATTGGTCCTTTTTTTAGCACTCTGGTACCAGATAGAGCAAGTCTAATCTCACTTCCAGGACAACCTTTCAAATACTTTAAGATAGCTATAGCTCCTCAAAATATTCTATTCTCCAGGATAAATATCATATTCAGGTGATCTTCATATGGCATGGACTAAAAGCCCTTCATCATCTTTGTTGTTCTCTTCTAGATGCTCTCCAGATGGTCAATGGCCTTCCCAACAGAAAAGATGACAAACCAAACACAACACCAACTTTATGCCTTTTAATGCAGCCCAAGAACATATAAGTTGTTTTTTCTGCCATATTATCCTATTGATTCATATTGAGATTTTAGTACCCTAATGCCTTCAGATATTTTTCAGACAGATTGCTAACTATGCCGCCTCAATATTATTCTTATGAAGTTGTTTTTTAATTTAAATACAAGATTTTGCATTTATCCCCATTTGAGTTTCATTTTATTACTCCTTTTTAGTTTTCAAGCCTATCAAAATCTTTTTTATATCAAGATATTATAATAAGTTAGCTATTCCTTCCATCATTGTTTTATCTTTAGGTTTCCTAAGAATATCATCTATTTCTATATCCGAGTTATTGATAAGAATTGTTAACTAACACAGGACCAACTACATAACTTTGAGGTATTCCACTGTAGACCTCCTGCCTAGATGGCATCTAATTATTAGTGACTATTCTTGTAGTCCTTCCATTAAATCAGTTATAAATCCATCTGATTGTAATATTATCTAGCCTATAGCTCTCTTTTTTCACAAAAAGATTATGAAATGTTCACACAGAGGAATCCCTAGTACAAAAAGGTTATCTTCCCCATTGTTTTTCTGCTACCTACTCATTCTATGTGTAAGAATCATTTGGGAACAATGGAATTGACCTTTGTCACTAGATACAGCAGACATATAAAATAAGTGAGAATCTGGGCCTCTGATTTATGAAGCCTATAATATATAACACCAGGCCCCAGTGATTTCAAAAAATGCCTTACAGGGAACTAGAATTGTGCCTTTCATCTCTTTGAAGGGCATCCATGAACAGACATTGAAAATTGCCATAATCTGTCAAATAGACATACAATTGTAAAGTCATTTCAAAACACACACAGTCATGTAGGGAAATGGGTTTTCCTAGGTCAATATCCCTAGATGCAGCCAAGATTAAGAATACAGCAGAATCCAGAAACTATACATTACTTTTTATCAGAGCACTGGAATACCTGGCTGCCCAAGAAACTTAAGAATGGAGATCCCCCTTTCCCAAGAGCTCCCAAATAGGGTCTCTTGCTAGAAGTTACCCTTTTCTTCCCAACCTTCTTTACCATCTCTGATGAACAATATATTTTAAGTGATATTACAATTATTTGATCTTTTCCTTCTGTTAGAACAGGGGTGGGGAACCTTTGGTCTCAAGGCCACTTGTGGCCCTCTAGGTCCTCAAGTGCAGCCCTTGGACTGAATCCAAACTTCACAGAATAAATCCCTTTAATAAAATGGTTGTTCTGTAAAACTTGGACTCAAGGGGTGGCTAGGTGGCGCAGTGAGTAGAGTGTCGGCCCTGGAGTCAGAAGGACCTGAGTTCAGATCCGACCTCATACACTTAACACACACACAAAAACAAAAAAACCTAGCCGTGTGACCTTGGGCAAGTTACTTAACCCCAATTGCTCTCCAAAAAAAACAAACAAACAAAAAACTTGGACTCATTTAAAAGGTCACACCCATGGACCTAAAAGTCTACATTTGACATTGAGTCCACAGGTTCCCCACCCCTATGCTAGAACATAAACTCTTTGAGGGCATAGGAACTATGGTTTTGCACCTTTGCACCACCAAAACACTGCAATTAAACAGTTCAATTTCTCACTCACTTGTTAAGGATTTCTCTGTGTCAGGGAGTCTGCTAAGCACTGGGCAAATAAAGACAAAAATAAGAATAGTTTCTTTGGTCAAGAAGGTTACATTATATTGGGGGCAGCATCCATGCACATATAAATAAACTCAAATTAAATATACAAAGTAAATTTGAAGTATTTTGGGAGGACACTAAGTTAGAGAGAGGTTAAGTGATTTGCCCAGAATATTAACAATAATAACTATCTGAGGGATTTGAATCTTTACCAGCTTTAGTGCCATTTCCATTATACCACCCTCCCTCTCTAGGCCAAAAAGAAAGAGTAAGGAAGAATACTTTCAGCTAAGGATTTGGGGCAAGGAACCTTGGAGGAGACTGTACTTGATCTGAGTTATTATCTTTTATTCTATCTTCTTTTTTTTTCCTTTTTGGAGGGCAACTGGGGTTAAGTAACTTGCCCAAGGTTACATGGGCAGGTTTTTGTTTGTGTGCGTTAAGTGTATGAGGCTGGATCTGAACTCAGGTCCTTCTGACTCCAGGGCCGGCACTCTACTCACTGCCAGATACTGTGCTATCCTGATTGCGTTTCCACAATATTCAAATTGTTTCTTCTTGGCTGCTTGTAATATTCTCTCCTTGATCTGGGGATTCCAGAACCTGGCTATAATATTCCTAGGAGGTTTTTTTTTTTAATCTTTTTTCAGGAGGTGATCTGTGGATTCTTTCAACCTCTATTTTGACCTCTGGTTCTAAAACATCAGGGCAATTTTCCTTGAGAATTTCTTGAGGGATGATTTCTAGGTTCTTTTTTTTGATCATGGCTTTCAGGTAGTCCAATAACTTTTAAATTATCTCTCCTGGATCTATTTTCCAGGAAAGTGTTTTTTCCCATGAGATATTTCATATTGCCTTCTATTCTTTCATTTGTTTGGATCTGCTTAGCAGCATCTTGATTTCTCATAGAATCACTAGCTTCCATTTGCTCCAATCTCATTCTGAAGGAATGATTCTCTTCAGTGAGCTTTTGAGATTCTTTTTCCATCTGGGAAATTTGGCTTTTTAAGGCATTCTTCTCCTCATTGCTTTTTTGAAACTCTTTTGCCATTTGAGTTAGTTTATTTTTAAGGTGTCATTCTCCTCAGGCTGTTGACTCTCCTTTCATAATTTTCTTGTATTGTTCTCATTTATCTCCCCAATTTTTCCTCCACTTCTCTTATCTGCTTCTTAATGTTCTCTGTGGCCTGTAACCAGCTCGTATTTTTCTTGGAAGCTTTGGTGAAGGATTTCTGACTTCACTGTCTTCCTCCTATTCCATGCTTTGATCCTTTTTGTTGCCAAAGTAGAAGTATAAAGTTGGGGTACTCTGTTCATTTTGCTTTCTTTGCCTACTCATATTGCCACTTAGTCACTTGACTCCTGGGCTTTTTTTTGCAACAGTAGGACTCTGCCAACAGACAGGGGAGCTTCTGTAACAAACACTGGGGTTTTCTCAGCTGCTGGAGTTGTGGAGCCCTCTCTGAAGGCTCCACACACTCTGGCAAGCTGTTCACATACCCTAAGACCTCCACCCCAGACTGCAATCCAGATCCAAGCAGGTTAAAGCAGAGTGCTTACCCCCCAGACTGATCTCCTGGTCCTCTCACAGCCTGCAGGCCAGAAGCTGAAGCTGAAAAGTGACTGTGGCTGAGCCAAGTTGTCTCAGAGTTTTCTTGCCCTGGGGGCAAAGCCACGCATTTGCAACTACTGGTATCAAAGTCCATACTGCACTCACCTCTCACTTTGTCCTTGGCATCTATGTGTTGGTAATTCTGGAAACACCACAGCTGTTGGTGTTCTGAAGTCCCTCCAGCCAGCTGCTGGTCAGGCCCACCCTGGGGCTAAAATTTCTGGCTCATGGGGGCCTGGGCTCAGCTCCCAGAACACTGTGCTGGTCACTCCATGCCAGGCTGCCAGGCTGTCCTTAGCAAGAGGTTAGCTTCTCTGTGTCATTTTGTGGGCTCTGTAGCTCCAAAGTTTGTTCAGAGTCCCCTTTTACATAATTGGAAGTGGTGGGAGCTGGAGCTGTGTGGAAGTCCTACCATCTTGACTCCGCCTCTCTCAATTATTTCTTAATTGACAAACAAGACTTTATTTTCTCAATCCTAATTCTTCCTGACCTTTCTGGATCATTTAACCCTGTTTTTCCTGACTTGATTTTTGTGACATAAAAATGTGTCTGTTTCACAGATTCTTCTTTGCTGGATTATTATTCATGTACCACAACCTAATTGTGGGTGTGACCCAAGGCTCTACCCTTTGTCCTCTTTCCTTTTCTCTCTATAATCTAGTCTTATAGGTCAGAAGACTTAAAGGTGTAAGGTACCTTGTATACCATCTAGTTCTTTGTATTAGAGTGATCTGCACATGAAATAAGTATAGCTCCCATTTCAGAGAATCACAGAATTTTCCACGGGAAAGATGCTCAGATTTCATATCCAGATTTTGGTGTGTGTGTGTGTGTGTGTGTGTGTGTGTGTGTGTGTGTGTGTGTGTGAGAGAGAGAGAGAGAGAGAGAGAGAGAGAGAGAGAGAGAGAGAGAGAGAGAGAGAGATCAATATTTGGTAGTCTAGTCAAGCCCATGAATCCTTCTCAGAAAATTGTTTCTAAATGCATAAATATATAGGATTACAAAGAAAACCAATTATACTGAAATGTAAATTTCAAAATATATGACAAATATAGACTTCACTTTGAGAACCTCTATTCTATCCCATAATCTCCATGAAAAAAGAATGCATCTACAATTCCTGGAAAGGGATAATGTGACTTTGGAGATTTTTAATATGGAGAACTAGTTCCTCTTGTTCAAACAGTTCCTATTATTAGGTAATTTTAGTTTTTTCTTATATTCAACCAATTTTTATCTTCTTTTCTGAAGTTTCTATTAAGTTTTACCACATGGGACCATATAGAATGCTGAAGTTCTTCCCCATGTTACAGTCTTTCAAATTCTTGTAGATGGTTTTCATATCCTTTCCCTTAAGTCTCCTCCTCTACAGGCTAAATATTTCTGGTCACAACAAGAGGCCCTCATATAGAATTAAATTGAATTCAACAAAGATTTATAAAACACAACTTATATGTAAGACATTACATCAGGCAGCCAGGTCTGTAGGAGCATGAATACAAAATTGAAACAGTCCCTGCCCTGTCCCACCTTCCTGAGCCCCATGAGGGTGACTCCACCCTGAGGTTCACTCAATCATTGGTGAGTTCTTGCCTAGAATTCCTATATCATGAGAAGAACCAGCCACATTGTTTACTTTCCACTTCTTATTCACTATCTGGTGAGCTGCACCTCTACCTAGGCTTCTTGTCCCCCACACAGGTAACCTACTTTCCAGCCCCTCTCTAATTCCCTTTTATGTCTCACCTTCCTCTATTAGAATGTAAGCCACTTGAGAGGAAGGATCATCTTGTTCTCTTGTTATTATATTCACAGCACTTAGCACAGTGCCTGCTCTCTTTCTCCCATACTCTCTCCTTTCTGTGTCTTTCTTGCTCTTGCATACATAATAAGCATTTAATATACCCTGTGTCTTTCTTATCTCTCTCATCTCTTATATCTCTATACTCTCTGTTTCTGTTTGTCTGTCTCTCTCCCCCTCCTTTCTCATCTCTCATCTCTATTCCCTCTCATCTCTCTCAACTTACATTTTACAAGGGTGAGTAGTGGGTGAGGTCTAAATCATTGACACAAATAAATCTAATATGAGGTAATATTAGCCAAAGGAGAGGTGAGATGAAATACTCAGGAGGAAAGAGAGGAGATTGGGGAAAATTATATAGGAAGTAAAACTTGAACTGATTCCTGAGGGCAGATGAAGAAACTACAGGATGAAAATAAGGATAGTATGTGAATGCTTAAAGGCAGGAAAGGGCATATTAGTGTTAGGAAACAGCTAGTGGTTTAACATAGTTGTAATAGAGAACATATGAGGGAGATCTAAACTTGAGCATAAAGAGGAGGAGTTTGGAACTGTTTTAGAGAGCACCTTGAATTCAAGCTAAAGAGTCTGTGTTTTGTTTGAGGGTAGTAGGGAGCTGTCAGAATGCATTATATATGGAGAGTGATATGTGTCTTAGCAAGATAATTTTAGCTGTTATGTGCATGATGGATTTGGAAGAGGGAGACTAGAAATCAGGAAGCCATTTAAGAATCTACTGCAACAGTCTAGAACAGTGGTGTTAAACACAGCACTAAAGTGGTGGCCATGTTAGTAAAAAGAATGGGACAGATCCAAGAGATCAAAAAGGTGAAATAGACAACTCTTGGCAGTTGATTGGATATGGAAGGGAAGGGAGATGGGAAGACTCAAGAATGACTCAAGATTTAGAATTTAGGTGACTGTTTTAATATAGAAATAGAAGTTTGGAAAAGGGTCAGATTTAAGGGGGAAGATGATGAGTTATCTTTTACACATACTAGTTTAAGATGCCTGTAGGAGATCCTGGTGGAGACATTTAGCAGGCAGTTGGCAATTCAAGAGAGAGATTTAAGCAGTATTTATAAATATGGCACCAGCTGCATAGAGATAATGGAGCCCATAGGGTTGTTGAGATCACTATCAGAAAGTGGAGAGAGAGAGAAGCAAAAAGAACAAGATCTAGGTCAGCTTTAGGAGTTTTCCTTGTTAGGGAGAGTAGGAGATAGATGATGAATTAGGAAAAGAGAGAGCAAAGGAATAGTCAGTCAATTAGGGGGAGAGACAGAGAGAGACAGAGAGAGAGAGACAGAGAGAGACAGAGAGACAGAGACAGAGAGAGACAAGAGACAGAGACAGAGAGAGAGAGAGAGAGAGAGAGAGAGAGAGAGAGAGAGAGAAAGACAGAGAGAGACACAGCGACAGAGACACAGACACAGACACAGACAGAGAGACAGAGACAGACAGAGAGACAGAGACAGACAGAGGGAGACAGAGACAGAGAAAGAGAGACAGAGTTAGAGAGAAGGAAAAGGGGGTGGGGAGAGAGAGAGACAGAGAAGAGAGGCACACAGATATAAAAAGACAGATGAAGATACACACACACACACACACACACACACACACACACACACACACAGAGAAACACCATTACACCAAGGGGTAGAAACTAGGAGTACAGAGTGGTTAGTAGTGTAGAAGCTACTACAGAAGAGTTCTTGAGAACTGAAAAATGCCATTCATTGGGTTTGGTAAATAAGTAGTTAAGAACTGAAAATAGATCTGGGTTCAAGTTCACACCTGACATTTAACATCTGTATGGTCTTTGATGAGTAATATACCCTCTGGGGGCCTCAGTCTTTGCATCTGCAAATTGGTGATAGTGACTTCTAGTATCTACATCATATTTGTTGAAGACTGTGATTTTCAGACTGTAAAGTGATGTGAAGATGTGAGCTGTTATTATGGTTATGATTACTGTTGTACTGGCAATGTATGGGTTATCGTGCCCACACAAAGACTCTCTTCTCCCCCCGATCTTAAACTTCAGCCCTATCTTCCATTAGTTGATTCTTCTCAGAAAATGTAATAAAAGATATGAAAGTAGTCAAGAAAAAAAGATAATTCAATTAATGTGTAATCAAAAGACAGCCACCTGCTGTGCGTCATACATTTGGAAGCAAATTCATCAGTTGGGTGCTAATCCAAGAAAACGCTAAAACCCTGATTTAGAAAATTGATGCATTATAGGAGGAGCTCATATGGAGAGTGATAAATTAGTGGGATGGTAGAAAATCCTTTCCTGAGAAACTGAGTTGCACAGATCAGAGAGAAGGGGTTGATTTCAGTCAGAGACTTGTCCCCAGACAAAAACAAAATGAACCATGAACAATTTGTTGAGCTGGTGACCTAATAAAAACTAAATTATGCCTTAAGAGGGAAAAGTTTATATTACAAATTGAGCTGGTGTATTTTCAAAACAGTCATCTAGTAATCCATTTCAGACTTGAGCTAGATCTAAATAATTTCTCAAGTTTAGTGAACTGGGCAAGGTCAAAGCTGCTTGGAAGTAGCCAAATATCAGCAGTTGCTTGGCTTAAGTCCAGGTCTTGTGTCTATATTGAGAAAATAGCTAAAACTGACTTTTGGAAAGGGAATGCTGGGAAGTATCATCCTTTAGAGTCAAACCAGAAATCTGAAATACCAGGAGAACTGACAATAGGGGAGAATGTGAGTTTTGAAGGTTGGGTTCTAAGAATAACTGGAAGACAGAAATTGCCAAGAACCTAGAGTTATGAGAACTGAGTTCATGGTGGAGTTACCTCCACCATTAACTAGTTATGTGATCCTGGGCAAATTATTTCTCCTATCAGGGCTTCATCAGTACAATAGAGGGTCTCTGAGAAAATTACCTCTAAGGTCATTCACAATTCTCACATTCTATGATGGTATAGTTTTGTGATCTAGGGCTTCACTCTTTTATAAGAGTGATATCCTTGTCCTCCTGTGGATTCATCAAGACTATACCTACACAAAAAGAATCCCTTAATTAAAGAGAAATTTCATGTGTATTTTCAGTTTATGTGTAGGACTGCTATTGTCTTTCAATAAAAACCTTGCTAAAACTGCTTAACTCTTACTCCCCATTACCTCATTTTTAAAGTCATACATTCTAAAGTTTGAACTCCCAATTCAATTCAATTAAGTTCAATTCAATCCAACAATTAAATATCTTCTCTGCCTAGAACATTATTCCAAGACTAGTTCCATTTCTATAACAGATTGTCATCTTTCTCATAGTTAAATAGTTAAATATTGACCAGGAATTGTTTTGAAGAACTGAACTGCTGGGTTCCAATTGTTTTCATGAAAAATTCTTAGAACAGAAATTACTACCTATTTTCCTCTAAGTAGTTTAGCCAAGCCACTCAGTAGAAAAGAGAATAATGGAGACAGTCTACATATCAATAGACTATTACAACAACAAAAAAAACTTGTGTCTAAAAGTCATTGTTGTAAGATTGGAAACTTTTACTAAAAATTTCAGAAAGTCAGATACTTATGGGTAAAGCGTCAGGGTTGGCTTTCTCATGATATAGCAAGGTCACAGGATCACAGTGGCTTGTAAAATTTCAGAGTTGGAAGAGACCTGAGAGGACATGTAATCAAGCCCACTCCTAGTTCAAGAATACCTTCTATATAATCCCTAACAAATGTACATCCAGCCTTTGACTGAACACCTTTGGGGGTGGGAGGAAGACTACCCATGGTCCCTTCATTCCTGAGATATTCCAAGGAGCTTTGTATTATTCCTATACAGTCCTTCATCCTGTGGTCTCTATTTTTGCCACAAGGCCTTCTTCATTATTCGGGAAAACTTTCTTGAATCAGATTCATACCAGTAACCAGCTTTTGGCTCCTGTCTAGATTTTTCCAGGCCATCCCTGTATTAATTCCTTCCTGCTATGATTCAGGCCTCCTAGATCTGGCATTATCACCTAAAATAAGGATATACTACAAGAGAAGAACTTGAATAATTTAATCAGCTCCCTCCTTCATCAGAATTCCCTCTGAGCACTGGTACTCCTCTTGGGGACATTCCTCAGTAATTAGCAAACTCTCACTTTATTATGTTCTCCCCATCTCTATGCATTTGAACCTCTACATCCTGGTACCAACCTTGCTTTCTTTCCCACTTCCTGCTCCCTTATTCTCAGTCTCTTCAAGCTTGTCTACCTTTTTATCCTTACCCTTCACCCTAATTGTTCTGGTCCAGATCTCCAGAGCCATTGTTCTCTCTGGAATGCCTGCTTCTTAGTTAAAAAAATTGCTTTCATATCAAAAGTTTCCTTTACCACTTTCTCCATCTTCTGACTATAACTGATAACTTGTTCCCATCTATTATACGGTATTGTTGGTCACCCTTTTCAATATCAGTTGTACTTTCATTCAGACCTCTTTAGTTGATAGTCATGGAGGAGGAGTCTGAATATTCCTTGCTCCTTACCATTACAAATCATCAAAATCTTTCCCTCTGATTATAATTCAATTCTATTTTATAGCATAATCCAGATTTTGGTTGACCATTATATTTTGACCTTCCAGGATATCTTTCTTTCTTTCCTCAGATGAGTTCAGTGCCTGCCCCGCATTCTTCTCCCTACTCCACCTTCTGCTTTCATATGAGGGGACTGTAAGAAATATATTTATATTTCCTTACTCCCTAAATTCTTTTTTTTTTTTTTTTTTTTTGCTTTTTGGAAGGGAGAAGGCAGGGAAATTGGGATTAAGTGACTTGCCCAAGGTCACACAGCTAGTTTTTGTGTTAAGTGTCTAAGGCTGGGTTTGAACTCAGGTCCTCCTGACTTCAGGGCCTGTGCTCTATTCACTGCACTACCTAGCTGCCCACTCCCTAAATTCTTAGTGCCTTAATTCACTCTACTCTGACAAAGTTTGGAATAATAATTGTTATATAGGGTGAATCAATTAAGAAGGTTAAAAAAATTGCCTTGCTACAATAAGGGGTCAATTGAGATTATGTAACATAAATCTGTTGTAGATCCTATTAATAAGACTTCATCATTTTTTCCAGTTTTATTCAGAATCATATTGAGATGGGGAAGGGAAGAATGTTTGAATGAAGAATGAGGGGGCATGACCCAGGAAAGAATTGAGTGGTGAAGGGACTAGATTAGGTGAGGGTAAAGAACAGGATTTAGAGTTGTAAGGCAGAGGGAAAGATGGTACTATAAAGGATTATGATCTAAATTTTGGAGTTCATGAACATGGAAGTGGGATATTTGTGGGTGATAGAAAGATCAAGAATATGACAATATCTATATGTAGCTGAAGTGGGCTCGAGGAGTAGGTTAGAGAAATTGAGTCAGTTGAAGAATTTGCTATATATCTTAGAGGTACAAGACATATACATACATACACACACACACACACACACACACACACACACATATATATATATATATACATACGTACACGAATATATATATGTATATATATATACATATATATATATATATATATATATATAAAGTTGAATTTGAGCTGAATTTTTAAGGAAGTTAGGGAAGACAGAAGGGGAGAGGGCAATCTAAGCATACAAGACAGACAGTAAAAAAGCACAAAGTTGGGAGAAGCATGTATTTTGGATATACATAGTTGTTTGCATGTTGTCTCCCTATATTAGAGCATAAGCTCTTTGAAGGCAGGCACTGGATCTTTTTTTTTCTTTTTTGGAAGGGCAAAGGCAAGGCAATTGGGCCTAAGTGACTTGCCTAACATCACTCAGCTAGTAAGTGTTAAGTGTCTGAGGCCAAATTCGAACTCAGGTCCTCCTGACTCTAGGGCCAGTGCTCTATTTACTGCCCCACCTAGTTGCCCCAGTACTGGGTCTTTTGTAGTAGGTTTAAAAGTTTTTAGCACAGGTCCTGGATCCTAGTAATGGCTTAATAACTACTTGTTGACTGACACTTCTTGAGGAAGCCTACTACTCATTTGATCAGTACTAATTAGCCAATATACTGAAAAACAAAGACATTATTTTGCTGAAAAAGGTCAGTATAGTCAAAGCTATGGTTTCTCTAGTAGCAAAGTATGGCTTTGAGAGTTGAGTTATTAAAGAAACCTAAGCAGGGCAAAATTGATGTTTTTAAATTATGGTGCTGGAGAAGACTTTTGAGAGTCCCTTGGACAGCAAGGAGATCAAATCAGTCAATACTTAAATAAATTAATTCAGTCTATTTACTGGAAGGTCAAATACTGAAGTTGAAGTTTAAATACTTTACTCATATAATGAGAAGGCAGGAATCATTGGAAAAGACTGATGTTGGGAAAGATAGAAGATAAAAGGTGAAGGAGATAGCAAAGGAGGAGATGGATAGACAGTATTACAGGAGCAAGGAACATGAGCTTAGACAGACTTTGGGAGTTAGTGGAGGATAAAAAGGTCTGGTGTGCTATGGTCGATGGGGTCATGAAAAGTCAGACACTACTGGACAACAAACCAAAAAGTTTCCTTACCTATAAAATGATAGGTTTGAACCAAATGATCCGAAAGGTTCCTTTTAGTTCTAAATGTTTTTTTTTTTTATTAATTTATTAGTTTAGTTTCAGTTAACAAGATTCAATTCCATAGTTCCTTGATTTTCAAATTTCCTTTACTTCCCTCCCCCCTCCCCTCATGACAGCATATAGTACAGTATAGGGTCTGCAGATGCATTCATATTAGACATTATTCCAATTACAAAGGCATATTGTACTAGGTGGGATGAAAGATGGTAAGGAAGAAATAAAACCAAACAATGAGAAGAACAAGATCATTTAGTTTGCTTCCATCAGGATTCAGGCTCAGTTCTTAATAGTTATATCTCTGGATGGCGCATTTCTCACTTTCTTGAGTCATTCAGGATTAACTTATATCACTGCATTGCTGAAAAGAGTCCAGTCTGTCATAGTTGGTCATCACAGATATGGTATGTCTGTGACTGTATACAAATTTCTTCTGATTCTACTCTTCTTGCTCAGCATCAGTTTGTATAAGTCTCTCCAGGTAATTATGAAATCCGTCACCTCTTCGTTTCTTATAGCACAATAATATTCCATTACATTCATATACCACAACTTGTTTAGCCATTCCCCAGTTGATGGGCACCCCTTTAGTTTCCAATTCTTTGCAACCACAAAAAGGGCTGCTAAAATATTTTTGTACATATGGGTCTTCCTCCCACTTCTATGATCTCTTTGGGATATAACCCTAGAAGTGGTATGGCTGGGTCAAAGGGTATGAAATTATTTATAATCCTTTGGGCATAATTCCAGATTGCTCTCCAGAGTAGTTGGATAAGTTCACAACTCCACCAGCAATGTATTAGTGTTCCAATTTGTCCACATCCTCTCCAGCATTTGTCACTTTCTTGCTTTGTCATCTTAGCCAATCTGGCTGGAGAGATGTGGTATCTCAGAGTTGTTTTGATTTGCATTTCTCTAATTAATAGTGATTTAGAGCATTTCTTCATATGCTTATAGATATCTTTAATTTCTTTCTCTGAAAACTTCCTGTTCATATCCTTTGACCATTTATCAATTGGGGAGTGACTTGTATTCATATAGATTTGGCTCAATTCTCTATAAATTTTAGAAATGAGTCCTTTATCAGAGACACAGGTTGTAAAAATTCTTTCCCAATTTCCCACCTCCCTCTTGATCTTGGTTACATTGGCTTTGTTTGTGCAGAAGCTTTTCAATTTAATGTAATCAAAATTATCCATTTTGCATTTTATAATGCTCTCTAATTCTTGTTTGGTCCTAAAATCTTCCCCTCTCCACAGATCTGTCAGGTAAACTATTCCTTGCTTTCCCAAATTGCTTACAGTATCATCCTTTACACCTAGATCATGCACCCATTTAGACTTGATTTTGGTATATGGTGTTAGATAGTGATCTATGCCCACTTTCTGCCATACTGTATTCCAGTTTTCCCAGCAGTTTTTGTCAAATAGTGCATTCTTATCCCAAAAACTGGGGTCTTTGGGTTTATTGAACAATAGATTGCTATATTCATTAACTGCTGGGTCTCCTGCACCTAATCTATTCCATTGATCCACTACTCTACACCTCTGCCAGTACCAAGCAGTTTTGATGACTGCTACTGTATAATACAGATTAAGATCTGGCATAGCTAGTCCACCTTCCCTAGCATTTCTTTTCATTAATTCCCTTGATATTCTAGACCGTTTGTTTTTCCAAATAAATTTTGTTATTATTTTGTCTAACTCTACAAAGTAGTTTTTTTTGGTAAATTGATTGGAATGGCACTAAATATATAGTTTAGTTTGGGTAAAATTGTCATTTTTATTATATTGGCGCGACCCAGCCACGAGCAATTGATATTTTTCCAACTATTTACATCTGATTTTATTTGTGTGAGAAGTGTTTTGTAGTTGTGATCATAGAGATTCTGGGTTTGTTTTGGCAAGTAGATTCCCAAATATTTTATAATGTCTACAGTGACTTTAAATGGGATTTCTCTTTCTATCTCTTGCTGTTGAGTTTTATTAGAGATGTACAGGAATGCTGAGGATTTATGTGGGTTTATTTTATATCCTGCAACTTTGCCAAATTTATTTATTGTCTCAAGTAATTTTTTACTTGATTCTCTAGGATTCTCTAAGTATATCATCATATCATCTGCAAAGAGTGACAGCTTGGTCACTTCTTTGCCTAATTTGATTCCTTTGATTTCTTTTTCTTCTCTAATTGCTACTGCTAACGTTTCTAGTACCAGATTGAACAAGAGGGGTGATAGTGGACACCCTTGTTTCACTCCTGATCTTATTGGAAAGGCTTCTAGTTTATCCCCATTGCATATAATACTTGCTGATGGTTTTAGATAGATGCTAGCAACTATTTTAAGGAAGGCTCCATTTATTCCTATACTTTCTAGTGTTTTTAATAGGAATGGATGTTGTACTTTGTCAAAAGCCTTTTCTGCATCTATTGAGATGATCATGTGGTTTCTGCTAGTTTTATTGTTGATATGCTCAATTATACTGATGGTTTTCCTAATATTAAACCATCCTTGCATTCCTGGAATGAATCCTACCTGATCAGGGTGTATTATTTTTGTGATAAGTTGTTGGAGTCTTTTGGCTAATATTTTATTTAGAATTTTTGTGTCTAAATTCATGAGGGAGATTGGTCTATAATTTTCTTTCTCTGTTTTATCTCTTCCTGATTTAGGAATCAGTACCATATTTGTGTCATAGAAAGAGTTTGGTAGGACTCCTTCTTCACTAATTTTCCCAAATAGTTTGTAGAGTATTGGAATCAATTGTTCTTTAAATGTTTGATAGAATTCACTAGTGAACCCATCTGGCCCTGGAGATTTTTTCCTAGGGAGTTCATTGATGGCTTGTTTGATTTCTTTTTCTGAGATGGGGTTATTTAGGTAATTCACTTCCTCTTCAGTTAATCTGGGCAATTTGTGATTTTGTAAATATTCATCCATTTCACTAAGATTGTCATATTTATGTGCATACAATTGGGAAAATAATTCCTCATTATTTTTTTGATTTCCTCTTCATTGGAGGTAGATTCACCCTTTTTATTTTTGATACTCATAATTTGGTTTTCTTCTTTCTTTTTTTTTATCATATTGACTAAGGGTCTATCAATTTTGTTGATTTTTTCATAAAACCAGCTCTTAGTTTTATTTATTAATTCAATGGTTTTCTTAATTTCAATTTTATTAATCTCACCTTTGGTTTTCAATATTTCTAATTTAGTACTAAATTGGGGATTTTCAATTTGTTCTTTTTCTAGCTTTTTCAATTGCATGTCCAATTCATTGACCTCCCTTCTCTCTGCTTTAATTAAGTATGCACTCAGGGATATAAAACTTCCCTGAGAACTGCCTTTAGTGCATCCCACAAATTTTGGTATGTTGTTTCATTATTATCATTCTCTTGAATGAAATTATTGATTGTTTCTATAATTTCTTGTTTGACCCACCAATTTTTTAGGATTAAATTGTTTAGTTTCCAATTAGTTTTTAGTCTATCTTTCCATGGCCCTTTATTGCATATAATTTTTATTGCATCATGATCTGAGAATGATGCGCTTAATATTTCTGCCTTTCTGCACTGGATTGTGAGGTTTTTATGCCCTAGTACATGGTCTATTTTTGAGTATGTACCATGCACTGCTGAGAAGAAAGTAAATTCCTTTTTATCCCCATTCAGTTTTCTCCAGAGATCCATCATATCTAGTCTCTCTAAGATTCTATTCACCTCCTTAACTTCTTTCTTGTTTATTTTGAGGTTAGATTTATCGAGTTCAGTGAGGGGGAGATTAAGGTCCCCCACTAGTATAGTTTTGCTATCTATTTCTTCCTCTAATTCCTTTAACTTCTCCTCTAGGAATTTGGATGCTATACCACTTGGTGCATATATATTAAGTAGTGATATTGCTTCATTCTCGATGGTGCCTTTTAGTAGGATATAGTTTCCTTCCTTATCTCTTTTAATTAGATCTATTTTTGCTTTTGCTTTATCTGAGATAAGTATTGCTACTCCTGCTTTTTTTACTTTAGCTGAGGCATAATAAATTTTACTCCAACCTTTTACCTTTACCCTGTGGGTATCCCTTTGTTTCAAATGTGTTTCTTGAAGACAGCATATTGTAGGATTATGGTTTTTAATCCATTCTGCTATCCGCCTCTGTTTTATGGGAGAGTTCATCCCATTCACATTCACAGTAATGATGACTATCTGTCTCTTCCCTTCCATCCTATTCCCTTCCCTGTTTATGTTTTTGTTTATTCCTTCTCCCTTCCCCTCCTTGAAGTTTTCCCTTTTGACCGCCCCCTCCCTCAGTGTTCCCACCCAGTGATCCCCCTTCTTAACCTACCCTCTCCCCTTACTACTATTTCCCTCCCTTATAATCCCTCCCTTTAGTCTCCTCCTTTTCACCCCCCCTTACCCTCCCACTATCTATAGGACACAATAAATTTTTATACTTATCAGAGTAAATTACTCCCCGTTTGATTCCAAACCAATGAGAGTAAATTTCAAACAGTGTTCCTCTCCCTCCTTCCAATTCCTATATGTAATGAATTTACGTGTCTATTCACGTTAGATTCTTAAACTTCACTGATTAATTTGATCCTTCTTTGAACCAGAACCAGTGAGAATAGTGTTTAAACGGTGTTCCTCTCCCTCTTACTTTCCCTTCTTCTATAGTGTGTTTTGATGCCTCTTCAGATATCATATTCTACCTTTTCCTAGCTCATCCTTTCCTTTTTCCCATTACAGTACCTTTGATCCCCTTAATAGTCTTTTTTTTTTAGACTCCATGTTAGTGCATTCATACCCACACCCTCTAAGTATAACCCTTTTGCAGGTCATGATAATCATAAAGATTTCAAATATTGACAGCTATCAGCTCCACATATAGGGATGTGAACATTTTGGTCTTGTTGCATCCCAAGTAATGAGCATGTGTTTGTGGGTGTGGGTGTGTGCACTTCTGCATGTGTGAGTCTATGTTACCCTTGTTTACCTTTTTATGTCCTTCTGGAGTCTTGTAATTGGAGATCAAATTTTCCATTGAGCTCTGGCTTTTTCATTAGGAAAGTCTGGAAGTCCCTTACTTCATTAAACGTCCATCTCCTTGCCTGAAAGATTATGCTCAGTTTTGCCGGGTAGTTAATCCTTGGTTGTAGTCCTAGCTCTCTTGCCCTACGAAATATCAAATTCCAGTCCCTCCACTCTTTTAATGTAGAAGCTGCTAGGTCCTGTGTAATCCTAACTGTAGTTCCTCGATATTTGAATTGTTTCTTTTTGGCTGCTTGTAGAATTTTTTCTTTAATCTTATAATTCTGGAATTTGGCTATTATACTTCTTGGAGTTTTCAGTTTGGGATCTCTTTCAGGAGGAGTCCGGTGAATTCTATCAATAGCTATTTAATCTTCTGATTCCAGGACCTCAGGACAGTTTTCTTTGACAATCTCTTGGAGGATGTTGTCTAGACTGCTTTTCTCATCATGGCTTTCTGGTAGATCAATAATTCTTAGGTTGTCTCTCCTGGATCTGTTCTCTAGGTCAGTTATTTTTCCAGTGAGATATTTTACTTTTTCTTCCAATTTTTCGATCGTTTTGTTTTTTTTGATTGACTCCTGCTGCATCATAGAGTTCTGAGTTTCAGTTTGATTGTATCTAATTTTTAGTGAATTATGGTCTTCAGTTAGTTTTTGAAGTTCCTTTTTTAGGGAGGTATTTTCTTTTTCCAAGTTGGTCACTGCCTCCCTGATTTGGTCTTTAAAATTTTTCTTAAGCTCCTCCAGGAATGCTATTTGGGCTTGAGACCAGATCATGTTTCCTTCTGTGGTCTCTGGTGTGGGCAGAGAGTCTATATTGTCCTGTGTGTTTTGTTGTTCTTGCCCTGCATAGTATGCTCGAATAGACTTTCTTGCCTTCCCCTTCTCCTTTTCAGCTTCCTTCCTTCCCATTGTGACTTCCTGTTTCTTAGTGTCTCAGGCTATGAGTTTGGGGCCTGATCCTTGACTTTGAATACCTCTGGGTGGCTAGTTTATGGCTAAGCCAGGGAAGTCAGTGAGGAATGTAGATGTGTAGGTGGGGATGTGTCTGACCACTTCAGATTTCTGCCTCTATACCCCTGGGCTATAAGTAGGCTTTTGTTGGTGAGGTGAGGTGGGGCTTGTTGGGTCCCCTCCCTCTCTTCTCTTTAGATTCCTGGCTGTCTCAGTTACACCCCTTCTTGGAGATTCTCAAGCCTGAGGCTATTTCCATTAACTTAGGATTTCAATCTGGGTGGGAGACTTATCTTTGGGTTTTCTGCTTCATGAAGGAGGGATGGGAGGATAGGAGCAGCTAGAATTTACTTTGCCATTCCAGCCCCTGTATTATACAGGCAGGCAGTTTCTAAACTTCCAGGCTGGGGGCTGAATGCAGCCTTCGAAGCCACTCTCTCCACTGGGGGCCCGACTCTCCTACCTGGCTCCAATGATCTGTTCCCTCTGTGAGATGACTGTGATTCGTCCTCGGTAAGTCTGCAGGCTGGGGCCTTTGCTCTCTCTGGTGTAGTCTGCTTGTCTGCTCTTAGGTCTGAGCTGTGCAGACCCCACGAGCTCTGCGCTCACCCTGTGCGGACACACTGGGCAACCTCCTGGGCTGGATTCTGCCACACTCTGTCTTCCACTGGGCTCCGTCACTCCGGAATCTGCTCAGATTTACCCTTTGAGACATAGTGCAGTTCTAAATGTTAAGATCCTCTGATATGAACCAAAACAATAGAAAATGAAAATAGACTATTGTAATCATGGAAAAGAGCAGTGATTGGGGCACAAAATATAGTGTGATGGGGGCAATTGGTAGGTAATCTCAACAACATTGAGTCACTTTCTGGACATGGGGTGGTTACTGAATCATAAGTTAAAAATTGAGAGGAACCTTAGACGCCTTTATTCTAACTCTTTTATTTTACAGATAAGGAAATTGAGGTACAGAACAGTTAAATTTCTTTGGGAAAGGAGAAGAAAAAGTTATTTATGTGTATCTACTATATTGCAGGTATTGTGGTAAGTGCTTTAATTTTTTTTCCTCATTTGATCCTTACTATAACCACACAAGGTAGGTGCTATTATCATCATTTTACACCTGAGGAAACTGAGGCAAACAGAGGTTAAGTGACATGCCTAGGGTAGCATAGCTAGTAACTGTCTGAGGCTCTATGTGAATTTGGGCCTTCCTGACTTCAGGGTCGGTGCTCTATCTGCTGTCTTAACAGATGCCTCCTATTTTTTCTGGGGTCATACAGCTAGTAAGTGTCTGAGGTAGAATTTGAGCTCTTAATTCATGATTCTGTTATGTTTTGTTGCCTCTCTGCTATTGGGAAGGAAAAGGAAAGTGAAGTTAATCTTCACAAAACATAAGTGGTCACTTTCTCTGCCTGTACTGGGTAAGGACAATACGGGTGCTTTATTGATAACTTAGTTAACATGCTTGGCACCAGGTCTCTGAAGTTCGACCTCAAAGAAGGCCCTGAGACAGATGCAAATTGAAACCCCAGCTGTCATGTCTTAACCTCCTAACAAGGACATCCTATGAGAATTTTCTTGGTGGTCCCTTTATGACCTCCAAACAATCACTGGGTACTTTGTTGATGGTTCTAGAAACTGGTTTTTCTTTTTCTCTCTGCAGATGTGCTATGGACTCTCTGATGTGTCTCAGTGGTGCCAAAGATACAACTTCAGAGGGAAGTCAGAGTTCACTAGCCCTCTCTTATCAAAATGGCAAGAAAGTCTTTCAATGGAGATGATACCCAAAGTGTCCTTCAAAGGTGGAGGATACATATCTAGGCCAAAAGCAAATCAGAACCATCCCTACATCCAGTCAGAAGCTGGACAAATGGAACTGTGAATAGGAACAGGGAAAATTAGCTCCTTTGGATTTCTCTAGCAGGTTTCTTGGGGGAAGAAATAGCTCCTACCTGTCTCAGAAATAGCTCCTGTGGGAAGTCCTGCAAGCTGTCTGAGCTGGTGTTTTTTAATTTGTGATATTTCAGAACAACCTTCTATTATTCCAACATGTTCATTAATACAATTCAGTGACGAAGTTACCTATATATTAAATCTCTGACGAGATTCTCTCCAGGGAGTTGGTCTAAATTCAGAGTCTCCCTATATGGAAGATATATAGAAAATGGAAAAATCACTCATTCGTATATTAATAACTTAGAGGGTAAAAAAAAAACACAACTATGCTAGGTGCTGGGCATATGCAAATAAATTATATGTAATCTTTGTCTCCATCTCTGGGTTGCAGTGATTGTCCCCCAAGCCTGGAACATGTCCCTTCCTCAACCCTACCTCCTGGTATCCTTGTTGCCTTCAAGACTCAGTTAAAGTACCACTTTAAGGAGTTTATAACCTAAAGTAAAAATCATAGAATCTTTTTTGGTTACTATGCCATACACTTGCTACATTGAGCTAAAAATTCACCAAGTCGGGGTCCTCATAGGTACTTTCATGAGTAGGAATCCCTTCTATAATATTCTTGACAAGTGGCTCTCTAACCTCCATATGATAATTTCCAATGATGGGGGTCCCACTAGTTTGGGGTCCCACTACTTCCCAAAGAAACCTATATTATTCTGGCACAGTTCTAAAGTTTTATTCCCCTGCAACTTCTGACCATCGATCTTAGTTTTGCTATTTTGTCCTTCAGTACAAGGATTGGATATAAGCCTATATGTTTCACATTTAAATAATTTTACAACCTAGCCACTTAATTGCTTTCTAACACAGTGATTTCCTAGCACTTTGTGATCTCATCATCCTGGCCTACTTAAATACTTTTCCACATGCATGAAATTCTGTCTCTATCTCTGGGTTGCACCAAAATGTCCCCATTCCTGGAATGTGCCTTTTCACCCCTACCTCCTGGTATCCCCAGTTGACTTTCAGATTCAGCTAAAGCACCAACTTTCACATGAATCTTTTACTGAGGTCCCCAAATGCTAGCACATGCCTTCCTAAAACTGTCTTATATTCCATTTATATATGTATATGTATATATATATATATATGTGTGTGTGTGTATATATATATATATATTTGTCATCTATCTGTCTATCATCTATCTATCTATCTATCTATCTATCTATCTATCTATCTATCTATCTATCTACCTATCTATACATCTTGTCTCTTCTGTCTGAATGTAAACTGCTTGATTTAAAGGACTGTTTCCTTTGGTGTTTGTAATTTCACTACTTTTATGATACCTGACACATAGTAAGTACTTAATAAGTGTTTTTTGATTGATTGATCATATGGCCCTTATCCTTCTAACTACCCTTTTCCTGACCATTCCAGTTGTCCATGTCCTTACACATATGTGCCAATGAAAATGTAACACAGCATTCCAGGTTTATTTTGATTGAGACATTGTGTAAATAGAGTATTATTTTCCTTGTTGCTTTGATTTGAACATTGTTATCCTACTAATAAAGTCTAGATTACTTTGAATTTTTTTTTTTTTTGGTTACCATGTCCTACTGTTAAGTTTTTTTGTTTTTGTTTATTTGCTTTTTGGAGGGCAATTGGGGTTAAGTGACTTGCCCAAAGTCACAGGGCCAGTAAGTGTGTTAAGTGTCTGAGGCCAGATTTTATCTCAGGTTTTCCTGACTCCAGGGCTGGTGCTCTATTCCCTGAACCACCTAGCTGCCCCATGTTAAGTTTTTCTGACCTTTACATCCACTAAATTCCAAATTGATGTTAATTTCTTATAACTGTTTCTTCCCCCACCCTATACTTATACAGTTGACTTTTGGACCCAAGTTTAAGACTTTATATTTGTCTCTATTAAATTTAGTTTATTAGATTCTGCCCATAACTATCTTTTTGAGACCCTGTTGAATTCTGGTTCTTTCACCAAACATATTAGCTATCCTTTCTAGCTTTGTGTTATTTGCAAAATTTTCAATTATGCTCTCTATGGCTTCATTTAAGATATTTATACAATCATTGAATAACACAAGGGGAATGAGTTAGGGACATATCAGGAAGGGGACATTGATTTAATTCATTACAATTCAGTGGGCCTGATCACAAAACAAGTTTTAAATCAGTTATAGAAAGATTGTAATCTGTGCAATTGGAGGGAATACCAATAGTCAGAAGTATAAGTAACATGAGGCAAATAGGGTTTTACCCCAAAGGTACTAGCATTTGGGTGTATGTGTTTCATCCACAAGACTTCTTAAACTGGGGTTTCAAAAAATTTGACAATAGTAAAAGGTTTCTGAATGTGCAATGATAAAAAATTAATTAAAAATCAAATGCATAATGAATCCAACGTGTTTCTGGCAGCACTTGTCCATGTCACACAACTTCACTGCATCTTTGGTTCTGAACACAAAGCATGAACACTTTGTACAGTGTATGCCCTCAGATTACGCAGCTCCAAAGAACTAAAACTCAAAAAGGAGTTGCAAGTGGAAAAAGTTTAAGAAGCCCTACAGAATACAGGGGATGTATACAAACCATTTTTACCTTGTAGGACATACAAAAAACAGTCAGAAAGCTGGATTTGGCATGGCAGCAGAGAACATGGCCCTCTTGACCTCTGCCATTTCACTCTGCCCACCAAGGATGATGGAAGGTGTAGCACAACTATGTCACAGCTGGACTTGCCCTTATCTTGATTGAATTCAACTTTGTCAGACTATTCCCTGAGTTGACACAGCCCCTTTATCTCTATGTTCTCCCACCCACTCAACCAGTTTTGCTCTAGGTGAAACTATTTCTGCTTTCTGTTCTGTGTACAATGATAGAATTTCAGATACTTGGCATATTGAAGTAAGTTATACTTAAACTGAATGTCAAAATTTTTAAGTCTTTAAAATATTAAATTGCAGAGGGCTTCTGTGGCATACTGTCTCTACACACATTGCTTAGTGTCACTCTGTTCCCTCTATCCCCTGATGGATGCTCATCTCAAATTGCCCATCCAGAATGTCCAGTCCAAGTCCATTTGTCTTTCTCAATACTGAAATCCTTGGACAGCATGTTAGCCTTTGGTCAACATTACTGAATGAAAATCATGGCCCTCTCTACTTCAATAATTCTGTGGGCTATATTTCTGGGGGAAAAAAGGTCTAGCTCATCATAAAAGCACTGAGACAAATAATTTATGGTCTCAGGTTAAAGTAGCCCTGTTAATGGCAATTTTTTTCCAGTGGAACTTCAGATTAGTGGTCAATGCTGCTAGTCATCTTACCTCCCAATCTAAACCAGCATAAAGACAACATCTGTTAGCTGGTGGTGGTGAATGTGTTAGTTAGTTGGTATGAATGAACCGGTGTGTTTCATGACTTGGAACATCAATAGTGAGTTCAGCCAAACGACACTTTTCCCAACACTTTTATAGCATGATGGCACATTGTTACTTACTTCTTGTGATACTTTGATATTTAGAACACTCTTGAATTGTAGCAATCATACTGTTAATGTGCCACTTTAAAAAATCTTGTCACTCTAATATTAAAGACAAGTAAGGTTTCAGTCATTCATTATGTCAGCAGGCAGTCAATCAACAAGCATTTGTTATGCATTTCCTATGTTACAGACCCTGTGGTAAGATCTAGGGACATAAAGAAAGGTGAAATATAGTCACCACTCTCTAGGAGTTCAGATTCTCTTGAAGAGTAACTTATTGCTTCCAGGATCAAATACAAACTGATACAGTTACCAGTCAAAGCCCCTCATAACCCAATCCCTTCCTATTTTTCCAGTCTTCTTACAATTTACATCCCACCATGTATTCTTTGATTCTGTGACATTTGTTTCCTGGCTATTCCATGAGCAACGCCCTCTGACTGTCAGTTATGGGAATTTTCTCTGGCTGTCCCTTATGCCTGGAATGCTCTCTCTCTCTCCTCAACTCTACCTACTGACTTCCCTGGGTTCCTTCATCTTTTACTGGAAACCTTCCCCCAAATTTGATTCTGGTTGTTTCAGCTGTTGGTGACTCTTTGTGACTTGATTGAGGTTTTCTTGGTAAAGATGCTGGAGTGGTTTGCCATTTCTTTCTCCAGTTCATTTTGAAGGTGAGGAACTGAGGCAAATAGGTTTAAGTTACTTGCCTAGGATCACACCACTAAGTGTCTGAGGCCAGATTATAGTTTAGAAAGACCAGTCTTCTTGACTTTAGGCCTGGAACTCTATCCACTGTGCTACCTACCTATCCCCTTGATTCTAGTACCTTCCCAGTTAAATTTTTTCCTATTTATCATGTGTATAGCTTGCTTTATATTTATTTGCATGTGGTCTCCCAGAGGTCTTAACCCTCTGCCCCACCCCAATACATTGTAAGTTCCTTGGTGGGCAGGGATTGTCTTTTGTCTCTTTTTGTATCCCCAGCACTTAGTATAATGTGAGACACATAGCTGGTGGTTAATAAATATTTATTAATTGTTAATTGACTTGTTCTGTTTGGCTGTGGGGACAGAACCAAGAGCAATAAGAGAGATTTGAAAAAATGGTCAATTTAGGCTGGACTTTGGGGAAAGAAAGAAAAATTTCCTAGTCATTAGAGATCTCACAAATAGAATGGGCCTCCTTGAGAAGTTACAGGTTCCTCCTCCTTGTGGGGTCTGTAGGCAGAAGATAAAGTACCACTTGTTGGGTATATTATAGTTTTATTACTTTTGTCTATGTATAAGACAATATAGCTGATGAAGTTCTTTCTAACTGTTCTATTCTGATTCTAACTATGTCCCTTAGAGAATAGATTACCTTGAAGGGGTAGTTTTGATCTGTGTTTTTCTATGGGCAGCTGGAGAGAATATGGGGTACATCTGAACTGGCATATTACTTGAAGTAGAGCTGTTAACAGTATGGTTAGATTCCTGACTGAGTGTTCAATCTGTCCTTGGACCTTTTCTTTTCCTCTTCTATACCATCTTGATTGTGGATCTTATCAAGTCCCTTGGTTCAAAAAACATCTCTATATAGATAATACTTGTATATTTTTATCCAGCCCTAACTTCTCCCCTGATTTCTATTCTCTGATCACCAACTTCATTTTTTGGGGGGAGGGCAATTGGGGTTAAGTGACTTGCCCAAGATCACACAGCTATTAAGTGTTAAGTGTCTGAGGCCAGATTTGAACTCACTTCCTCCTGACTCCAAGGCTGGTGCTCTATTCACTGCACCACCTTGCTGCCCCACCAACTTCCTATTGTACATCTCTAGATATCTCTTAGCCATCTCAAATTCTACATGTCCCATACAAACCTAATCATCTTGCTCTATCCAAACATTCCCTCATTTGGAACTTCTTTATTATTGTTGAGGTCATCACCAGTCTTCTATTAACCCAGGCTCGCAACCTCAGTATCGTCTTGAACTTCTTACTCTCTCTCTCTCTCTCTCTCTCTCTCTCTCTCTCTCTCTCTCTCTCTCTCTTTCTCTCTCTCTCTCTGCACCATATTCAATCTATCTTTTCATTTCTATCTTTACAACATCTCTGCTTTTTCCTGCCTCTCAAGATGGTAGACAGAAAGCCCCCCCCAAGGAAAAGAAGGTCCAAAAGGAATAAAAGAGAACAAAAAGGAAGATGTAGCTGAAAAGAAGGTCCAAAAGCCTCGAAAGCACTGCAGCTGGAACCCAGTCCTGGCCCGAGGGATTGGTAGATTCTCCAAGTCTGCAATGTATTTCCAGAGAGTCATGTACAAGCAAAAATATGATGCTCCAAAAACTCAGATTGAGAGGAAAAAGAAAGACAAAGTGCTTGCTACTATCTCAAAGCCTGTCAGTCATAAGAATGGAAGAAGCCCTGTGGCAACAATTAGCAAAATGCCTAGGTATTACCCTACTGAGAACATGCCTAGAAAGCTGCGAAGTCATGGCAAAAAGCCCTTCAGCCAGCATGTGAGGAGACTTTGCCCTAGCATCACCCTCGGCACCATTCTGATCATGCTCACTGGCCGCCACAGGGGCAAGCGTGTGGTTTTCCTGAAGCAGCTGGCTAGTGGTTTGCTACTGGTGACTGGATCTCTGACCATCAACCATGTTGCTCTGAGAAGGACCCACCAGAAATTTGTCATTGCCACCTTTACGAGGGTTAACCTTTCAGGTGTGAAAATTCTAAATCATCTTACTGATGCTTACTTCAAGAAGAAGAGGGTCTGTAAACCTAGACACCAAGGAGAGATTTTTGACATAGAAAAAGAGAAATACAAGATTACAGAGCAGTGCAAGACTGATCAGAAAACAGTAGACTCTCAGATCCTACCCCAAATCAAGAAAATTCCTCAGCTCCATGGCTATCTTCATTCTGTCTTCTCTCTTTCCAATGGAGTTTATCTTCACAGGGTGTTTTAAATGCCTTGCAAAGAGAACTTTTTTTTTTGCTTTTTGGAGGGCAATTGGGGTTAAGTAACTTGCCCAAGGTCACACAGCTAGGCTTTTTGTTTGTACGTTAAGTGTCTGAGGTCGGATCTGAACTCAGGTCCTTTTGACTCCAGGGCCGACACTCTACTCACTGCGCCACCTAGCCGCCCCTGCAGAGAGCACTTATTAAAATATTTGCAATAGCTAACAAAACAAAACAAAACATATCTCATATTTTTCTCATTACTACTCATACAGCTGCCACACTGGTAGAGGATCTCTTCACTTCACACCTCAACTATTATAACAACCTTCTACTAGTTTAACCTTCCTCAAGTCTATCCCCTACCCTCTCTGATCAATCCTCTATTCAGCTGCCAAAGTAATTTTCCAAACATGCGGGTTCAACCATATTTTTATGTCAGGGACTCTTTTTTTTCCCCCTCCTCTACCCACTCTATGATTCAGCAATGCTCCCTTTTGTTGTTCCTCATACACAACACTCTATACCCCAACTCTATGCCTTGCACTGGCTGTCCCCCATGTCTAGAATGTTCTACTTCTTGCCTTCTAAAACTCAGTATAAATTCCAATTTCTGCAAGAGACCTTTCCCATTCCCTATGCTCCTTGTTTCCTTTTCCCATTAGTATCTCTGATCTGACATTACTTCTCTTTTATACTGTACTTACCTTGTAGATTCATAGTTGTTTGCATATTTCTTTTTTTTTTCCAGATAACAGTGTAGATTAGTATTTGAGTGTTTTGCCAGTTGAGGTCCAATGTGCAGAAATACTTTATGAATCACTTAATATATAAATTGTTTTGATTATTCTTGTCTATAGAAAGCACAGTCCCAGGAGGACCCATTGGTGGCCAAACAAGAGTAACCTTGAGGAATGAACATATTCAGTACATCATTACTTGGTAAATTATTAGATCTTACAGAGCTTAAACATGACTCATGTGTTGTACCCTTGAATTTCCCAGAACCAATTATTTATTTTTCCCCACCAGGTATGGACTGTCTGCAGCAACATCATACATGTGGTTTAAGAAGTTTGTGTGGCTACCCTAGCAGACAGCAATGAAGGGAAAGTGGGCAAGTAACCACAGACATATAGGAATAGCCCAGAGACTAATCTGTGAATCATTTCTAAATATTTTTAACTTAAAAATAAAGGCTCCCTCTTATGCTACTTGATGCATTAGTTGCCTAAGTTTTATTTCTTTCTCTACATCCTTCCTAGATGTTCCCTTCTTTACTAACACAAATACCACCCTAGTGCACGTCATCACTCCTCATATGGATTACTTCAAGATCCTATTTGGTTTCTCTGACTATTTTCCCCACTCCCATCCATCTTCCATATAAGCTGGTTTCAATATATTACATGTTCTATCTTGCATCTGTTTCACCTCTTGGAAGTTATTTTTATTTTGGTCAAGATCCATTTCATTCACCATCTTCTTCATGAACCTTTTCTCCATTAGAGTGAGCTCAAAACAAGGAACTTGAGGGGGTGGCAATTAGCACAATGCCCAGCACACAAGGACTTAATTTAAAAATTCGAGTTGACTTACTGGTTGGTTACCCCATTTGCTATATATCAAATTACTTTGTTTTAATTTTGTAGGTACATATCTGCGTGCCTGTGTACTAGAACCACTCACTTTCACTTTATTTAAAATTTTATGTAGGGAAAAATCAAATATACATTTAACCCAATTTGGTTGCAAGTTCCTTAGCTTTTGCCTTTTCCAGCTTGGCAATACGAACTACTGATTTTGGACCCAGAACATTGCCACCCCAGTGACGATGGATCTCATGATATCTGTCATTATAATTGGTTTTGATGGTTTCCACCAGCTTAGCCAGGGCTCCCTTATCTTCAGGGTTAACCTGTGTGAAGGCAATGCTCATGCAGGTCTTTCTGTGAACTAAGTGACCAAGTCTCGATTTACCTTTGATAATACAGTAAGGAACCCCCATTTTCAGCACAAGGCAGGTAGGAAGATCACTAGCTCAATGGGGTCCATGTCATGTGCAATCACTACCAACTGTGCTTTCTTGTTTTCTACCAGGGTAGTAACAGTGTTAACACCTGCTCTGAGAACAGGTGGTCTCTTAGTGGGGACATCTCCTTTGCCTGTAGCCTTTTGTTCAGCCCGAGCCAGCAGCCTTTGCTTCTTGTCTTGCTTTGTCTCCGGTCTATACTTGTGAGCCAGTTTAAGCAGTTGAGTAGCTGTCTGACGATCCAAAGCCTGGGTGAACTGGTTAATTGCTGGCGGAACCTTCAAACGCTTATAAAGGATAGATCTTTGACGCTGCAGTCTGATGTACCGAGGCCATTTGACAAATTGAGTAAGGTCCCTTTTGGGCTGGATGTCCTGACCAATGCCAAAGTTCTTGGGACACTTCTCAAACAAAGGATTGACCACCTTCTTGGCCTCCTGCTTCTTTACTACAGCAGGGCCCGGAGCCACCTTCTTCCCCTTGGCCTTCTTCCCTTTTGGCATCTTGGCTGGCTGAACGAGCTGTTTGCATATTTCTATGATCCCATCTACATGAATCAATGATTCTAGTGCTTCTATGTTCTGTTTTTTTTGTACCTAATGTACATTAAAAGTCTTTTTTGCTTTCCTTAGCATTCATTTCTAGCCAGAGATAGTTGAGGATACAGGAAAACAGAAAATAAGGGGGTATGGGTTCACAGCTAGAGGAAAGAGCCACACTTAAAGGGCAGAAGGAAGATGATGAACTAGGAAGAGGAGTTAATGAAAAGCTTTTGGAGAGGTGAAAAAAGAGAAATGATATGGAGTAGTGTTATGAGCAACAGAATGAGAGTATTCTAGAGAAAGAGGATGGACAGTAGTATGGAATATGGCAGGAAGGTCAAGAATAATGCCTTGTCTCATTGTAAATGAATTTTTGTAGGCTTCTCATACTTTTTGGTGCACTTCCCCTATAGAATCATATTTCTTCTTTTATTAAACTATTTGAAATCTACTCTCTCAAAATATAGGGTTTGTATCAGTTGATTTTCTGCTTTTCTTTCTTCTAATGCCAGGGAGAGGAAGACTAATGGTAATAGCTGACATCAGATTATAAGATCTTTGAGGGCAGGAAATGTTTTTGTACCTCTTTGTATCCCTGGCTCTTAGCATAGTGCCTGACACTTGATAAACCTTTACTGATTGACTGTCTTACAAGAAGGTCTAGTTAATGAAAAAAGCCTCAGTAGTGGTCATTTCCCATGGTCTAATCTCCAGATATAACTCCCTTGACCAGAAGCTCCTAACCTTCAGTATGTTTTCTAGACTCCTTCTGGTGGTAAATTTGCTCACATATAAATCACCAGACTTCCAGGGTATAATAATAATAACAACAACAGCAACAATAACAACAACAACATTTATATAGCACCTACAACATTTCAGAAATTATGCAAAGTACTTTATAAATATTATTTTATTTGATCTTTACAACAAACCTGAGAGGTAGGTACTATTATTATAATTTTACAGGGGAAGCCAAGACAAATAGAGGTTAAGTGACTTGTCCAGGATCACATAACTACTAGGTGTCTGAGACTGCATTTACATTTTCCTAACTCCAGGTCATGTGTTTGACCCATTGTGCCACCTAACAACAATTGTACAAAAACCTTCTACCTTAGCAGTTCTAGCTCAGGGGTCGGGAACCTGGGACCTCAAGGCTACATGTAGCCCTCTAGGTCCTCAAGTGCAGTCATTTGACTGAATCTGAACTTCACAGAACAAGTCCCCTTAATAAAAGAATTTGTTTTGTAAAACTTGGACTCAGTCAAAAGGCCACACCCAAGGACATGTGCATAAGGTTTATGCACAAAATAGATTTCAAATAGTTCAATAAAAGAAGAAATATGATTTGATATTTAATAGGGGAAGTTTACCAAAAAGTATGAGAAGCCTACAAGAATTCATTATAATGAGACAAGGCATTGTTCTTGACCTGTCTGTCATATTCCATACTTCTGACCATCCTCTTTCTCCAGAAGGCCACATATGTTTTCTGGTTCCCCGCCCCTCGTCTAACTTAATCATCTATGGGGGAACCTCATGACCATTACAGAGCTCCAAGTGGTCAGTGATCCTTTTACCCTTTCCTTCTCTTTGTCACATTCTAGTACAATGAGATGAATGCAATACATTAGCAGTTAATGAGCTTTGACCCCCACACAAATGACATATTTTTGGTTCTTTTTTTTTCTTTTGGTTTCTGAATGAACAGTAAGCATCAAACATAAGAAAAAACAAGGGAGAAAACAAATAGAAGGAAAGAAGAAAATCTCGAGTTCAATTCCTGCTGTCCTGTAAATTTCATTTATATTACACCTACCTAGTAATCCAGGTGGTAGGATTCAAGTGGAAGGCCCCATCTTTCCTTAACAGTACTGCCTCTGTCCTTGGTCCTACCATTTCTCTTTATTGATCCCTTTGGTTTGAGGTATTGAAGTCTCATCATTTAAAGCATCATGCAAAGCCTCTGAGAGAATTACAAACAGTAAGTACTTAGTTGGATGTCAGAGCCTTTTTAGCAAAAAGCGGCTTGGGAAGTATAGTTTGACTTAGGTATTTCCCAGTCTCTGACTCTGGACAAGTCAGTTGACCTCTCTGTATCTCTTTACTTCCTCAAAGGTAAAATTGGGATAACAATATCTGCCTTGCCAACCATTCAGTATTGTTGTGAGGATCTAATGACTTATTGTATGTTTAGTCCTATTATTGTTGTGTTTGTCCTTCATTCTCTAAGAGGACCCACATCAGGGAAATAATGACACGACTTCCAGTTGACTTTGATTTGAGTGAGGGAGGGCTGTGCAAGGTCACCAGTCTCACTTTCTCCTCTAGAGTCACCTGAATCCAGTGACCAGATATTCAGCAGGATGACTGGAGATGACCCAGGATGCAATGGGAGACCTGGTCCTTTTAGGCTAAGTCCTTTTCATGTGCTCACTTAGAGTGAGGTAACAGAGTCCTCTTATAGAGAGTAAAATGATATTACAAGATAGAATGGTGAACAGGACAGTGCTCTGTGATCAGCGGACCTTGGGTCCAAATTCCTGCTCTTATACTTCCAGTCAGTGTGAAAAGCTACTTAACCTGCTTGACCCTTTGATTCCTCATCAGCAAAATGAGTGTTTGGGCTAAATAGGCTTCCAATTAGAAATCTGGTTCTATAATCTCCCACTGCAATCCTCTTCTAATACCTCATCATGTCATGGGGGCCACCCTGAGTTCTTAATTGCTATCTGTATTACTGAATCACACCCTCTGAATGGTTCTATAAACTGAAAAATATTTGATGTGGACCGTTCAATGCTCTGTATATATTTGTCCAAAGATGATATGTATAGAGAGGCTCCTTACCTGCTGGCTAGGTCATGTTCTATTTTGTTTTGTTTTAGTTTTCCCTTGTAGTAATCCATGAACACTATCCACAAAAGACTATAATAAGGTTATTAACTTGGGGTCTATGGAAAGATCTCAAGGTGTCTATGAACTTGGATGGGAAAAATCACAGATTTATTTTCACTGTGACCTGAAATTTAGCATCCCCTTTCAATTAGGAATTGAATTATGAATTTTGTAAACAACAATGTTTTTTTCTGAGAAGGGACTCATGGACTTCATGGGGCCCATGAAACCAATAAAATCTCAGAGTTCCTTCTCTAGAGGGTTTAGGATTTGATCCAATAGAGGAACTACCCACATTAATGAAATGAGGAGTCCTTGAAACATCATCATTATTACTAGAGTGAATAAATTAATTAGCTGACTCTTTTTGAGGGAAGATGAACTATATATCATACTCTAGAGGAGGGGTTCTTAATGTTTTTTGGTGCTCATGGACTCTTTGGCAGTCTGGTGAGGTCAATAGACCCTTCCCTTACCAGACTAATACTGTAAAATGCATATAATAAAATACATAGAATTAAGAGGAAGAAAATATAGATTGACACTCTTAGCAAATGTTAAAAAATATGGACTGGGGGGGGGGGGCAGAGCCAAGGTAGCAGAGTAGAAACAGCTCGTCCAAGCCACTCTACCCCCAGATTCCTCCCAAACTATGTAAAAGGGGACTCTGAACAACTTCTGGAGACCCAGCACCCACAGAACAACACAGAGAAGCTAACCTCCCGCTGAGGACAGCTCAGCAGCCCTGCAGGAAGGACCAGCGCAGTGGTCTGGGACCTGGCAGCATGCAGCGTGCAGAGTGCAGGAGCCAAGCCAAGCCCAGGTCAGGTGAGCCGAGGTTTTAGCCCCAGGGTGGCAGGGCCAGCAGCCAGCTGGAGGAACCCCAGAATACCAGGAGCTGTGGGGGCTCCAGAATTATCAACATAGACATGCCTAGGACAAAGTAAGAGGTTAGTGTCCTATGGACTTTGGGACCGGTATTTAGGGAATGCATCGTCTCCCTCCTCTGGGGGCTAGAAGCCTCTGAGGAGACATGCCCTTTTGTAGTTTTCAGAGGCAGCTCCAGCTCCCGGCCTGCCGAACTATAGGGAGATCCAGCAATCAGTCTTGGGGGGTAATCGCTCTTGCTTTAACCTCCCTGGATCTGGACTGTGATCTAGGGTGGAAGTAGTGGGTGGGTTTACAGCTTGCCAGAAACGGAAGTTGCCCCCCACACGTTCAGGACGAAAATTCCTCTATCTGGCCTTAAAGCCATAGTGTGGCAACAAGCCCAAAAGTCAAGTAATTAAGTGGCAACATGCCAAGGCAGAGGAAACAGAAAAATGCAACCCTAGACTCCTATTTTGGGGGCATAGAGTGGGAAAAGGACTGTGAGGTCAGAAGTCCTGCTCCAAAAGCCCCAGGGGAAAACATGAGCGGGTTGCAGGCCATAGAGGACCTTAAGAAGGACTTTAAAAATCAAATAAGAGAAGTGGAGGAAAATTGGAAAAAGAAATGAGAAGGATGCAGGAAAGTATGAAATGAGGGTCAACAGCCTGACTGAGGAAAACAACACCTTAAAAAATAGACTAACTCAAATGGCAAAGGAGGCCCAAAAGGGCAATGAGGAGAAGAATGCCTTAAAAAGTCGAATTTGCCAGATGGAAAAAGAATCTCAAAAATTCACTGAGGAGATTCATTCCTTCAGAGTTAGACTGGAGCAAATGGAAGCTAATGACTTTATGAGAAATCAAGATGCTATTAAGCAGATCCAAACAAATGAAAGATTAGAAGGCAATGTGAAATATCTCATGGGAAAACCCCCTGACCTGGAAAATAGATCCAGGAGAGAAAATTTAAAAATTATTGGACTACCTGAAAGCCATGATCAAAGAAAGAACCTAGAAATCACCCTTCAAGAAATTCTCAAGGAAAACTGCCCCAATGTTTTAGATCCAGAGGGCAAAGTAGAGGTTGAAAGAATCCACCAATCACCTCCTGAAAAAGATCCCAAAAAGAAAACTCCCAGGAATATTATAGCCAGGTTCCAGAATCCCCAGATCAAGGAGAAAATACTCCAAGCAGCCAGGAAGAAACAATTTCAATATTGTGGAAACACAATCAGAATAGCCCAGAGCCTGGCAGCTTCTACACTGAGGGATCGAAGGGCATGGAATATGATATTCCAGAGGGCAAAAGAGCTGGGAATGAACCCAAGGGTCACCCACCCAGCAAAACTGAGTATTTTGTTTCAGGGGAAAATATGGTCATTCAGTGGAATAGAGGACTTTCAAGCATTCTTGAGAAAAAAACCAGAATTGAATAGAAAATTTGACATCCAGACAAAAGAAGCAAGAGATGCCTGAGAAGGTAATCAGGGAAAAGAAATCAAAAGGAACTTATCAAAGTTGAACTATTTACATTCCTATATGGAAAAGCAATAATTGTGACTGATGATATCTTTCTCACTATGAAAATAATGGAAGAAGGGGTGTGGTCATATGAATACATATGTGAATGTGTGTGTATATGGTTACAGTTATATATATGGATAGAGGGCATAAGTTGAATTTGTTGGGAAGGGAGAATACTCAAGGGATGAAATTATGAGGTGAGAGAGGAAAGTGGCAAGAGGAGATGGGAGAGACAGGGTAGGGTAAACTATCCCATGTAGAAGAAGCAAGGGGAAGTGGTTGCAAAGGAGGGGGAGAATAAGGAAGGCTAGAAAGGCAAAACCACATTCACATTGAATTTGGTTCAGGGAGAAAATGACATACATACTAAATGGGATATCTCAACCTGCAGCAGGATAGGGGGAAGGGGGATGAGAGGAGGGAGGATGGATGGGAGGGCATCCTTGGGGTGAGGGGAGGTTGGAAGTACCCACTATAGAGGGACAGGATCATGTAGGGAATAGACCAGGTGGGGGGTGGAATGAGTGGGAGGGAATTATAAGCAGCCTTGTACAATATATCTACTATGATAATGTTTTGCATAGCTAGACATGTACAACATATACTGAATTACTTATCTCCCCAGAGGGAATGGGTGACAAGGGAGGAAGGAAATGGATCTGAAATTTGAGGTCGTAACATTAAATGTTTCAAATATATATAAATACTATTATTAATACTCTTTTGCTTGTAATAGGGAGATGAGATGTGCAGGCATTGGGACACAAAGATTCACCTTCCTCTAATGGAAAAGTCGATGGGGGTATGGGAGAAGGTATGGGAGAGAGCAGATTGGAGGAAGCAATATCTTGTGGGACTACTATTCTGGGAGGTTGGGTAGGGGAATAATGGGGGGAAAATGATTGTAACTCAAAATCTGGCGGAAATGAATGATGTAAAACAGAAGTTAATAAAGCATTTGTTTAAAAAAAATATGGACTCCAGTTTAAGAATCCCTGCCCTAGAGTTAAATTGCTCTAGAATAAAAAGATCTCCCTCAGTTCTTTAGCTCTCTTTCCTTTCCATACCTTCAGTTCTAAAACTGAAATACACAAAGTATCATTTAAAATTAAATTGAAGATTGGAAGATACTTTTGTAGTCATCAAATTGCAACCCGTTAACACCTACCTGAAGTTTTTGTCCAGCTTCTACCTGATGACATTTAAGAATGGAGAATATGATGCTTCCCAAGGAAGTTCAACTTCTGGACAGTTATCATTGTTAGGTTATAATTGTTCTTTTTAATTGGCCCTCATATGAAATCTACATTTGAATCTTTACAATTTCTACCTTTTGCTTCTGGTTATGTTCTCTGCTGCCATATAGAAAAGGTTTAATCCATCCTTCATAGGATAGACCTTCAAATACTTAAGCACACTTATGGTCCCTTGAATGTTCTTTCTAGGCTAAGCATGGCACAGTTTCATATACTAATTATCATCTGTAATATATTTAAGTCCCATAACTCATGTCACTTTCCTCTGGACACTATCCAATTTATCAATATACTTCTTAAACCATTATACCCAGAACTGAACACAATACCACAGATGAGGTCTGACAAAGGCAGTGTACAGAGGGCCATTTACTTCTGTACTCTTGAAAGGTATGCCTCTCCTGCTGCATCTCAAGATTGTGTTAGGTTTGCTTTCTTGATGGCCACATCAAACTGCTAATTCATAGTGAGGTTGTGGTACACTAAAAGGAGTCTGATCTTTTTTCAGAATGTGTGATTTCTAGAAATAACTCCTCTATCTTGTGTTTAAGGAGTCTATGTTTTATACTCAAGAATAGAACTAAATTGTATAAGCTGTCCTTCCTAGCTTTATGTCGTCTGCTAATTTCATGAGCATGCCATATATACTTTTCTCCAAGTCACTGATAGTATATATATATATATATATATATATATATATATATATATATATATATATATATATGTGTGTGTGTGTGTGTGTGTGTGTGTGTGTGTGTGTGCATGTGTGTGTGTGAATGTGTATGTTTGTGTGTATATATATATACATATACATTTACATATATACATGCATATTCTTCTTTGGTTAAATAATTATCAAGTATGTGTAAAAATTTAACAACAATTTTTAATATTTTGAGTTCCAAATTCTCCCCTGTCACCCATGCTACCCACCTCCTTGAGAAGGCAATTTGAAATTGGTTATATATGTGACTGTATATATGTAGTCATGAAAATATATTTCCATATTAGCCATGTTGCAAAAGAAAACACAAACAAGAAAAATAAACTAAAAAAATAGTCTGCATTTAAAGTTCATAAGTTCTCTCTCTGGAGGTGGCTAGCATTTTTCATAAGTCCTTTGGAATTGTCTTGGATCATCATCTTGATCAGAGTAGCTAAATCACAGTTAATAATCCTTAAAATATTGTTGTATTGTGTACAGTATTCTTCTGGTTCTTCGCACTTCACTTTGCATGATTTCATATGAGTCTTCTAAGGTTTTTCTGAAACTATACTGCTCATTAATTTTAATAGCACAATAGTATTCCATCACAACTATATACCACAACTTGTTCAGCCATTCCCCAGTGGATGAGCATCCCCTCAATTTCAATTCATTGCCACCACAAAAAGAGCTTCTACAAATATTTTTGTAAAAATACGTTTTCCTCTCCTTTTTTTGACCTTTTTGAGATACACACCTAATAGTGGTATTGCTGGATCAAAGGGTATTCAAAGTTTTATAGGTTTTTGGAAATAATTCCAAACTATTCTCCAGGAGGGTTGGACTAGTTCAACAGTGAACTAGTGCATTTGTGATCCAATTTTTTCCTACATCTTTTCCAGCATTTTTCATTTTGATTTTCTGTCATTTTTTGCCAATCTGATGGGATGAGGTGCTCCTTCATAGTTGTTTTAATTTGCAGTTCTCTAATCAGTAATTATTTAGCATATTTTATATGTGACTATTGGTAGTTTTGATTTATTCTGAGAACTATTTGTTCATAACTTTTGACCATGTATCAACTAGGGATTGGCTACCTTAAAAAAATAAATCAGCCTTAGTCCCTGTATATTTGACAAATGAAACCTTTATCAGAGAAACTTGCTGTAATTTTTTCCCTGTTTTCTGTTATCCTAATTTGGGCTAAGTAAGTTTTCTTTGTTCAAGTGCTTTTACATTTCATGTAATTTTATTTCCCGTGATTTTATCTATCTAATTTGGTTGTAAACTCTTCCATTATCCATAGACCTGACAGGTACATTTTCCCATGCTCCCTTCATTTACTTATAATATTACTCTTGATGTCTAAACCTTATCTTGGTATATAATGTGAAAAGTTGAGCTATGTTGAGTTTCTGCCAATTTTTTTCCAGTTTTCCCAGGAATTATTGTCAATTAGTGAGTTCTTGTCCCCAAAGCTTGGATCTCTGGGTTTATCAAAAAGTGTTATCAAATGATTGCTATGATCATTTATTACTCTGCATTGTGTACCTGATCCATTCCACTGATCCACCACTCTGTTTTTAGCCAGTACCAGCCTTTTTTTTTGATGATTCCTGTTTATTAATATTCTTCAAAATTTGGACCTGCTAAGGCTGCCTTCCTTCACATTTTTCCCATTGATTTCCCAGACATTCTTGTCCTTTAATTTTTCCAGACAAATTAAAAATATTTGGCTCTATAAAACATTTCTTTTGGTAGTTTGATTGGTATTCCACTAAATAAGTAAATTAACTTAGAATTGCTGTTTTTATTATATTGGCTCATTCTAACATTGAACAGTGAATATTTCTCCAATTGTTTAGATGTATCTATATTTGTGTGAAAAGTGTTTGTAATTGTGTATCCCTGGGTTTATCTTGGCAGATAGATTTCTATCCCAAATATTTTATATGGTTTGCAGTTATTTCAAATGAAATTTCTCTTTCTATCTCTTCCTGCTGGTTTTTTTTATAGTATACAGAAGTATTAATTATTCATGTGGGCTTATTTTATGTACTGTAACTTTATTAAAGTTGTTAACTGTTTAAAAAAAACTGGAATTGAATATAATATTTGACATTCAAATACCAGAAGCAAGAGAAGCATGAGAAAGTAAACAGGGAAAAGAAACCATGAGGTACGAATCAAAGTTGAACTATTTATATTCCTACATGGAATAATGATAATTGTAATTTTTGAAACTTTTCTCAGTATGAGAATAACTGGAAGGGAATAGAAATGTGTATATATGTGTGTGTATACATGCATATATTTCTATATAGGAGGGTATATGGGCACATGAATACATATGTGAGTATGTGTATATATGTGTTCAGGTATATATAGAAGGCACAGGACCAACTGAATAGGAAGGGATGATACTTAAAAGGTAAAATTAAGAGGTGAGAGAGGAATATCATGAATGGAGATGGGGAGAGACAGAATGGGGTAAATTATCTCATATAGAAGAGGCAAGGGAAAATGGTTACAATAGAGGGGAAGAACAGGAAGGCAAGAATGAGTCAACCTTATTGTCATTGAATTTGGCTTAGGGTGGGAATGACATACACACTAAATAGGGTATCTCACTATACAGGAGAATAGGGGGGAAGGGCATGAGGGGGAATAATGGAAGGGAGTTCAGGCTGTCGGGGGGAGGGAAGTTGGAAGCAACCACTTTTGAAAAGAGACAGGATCAAAGTAGAGAACAGAAAAAGTGGGAGGTGGGATAGGATGGAGGGAAATACAGTCAGTCTTTCACAATATATCCACTAGAGAAATGTTTTGCTTAGCTACACATGTACAAACTATATTGAATTGCTTATCTTCCCAGTAAGGGTGGGTTACAAAGGAAGAAGGGAAAGAATCTGGAATTCAACGTTTTAAAATCAAATGTTAATATATATACACATATATATTACTATTATTACTATTACTTACACTATTGTTACTATTACTTTACATGCAACTGGGAAATAATATATACAGACACTGGGGCATAGAGATCCACCATGCCCTACTGGAAAGTCAGAGAAGGTATGGGGGAAAATAGGGGAGAGAGCAGACTGGGGTAGGGGATATTCAGTGGGGTCATTATTTTGGGGTGGTGGGTATGGGAAAATGGGGAGACTATTTGTAACTCAAAATCTTGTGGAAATTAATGATGTAAACTAAAAAATAAAAAAGAGAGTAAATTTTGGCTCAGCTTATAGCTGTTTTGATTTCTTTTGATTGCTTTTGACTTCTTTTGAGATTGGGTCATGAATTTTCCTGTCATGCTGGTTGATTTTTATGATCACGATGGTTTTTTGGTTTTGTTTTGTTTTTCCCACAGTATTTCAGGATTTTGAATTTTTTTTTATAAAGTTGGGCTCTGTTGGTAGCTTAGGGATGGAGTGGGTAGAGAATTACTGTCTCCAGATTCAGGCTTTTTCCCACTGTCATTTTCAGAACTAGTTCTGGGAATTTGGAACTTTTGGGTCTCTCCAAGGCAGTGTAGTCTGGGGAGAGGTAAGCCCTGCTTTCTTAGTTTGTGTGTAGGTCCTTACCCAGGAAGAGTCCTGACTCCTTAGGAGTCTTTTTCAGGTCCCCTCATCACTTGGCACCAAGAGTGATACTCTTCCTCAGAGTCCCCAATTCCTTGTGACCCAAAGAGATACTGCCCTTCAGAGCTTTTGCTTCCTCTTGACTGAAAGTATTTTCTCTGCTTTTAAACTATGACCCAGAAGTGGGAATAGGTAATGGAGTTTCCAAACAACATTTGTTTCTGTATCCAGTACTTGCACAGGGTCCCTGTAATCTCTGACTAGTTGCCAGATTCCCTCACCATCTTTGGTTTGAAAACTTGTGAAGTTGTTGCTGCTTCTGTCACTACCACCTAGTTTTGCCATTGGTGTTTCATCCCTGTGGGCTCTAAATCAATTTCTGCCCCTGTGTCAAAGATCCCTCTGTTCTCATAGGTTATCTCAGGCTGGGAGAATATCTCATTTTGACTCTTTTCTGCCACTCAGAATTTGATTTGAGGAATCATTTTAAAGATGTCTGAAGGGGCATGTTGAGAAAGCTCAGCTGAGTGCTTTCACTACTCTGCTGTCTTGACTCTAACCCATCAATAAAAATGTTGCAGAACACAAAGTCAAGCACAGATCCCTGATGTATCCCACTGAAGACCTGCTATTATGCTGAAATTGAGCTATCATTAACTTCCTCTGTAGTCTGACTTTACAATCCCTTTAGAATATATCTACTATAACTTTATTAGTGTCTAGTCCATATCTTTCCATTTTCTCCATGAGGGTATTTAGATATAATTAAAGTTTCTTAAAAATCTGGCCAAAAACTTTGTGCAAAATTGTGTCAAGAAAAAGGAAATGGGGTTAATCTACCATGACCTGCTCTTGATTAAGCCCTGCTGGCTCTTTGTAATTTCTAGGTGTTTATCAAGCATCTCTTTATAAGATATAGAATTTTAGGGGCGGCTAGGTGGCGCAGTGAGTAGAGCGTCAGCCCTGGAGTCAGAAGGACCTGAGTTCAGATCCGGCCTCAGACACTTAACACGCACAAACAAAAACCTAGCTGTGTAACCTTGGGCAAGTTACTTAATCCCAATTGCCCTCCAAAAACAAACAAACAAATAAATGAGATATAGAATTTTTCTAGCAGTTGAAGTCAAGTTCACTATCCAATAGTTTGCAGATTTTGTTCTATTCTTTTTTAAATATTAAATTGGGGCATTTGTTCTCCTCCAGTCTTTTTATTTTCCAGTCTCCTTTCTTTTTATTGTCCTTAGTTTCCTTCTATAGACTAAACCCATCCTTAACTTTAGCACCCTAGAAACTATTTTTTTTTCCTAGGACTTTGTTGAAATCTTATATTTACCCCATTTTCCTGACTTTGCTTTCATATTTTCTGTATTTTGTTGATAATTTAATGGTACGTCTATATCCTTCTCTTCAGAGAAATCCCATTTTCCCTTCTTATTAAAATAGTTTCTTTTTATGTCTTTAGAATTTCATTTTTAAATCATCTTCCATTCTGTGATGACTACTCTACAGCATTTAATCCTTAGGATCCTACCTCTCTTTCCCCTGAACCCTTTAAACGTTGCTTATGCAAAATCTAGGGAAAAGAGTCAGGGACACCATATCAGAGACCTGGTATCTCCCTGATTTTAGCTGCCTCCTAAGTTTTGCTTCATAGATTCAGACATTGTCAGAGTTGAAGGGGACCTCAATGATGGTCTAGTCTAACCCACACCCTGAAAAGGTTTTCCACTATTTATACCCACCAAAACATACTCCAACAACTAAAGATATCCAGTGAGGGAAAATCCAGGACTACCATTAAAACCATCCCAATTTTGAAAAATACTTTTTACCCAGACATCAAGCCTAAAGTTGCTTCTTTGCATACCCTACCCCATGGTTCCCAGTTCTTCCCTCTGAGTTAAAACACAAAAAATTTAATCTCTTTCCCTCACAGCCCTTCGAGTACTTGAAGATCATATTTACATGCCCTGGAAACCTCTTTTTCATGGCTAAACATCCCCATTTCTTTAATTATTTCTTTCTTTATTTATTTGCTTTTTGGAGGGGGGAATGCAGGGCAATTGGAGTTAAGTGACTTGCCCAAGGTCACATGGCTAGTAAGTATTAAGTGTCTGATATCAGATTTGAACTCAGGTCCTCCTGACTCCAGGGCCAGTGCTCTATTCACTGCATCACATAGCCACCCTCATCCCCATTTCTTTCAACAAATAAGAAAATAACAATCCTTTTGAGGAGATGGAGGTGAGAAAATGTCAGATTCTGCCTCCCTCTGCAGCCAGGTTATGTGTGTGGGAAAAGAACCTTCATGAACTTCTGGGATGCTGACTTCATCTTCTGAACATATATGCCACAATATTTTGAGACAAGGGAGTACAGATAAAGAGTAAAAAGACCTAGAAGGAAATAGGGAGCAGGGTGGCAATAGGCTGTTCCACTTATATGTAAAGGAATAAAGACCATATTCTTCTATAAAAGACAGGGTGTAAGAGACTCTTATACATTCCTACCTACATGGTTCAATTATTTTGACTCCAATTTCTCTATAAGGAGAGAGATAATGATGATAAAGGAGAGAGAGAGAGAGAGAGAGAGAGAGAGAGAGAGAGAGAGAGAGAGAGAGAGAGAGAGAGAGGGAGGGAGAGAGGAGAATTGATGATGAAGCTTTTGGGAAAATGTGAGACTAAAAATTGGCCTGATTTACATTTTTACATTTGTGGCAATGGAAGATGACATTAACATATACCCAATTGGTCCCATATCTGATGAGTTACGCATTTTCAATATTTTCAACCTGGTGTTTTGGATAGCCAGATCATTCTAGAGCTGGCAGTTTCATAGAATCATAGCACCACAGATTGTTCCAGTCAGAAGGGACCTCTTAGTCCCCATATAGTCTAACCTATAACTGAACTGTAATCACCTCTACAATCTCCTCAGCAAATGATCATTGAGTTTCTATTTGAAGGTCTTTCAGTAAATGGGAAGTTATTACCTCCCAAGGCAGTCTGTTATAGTTTTGGAAAGCTCAAATTATATGGCAGGTTTTTCCCATTATACTGAGACAAGATCTGTCTGTTTTTAACTTCCTTCAGTTGTTCTTGATTCTGACCTTTGGGGCCAAGTAAAACATCTTTAATCCCTTTCCTTGCTGGCTCATTAAATGTTTGAAGATAGAGATCATGTCCTCTTGAAGCCTTCCCTAGGCTAAACATTTCCAGTTATTTCAAACAATCCTTGCTTACAGGGTTTCTATCCTTATGACACTCTTGATGTGACTCTGGAAAACTTAGTTATTTTCAGAGAAGTGACTTAAAGGTCTAGAAATCTACTACTATCTTCTTAGGGGACTGGAAAATGACCTCTTTCTATTCTCTTGGTCATTTAAGGATGCCCAACTTGAGCTACTTCTAGCAGCTGCTTTCCTTGCTATACTAAAAGTAGATATAAAAGGACTGTTGGATAGAAGGTCAGGTGTCATCAGAGATAACTTAAGAAATTACATGTTCAAAGAAAGTAAAAACTATGTTATTCCTGTTCATTGGGAACTCCTAAATAATCTCATGCTCATCTTTTTCATTTACCTCCCATCTTTGAATATACCCCTGGAACACTGGACTGCCATAGATCAAATAATCATTCAATATCCATTTATTAAACAGATATTATACACCAGACACTAGGCTAAGTGATGGGGATTCAAAGAAAGGCAAAAACTTCAGTCCATTTCCTCAAGGAGTTCATAGTCTAATGGGGAAGAAAGCATGAAAACAACTATGTACATTCAAGATATATACTATGTAAATGGAAATAATCTCAGAGGGAATTCTCACTAGAATTCAGGAGGATCAGAAGGCTTCTTATAGAGGAGTAAGTTATAAAAGACTGGAAAGGGGCAAAGTCATAATGGGATTTGAAAGTCAACTAGAGAAGTCATCTTAACTATTAGAACGAAGACTCCACATTATTTCCCAACAACTTTGAAAACATGAAGCTATTACCCCACTTTGCTTCTAGTTCTCCTTTATATAGTATCTTCTCCTATTAAAATGTGAGCTCCATGAATATAGGGACTGCCATGTGTACTTGTATTTGTATCCCTAGCACTTAGCCCAGGAAGTGAGAAGTGGTAAGTGCTTAATAAATGTTTTAGTAGCGTCATCACACCATTTAAATCATGCTTTAAAGTTTGCAAAGAACTTCACAGATTTTTATCTCATTTTATCCTCACAACAACCCAGGGAGTCAAGTGCCATTATTATTATTTCCATTTTACAGATGAGGAAACTGAGGTAAACAGAAGTTAAGTGACTTGCCCAGAGTCATATAGCCAGTAAATATCTGAGTCAGGATTTGAACTCAGGTCTTCCTGAATCCAAGTTCAGCACTCTAGGCACTGTGCCACCCAGAATCTTCTATTTACTCATTAATCATAATTCATTCATATAATAGTAGTCAGGATAAACCATCACAGATTTTCAGTCACTCCATTTGTGTGGTCATCCTATTATTTCAAAGTAATGATGATGTCTAAGCTAAGACTAAGCAGAGATTGTTTGAGTTTCTATTAATAGCAGCTCCCATTTTCAAGGCACACACACAGACACACACACTCATACATACACACATCCTTCACAATCACCACATGAAATGGATAATAATGATAACTTATTGGCATGATAGTTTAAGGTTTAAAAATTTTCCACACAACAATTCTGTCAGGTCACCAATGTAAATATTATAAGCTCCATTTTAGGGGGCAGATCCAAGATGGTGGAGAAGAAGCAGGAAATTCCATGAGCTCCTGCCACAACCACCTCCAATACCTGGAAAATATGACTCTAAACAAATTTTAGAGCTACAGAACCCACAAAGTGACAGAGAGAAACAAACTCCTGTTGAAAGCAGTCTGGGAGGCCAACAGAAAGGGTCTATTGTGCTGGGCTGGGAGCCATGAGCAATCCTGTGTGAGCTGTGCCTAGCCTGTGGTGGTCCCAACCAGCAGCCCAGACAGGCTGGAGCAGACTTTAGGGGAGTGAATCACCAGCAGCTGTGGACTTCTCAACCATAAATGTCAAAGAGAAAGTAAAAGGTCAGTGGAGATCGCTGTTAGAAGTGGGTGATAGGAAAGTGTGGTCTGGGCCCTGCCCCCAGGGTGAGAGCTGGCATATGTGTGGTGGAGATGGCTGCCTTGGGAGCTCCTGGCCTGCAGATTGTAGGGGGGCCAAGCAAACATTCACAGGGTAATTGCACTTGCTTTGACCTTCTTGGATCTGGGTCACAATTTTGGGTGGTGGTCCTGGGGTGTGTGGCCAGTGTGCCAGAGCTTGGGGTGTCCATAGAGAAGGCACCCTCCTCAGACCTCTGACAGCATTTGTGAAAACCTCAGCAATTTGGAACAAAGCTCTCTACTCTGGAAGCAGAGTTCTACCCTGGCAAAGAGCTCAAAAGTCAAATAATTGGCTGACAAAATGAGCAAGCACAGGAAGCACAAACAGATTTTAGAATCCTTTTTTGGGGACAAAAAAGATCAAGGCATGGTATTGGAGGAGGACAACAAAGTCAGAACTCCTGCATCAAAAACCTTCAAGGAAAATATGAATTGATTATAGGACATGGAGGAGCTCAAGAAATATTTTGAAAATCAAGTAAGAGAAGCAAAGGAAAACTTGGGAAGAGAAATGAGAATGATGCAAGAAAATCATTAAAAGTGAGTCAATAGCATGCTAAAGGAGACCCAAAAAATAATGAAGAACATAACACCTTAAAAAGCAGACTAAGTCAAATGGCAAAAATGGCCCCAAAAGCTTCATTTGCCAGGTGGAAAAGTAATTTCAAAAACTCACTGAAGAGAATAATTCCTTTAAAATTAGGTTGGAGCAAATGGAAGCTAATTACTTTTTGAGAAATCAAGATACTATAAAACAGAGCCAAACAAATGAGAAAATAGAAGGCAATTTGAAATATCTCATTGGAAAAACCACTGACCTGGAAAATAGATCCAGGATAGATAAATTAAAAATAAGCTCCATTTTATAAATGAAGAAACTGAGGTTTGAAAGTTGTTTTGAATAGCTTATTGGCATTGCACCTAACAAGTCGATTAGTAAAAGGAATTTCCTATTTCTGAGGCAAATCTGAATTCTAGGTTGTGAGGAGATCTCACAGGGTTGAAGATTTTCTCCAGTTGGCTCCAGAAAGTAGAACAAGGAACAATGTATTTTTTTTTTTTGGAGAGGAATCTGGGAAGATGGCAGAGTAGGTCAGAAAATTCCAAGCTCTCAAGACTTCCCCACAGAATAGATTAAAATAGTATCTTACAGTAAACAAATTGGGGGTAAAAATAAATAGGCATAGGGGCACAACCCAGGTCTTCCTGGGGCAATTTGAGAAGATCAGAAAAAAATCCTAGAACCAGCTTTGGGCCTAGTGAAAAGTAAACACCACCAGGTTAGGGCCTGCTTTAACAACAGGAAGCAAGATGATTAAACAACAAACAGCAAGCCCTGGGATTTAGTTTGTTTAGGAGGCTGCTCCCCCACTCACAGGAACTATTATTCCTGGGTGTTTGAACCTAGGAAGATTGAGGGAACCTCTGCTGATGAGGAACACCAGATCCAGTAGTGCTGCTAAGAGTAGCAGGAATGAGAAGTGACCAGCATACACCTGGTGAGTGCAGAATCAGTGGGGCAGAAAGCCCCTGTCTATGGGCACTTATGGGAGGTTGGAAGCTTGGCTTTGATTCCAGGCTAGAGGGAAGAACTGAAGATCTGGGGCAGGAGGCACCATTCCCCATACCCCAGGGCTAGAGGTGATTACAAAAATTAGGCTAGTACCACCAAAAAAAAAAAAAAAGACGTACCATCAAAGGAGAAAGAATCTAACTATAGAAAGCTATTGTGTGGTAGAGAAGACTGGGATTCATCTTCAGAGGAGGATATTGAAGTAAAGAAACCCCCAAAGAGTAATGTGAAATGGTCACTTGCCCAAAAAGAATTCATAGAAGATGTTAAAAGAGACTTTAAAAATGAAGTGACAGAGAGGAAAAACAAAGCAAAACATAGACCAAGAAAAACAAGCAAATATGAAAGGAAAAGAACCAATTAGAAAAGGAAATCCAGAATCTTAAGGAAGAAAATGACACCTTGAAAATTAGGATTGGGCAAGGTGAAACCAGTGATATTGTAAGAGATCAAGAAATAATTAAACAAATTGTGAAAAATGGAAAAAAAATGAAGAGAAAGTAAAACATCTTATAAGAAAAACAACAGATTTGGAGAATAGATTAAGAAGAGAAAACATAAAAATAATTGGACTAACTGAAAGTTATGATAAAAAAAGAATATTGATATAATAATACAAGAAATAATTAAAGAAAATTGTCCTAAAGCATTAGGACAAGGGGGGAAAGTAGAAATAGAAAAAAAAAATCTATCAGTCACCACTTAAAAGAGATCCTATGAGGAAAACTCATAGGAGTATCACAGTCAAATTCTAAAATCCCCAGCTCAAGGGAAAACCATTAAAAGCATCAAGATTAAAACAATTTAAAAATGATGGTGCTGCAATTAGAATTTCACAAGACGTAGCACTACAAGCAGGTCTTGGAACACAACATATTGAAGAGCAAAAGAACTGGGGCTCGGGCCAAAAATATCCATGCCCAGTAAAGTTAAGTATAATCCTGAATGAAAAAAATGGAAATTTGATCAACTGTCAGACTTTCAAGACTTTGCTGAAAAAAAAAATAAACCCTGAACAGAATAGAAGATTTGACATATAAGAGCCAAGAGAAATATAAGGTATATACCAAAGACTGATTAAAAGGGTTGCAATAAAGACAGTTTACTTTTTATATATGTAAAATGTAAAAGGTATGTCTAAAATTCTTATTCATAATTGGGTAGCTTATAAGATTGGGGTAAACCTGCAGATGATATAAATTTAAAAAGTAAAACCATTTAGGAACAGCTAAAAAGAGTAATTATTTTATACAAATGAGGTACAAGAGAAAAATAGATACAAAGGAATTAGAAGGGGGAGGAAGGCTGGTAGTTCTGGTAACCTACTTTCATGGGGACTGGGCTTAAGAGGGAACAATACATATATGTTTAGAAGAGTATAAAAGTCTTATAAATTCAGAAGAAATAAAATTGTAGCGGCATAGGGAGGGGGGAGAGGACAAGGGAGGAATCTTTAGAGGGAAGGGTGAGGGAATAGGTAAAAGGAGGGTATAGAAAAGTCTTTACATTTATGGGAATGGAAGGCTAGGATAGGAATATATGGAGGAGGGTAGGCAAGTAATAGGAGGGCAAGATAGTGAGGAGAAGTAAAGTGGAAGAGGTAGGACGGCTAGGAAACAAGAGATATGCACAAACATAAAAACAAGATCAGGAGTAGAATAGGTGTGGGAAAGCTTGTATATCTATCTATCTATCTATCTATCTATCTATCTATCTATCTATCTATCTGTCTATCCAAACTTAATTGTGGCCTTCTTGGGTGGGGATGGGGGGAGAACAAAGTAAAAAAAAGTGCACTGCAGAGAGCAAAAGAAAACTTATGAGGAAGCAAAGAAAAGATGGACAGTTCTCAACACAACATGTATTATTTATCATAAGGCTTTATTGAAATGAAAAGTTATTATTACATATTTTGAATCCTTTCTTATATTCTGCTATGCATATGACATGTTTTTGCTTTCTTGTATTTAATTTCCAATATATAAGTTTATGATATGTTTTTTGTTTCTTTTCTCTATTCTGTATTTGTGTTCTGGCATATAAGTCTAAAATAAAATTAAAAAAATTAACTTGTGGAATAAAACAAGCATTTCTATAACATAATACAATAAAAAGATGATTGCACATAAACTGAAAATCTACTATGCACAATTTGTTATTCCTTTCAAATATAAGACAAAATTATCATGTCAATTTCTTTTTTCTTCCTTCCCCCTACCCCCTGCCTTAAAGATGGCTATTAGACACAAATAGGTATATACACTCACACAGACACACACAGATTCAGACACATACACACATAAATTTATGTAAAATTATTCTATGCATACTTCTATTTACTAATTCTTTCTATGGATGCAGATAGCATCTTTTTCATATTTCCTTTTAGTTAATTTGTGTATCTATAATAAAATAACTTATTTGCGTAAAGTTGTTCTTAAAACATTGCTCTTGCTACATATAATGTTGTCTTGATTCTGCTCATTTTGCTCTTCATTATTTTGTGCAAGTCTTTCAGTGTTTTTCTAAAATCATTGAGCTCATCATTTCTCATAGCGCAGTAGCATTCCATCAATATCTATATATACTAGAAGTTATTTGGTCATTCTACAGTTGATGGGTATCCCTGTATTTTCTAGTTCTTTGCCACCACAAAGAAACATTTTAGAATGCATAAGTTCTTTTCCTTTTTCCCTACTTATCTTTGGAAATAGACCAAGTGGTGGTATTGCTTTGGAAATAGACCAAGTGAATCAAAAGGAAGAGGTAATTCAATAACTCTTTGGACATAATTTCAGAATGCTTTCCAACGTAGTTGGATCAGTTCACAATTCCACCAACAATGAATTAGTGTTCCAATTTTTCCATATCACCTCCAACATTTGTCACTTTTTGCTGCTATCATTTTAGCCAGCTTATTAGATGTAAAAATATCTTGAGATTGTTTGAATTTACAGTTTGTTCTCTTATTAACAATTATTTAGACCACTTTTATGTGACTACAAGTTGTTTTAATTTCATCAGAAAACTCCCTATTCATATCCTTTGACTATTTATCAATTGAAAAATGATTTGTATTATTATAGATTTTGCAAAATTCTTTATATATTTTAGATAACTGACCTTTATCTGAGAAACTGCCTATAGAAATTTCCCCCCAATTTTCTGTTTTCTTTCTGACCTTGGATATATTTGTTTTATTTGTGCAAAACCTTTTAAATTTAATGTAATCAATATTATCCATTTTACATTTAACTTTGCTCTCTATCTCTTGTTTATAACATTGTAATCTAACTCTCTTCCAGGTTGAAGAGGAAACTGCATATATATCCAAAGAGGTTTAGAAGTCTCCTGAACTTCTAGAGAGGTGAGAAAACTAGGGAATTGGGTGAGGAAGGAAATTTTTGAAGGGTATATAGATTAAGATTAGGAGGGTGGGGAGAATAGATAAGGAAAGGGTTAAAGTAAAGTAAAGGCTAAAACCAAGGACAGGATAGTAAGGGGGGAAGATAAAGTAGCCTGGATAGGGTGAAAAGAATTGCCCCAAAATATAATGAACTGTCTTATAAGGGAATATGTTTTCCATGGTTAAAGGCATTTAACAAAAGACTTTAGTTGCTTGTCAAGTGTATAGTGGGATGAGGGTGAGTGGGGGGGGGCAATTTATGCTATATGCTGGATGAGATATCTTCTGAGTCTTGCCATCTTTATGATTCAATGAAAATCATATGTGCAGCTAAGCAGAGGGCTCCAAGGTGAAGCAGAAGCCATGGCAGAGGTGGTGCTGAGACGATGGGGCCCAGGAATTATACCAGTGGCTGCTGAGTATAACAGAATCTGGGAGTATCCTGTTCCCCTCATAAAAAGGGCTTGGGATCTTGGGCTGATCAACAGGCACATTCCAGAGAGTTGTGGTGGCCTCGGCCTTGGGGTTTTTGATGCTTGCTTTATTTCTGAAGAATTGGCGTATGGATGCACAGGTGTTCATTCCACCATTGAAACAAATTTTTGGGACAAATGCCTGTTATTGCAGGAAATGAACAGCAACAAGAGAAATATCCCAAGAAGATAACTGAGCAGTTGATGTGTGTTTACTGCATAACTGAATCCCAAGCAGGCTCTGATGTGGTTGCTTTACAGACCAGAGCAGAGAAGAAGGGCAATGAGTATGTAATTAATGACCAAAAGATGTGGATAACCAACCGAGGCAAAGCCAACTGGTATTTTCTTTTGGCTCAGACTAACTTTGATCCCAAGGCCCCTGCAAGTAAAGCCTTTACTGGACTTATGGTCGAGGCAGACACCCCAGGAATCCACATAGGAAGAAAAGAGGTGAACATGGGAAAGTGATGCTCAGACACCGGAGGGATTGTCTTTGAAGATGTGGTCGCTCCCAAAGAGAACGTTCTCTTTGGGGAAGGCAGTGGCTTCAAAATTGCAATGGGTGGGTTTTTTTTTTGTTTGTTTGTTTGTTTTTTTCCTTTTCGAGGGCAATTGGGTTTAAGTAACCTGCCCAAGGTCACAGGGCTAGGTTTTGGTTTGTGTGTTCCTTAAGTGTCTGAGGGCGGATCCAAACTCAGGTCCTTCTGACTCCAGGGCCGACGCTCTACTTACTGCGACTCCTAGCCGCCCCCTGCAATGGGTGTTTTGATAAAACCAGACCTCTGGTTGCCGCTGGTAGTCAGGCTTGTGCAGAGAGCTTTGGATGAAGCTACCAAGTATGTTGTGGAGAGGAGGACCTTTGGAAGGCACTTTGTGGAGCACCAGAAAGTGTCCTTTTTGCTGGCTGAAACGGCTATGAAGGTGGAACTGGCCAGACTGGCTTATCAGCGAGCAGTGTGGGAAGTTGATTTGTGGTGCTGCAATACCTACCACACTTCCATAGCCAAGGTGTTTGCTGGCAACATTGCCAACCAACTGACTAGTGATGCTGTGCAGCTTTTTGGAGGCAATGGATTTAATAACGAATACCCAGTAGAAAAACTAATGAGAGAAGCCAAAATTTTCCAGATTTACGGGAGACAGCTCAGATCCAAAGATTGACCAAAGCCAAGAAGAACACCTCAACAAGTGCAAGAATTGAAGAGGGGCCTGATCTTCAGCCCCTTCAGCCCAGTCACTTCAGGAGGTGACAGAAAAGGGGAAAGACTTGGATGGATTTGCTGGTGAAATGAAAACATTAGAAAGGTTATTTCTTCAACCCTAAGTAAGAGATTATTTTTTTTATTTTTTTTTAAACAAATGCTTTATTAACTTCTGTTTTACATCATTCATTTCCGCCAGATTTTGAGTTACAATCATTTTCCCCCCATTATTCCCCTACCCAACCTCCCAGAACAGTAATCCCACAAGATATCGCTTCCTCCAATCTGCTCTCTCCCATGCTTTCTCCCATATCGACTTTTCCATTAGAGGGAGGTGAGTCTTTGCATCCCAATGCCTGCACATCTTATCTCCCTATTACAAGCAAAAGAGTATTAATAATATTATTTATATATATTTGAAACATTTAATGTTACGACCTCAAATTTCAGATCCATTTCCTTCCTCCCTTGTCACCCATTCCCTCTTGGGAGATAAGTAATTCAGTATATGTTGTACATGTCTAGCTATGCAAAACATTATCATAGTAGATATATTGTACAAGGCTGCTTATAATTCCCTCCCACTCATCCCACCCCCCACCTGGTCCATTCCCTACATGATCCTGTCCCTCTTTTATAGTGGGTACTTCCAACCTCCCCTCACCCCAAGGATGCCCTCCCATCCATCATCCCTCCTCCCATCCCCCTTTCCCTTATCCTGCTGCAGGTTGAGATATCCCATTTACTATGTATGTCATTTTCTCCCTGAACCAAATTCAGTTTGAATGTGGTTTTGCCTTTTTAGCCTTCCTTATTTTCCCCCTCTTTTGCAACCACTTCCCCTTGCTTCTTCTGCATGGGATAGTTTACCCTACCCTGTCTCTCCCCATCTCCTCTTGCCACTTTCCTCTCTCACCTCATAATTTCACCCCTTGAGTATCCTCCCTTCCCAACAAATTCAACCTATGCCCTCTGTCCATATATAACTGTAACCATATACACACACATTCACATATGTATTCATATGACCACACCCCTTTCTTCCATTATTTTCATAGTGAGAAAGATATCATCAGTCACAGTTATTGCTTTTCCATATAGGAATGTAAATAGTTCAACTTTGATAAGTTCCTTTTGATTTCTTTTCCTGATTACCTTCTCAGGCATCTCTTCCTTCTTGTGTCTGGATGTCAAATTTTCTATTCAATTCTGGTTTTTTCCTCAAGAATGCTTGAAAGTCCTCTATTCCACTGAATGACCATATTTTCCCCTGAAACAAAATACGCAGTTTTGCTGGGTAGGTGACCCTTGGGTTCATTCTCAGTTCTTTTGCCCTCTGGAATATCATATTCCATGCCCTTCGATCCCTCAGTGTAGAAGCTGCCAGGTCCTGGGCTATTCTGATTGTGTTTCCACAATATTGAAAGTGTTTCTTCCTGGCTGCTTGTAGTATTTTCTCCTTGATCTGGGGATTCTGGAACCTGGCTATAATATTCCTGGGAGTTTTCTTTTTGGGATCTTTTTCAGGAGGTGATCTGTGGATTCTTTCAACCACTATTTTGCCCTCTGGATCTAAAACATCAGGGCAGTTTTCCTTGAGAATTTCTTGAAGGGTGATTTCTAGGTTCTTTCCTTGATCATGGCTTTCAGGTAGTCCAATAATTTTTAAATTGTCTCTCCTGGATCTATTTTCCAGGTCGGTGGTTTTTCCCATGAGATATTTCACATTGCCTTCTAATCTTTCATTTGTTTGGATCTGTTTAACAGCATCTTGATTTCTCATAAAGTCACTAGCTTCCATTTGCTCCAGTCTAACTCTGAAGGAATGAATCTCCTCAGTGAACTTTTGAGATTCTTTTTCCATCTGGCAAATTCGACTTTTTAAGGCATTCTTCTCCTCGTTTCCCTTTTGGGCCTCCTTTGCCATTTGAGCTAGTCTATTTTTTAAGGTGTTGTTTTCCTCAGTCAGGCTGTTGACCCTCATTTCATACTTTTCCTGCATCCTTCTCATTTCTCTTTCCAATTTTTCCTCCACTTCTCTTATTTGATTTTTAAAGTCCTTCTTAAGGTCCTCTATGGCCTGCCACCCACTCATGGTTTCCCCTGGGGCTTTTGGAGCAGGACTTCTGACCTCACAGTCCTTTTCCTGCTCTATGCCCCCAAAATAGGAATCTAGGGTTGCATTTTTCTGTTTCCTTTGCCTTGGCATGTTGCCACTTAATTGCTTGACTTTTGGGCTTGTTGCCACACTATGGCTTTAAGGCCAGCTAGAGGAATTTTCTTCCCGAACGTGTGGGGGGCAACTTCCGTTCCTGGCAAGCTGTAAACCCACCCACGACTTCCACCCTAGATCACAATCCAGATCCAGGGAGGTTAAAGCAAGAGCGATTACCCCCCAAGACTGATCGCTGGATCTCCCTACAAATTTGCAGGCTGGGAGCGGGAGCTGCCTCTGAAAACTACAAAATGGCGTTTGTCCTCAGCAGCTTCTAGCCCCCAGGGGAGGGAGCCAACGCATTCCCTAATACCAGTCCCAAAGTCTATAGGACACTAACCTCTTACTTTGTCCCAGGCAAGTCTATGTTGATAATTCTGGAGTCGCCACAGCTCCTGGTGTTCTGGGGTTCCTCCAGCTGGCTGCTGGCCCTGCAACCCTGGGGCTAAAACCTCGGCTCACGCGGACCTGGGCTTGGCTCGGCTCCTGCATGCTGCCAGGTCCCAGACCACTGCGCTGGTCCTTCCTGTAGGGCTGCTGGGCTGTCCTCAGTGGGAGTTTAGCTTCTCTGTGTCGTTCTGTGGTTGCTGGGGCTCCAGAAGTTGTTCAGAGTCCCCTTTTACATCGTTGGGGGGGAATGTGGGGGCAGAGTGGCTTGGATGAGCTGTTTCTACTCCGCCATCTTGGCTCCGCCCCCTAAGTAAGAGATTATAATGGTGGTTTTATACTTTTGCTTAACTAGAAAGCTTTGGCATCATTAAAATACTTGTGTATTCTTTCAACAGCACTTTTATTATAAAGCATCAAGGAAATAATGTTAATTATATGGAAAACAGTAATTTTAAAATTGCAATACTGAAAATGAAAAAGATTTCTAGCAGCTTACTGCATAAACTTTGAAATGAGGGAAGGTGATCTCATCAACATTAAGACTTCAGACCTTTCTTTTTGCCTATTTCTCAGGTAGCAAAGCTTACACTACTCACTGAGATTCCTAGTTGTTACATTCAGAGGTGCAGTCTCTTTACCCCACAAGCTCTAAGATTGGCAAAGCAGGAAAAGCATGATTTCCTGATAACTAGTAAATAATCCTTTGGACACCATTCAGACTTCCCAGGGAACTGCTGTTTGTCTCTGTGAGGCTGATTGGAATGGGGCCTCCCATCAACCTGGGCTCAGGAATTCTGTCTGTGGCATCCAGTATGCCAGTACCTAAAGTCAGGAGGAAATCTGGCTCAGCATTGAACCAATTTATCACTTGCTATCTTTTGGGTGTTGGGGTGGGGTAAGGGGGTAAAGAAAACTAACTCTTTTAGTAACTTCTGTACATAGTCAAAGTAAGACTTTGCACCTATTTTTATGGGGAACTTAATCTCTCTAATGGACAGCTGATGGTATTAATACTCTGGATATATTTTCTGACCTTAATTCATATGAGTATGTACTTAAGAAAAAGTTGATCTGTGACTGCATTTGTTTGATTTTGAATTTAATAAGCCTATCTATAAAAGATACAACCCATTTAATTTATTAAACTGGCCTGCTAGACCATTGTCTCAGAATATGTAAATGTTATGAAATAATGTAAGAACCAAAATTTATGAAATGTCATATTTATAATGCTGAAACACAAAATATTGGATAGTCTTGTAATAAATTACCAAAATGAAACTTTTGCAAACAACAACAAAAAAAGAAAATCATATGTGCTCACTTATTTCCATTTCCTCTTCGATGGTCCCCCTTGCCATTTTGAGATGAGAAACCAAGACAAGTAGACTCTGTACTTGAGTTTTACTTTGATACAATAATCAGGCTTTTAAGAGAGACTAAATGGAATACTCTTTGTCCTTCCTAGCTCAATCTTTGTCTGCTTTGACTTTGTCAGCATACTATAGGCGAGCCTGAGGGCTGGTTTCTAAAGGAGACCTAAATATCAGACTCCATCAAATAGGAGGTTTCCAGGTAAGACTGTATAATGATGATGATGATAATGATAACTCACATTTGTTTAGGTTTATTGTGTTTTTCTCACATTATATCGAGAGTGGTACCAAGATACTAACCCTCATCAATTCTCTTCCTTTTTCATCTCTCTTTAGCCTTTGAACACTGTAAGTTACCCTCTTCTCCTTAATATTCTCTTCTCTTTCAGTTTTTATGACACTGTATTCTTCAGATTCTCTTTTTCTGATCACTCCTTTTCATTTTCCTTTGCTAAATCTTCACCTAAGTCATGACTGATAACTGTGTATCACCCCAGATCTCTGTCCCAGGCCTTCTTCCCTTCTCCCTCTATATCAAATTTTCATCTCTGTGTAGTTGATTCTCAGAACTATTTATTTATTCCTTCCCTTTTTCCCACTCTCCACTATCACTTCTGCAACTGCATATTGGTCACCTTGCATTGGATGTCCCATATATATCTTAAACTTAACATGTCCCAAACTGAATTCATCAGCTTTCCTCTCAAATCCTGTTCTGGACTTCTATTACTGTTGAGGATACCATCATTCTCCAAGTCACCCAAGCTTATAATCTAGGTATCATCCAAGTAGCACACAGAAACATTCTTACTTTTAATTGTTCTAAATATAATAGAAAAATCTATTTTTATCCTTTCCACATCCCACTTTATAAAGAGAAAAAACAAACTCCTTATAACACACTATACAATAAATATACACAGTCAATCAAAACAAAATTCCTTATTGGCTGTATACAGAAAATATGTTTCATTTTTCACCCTAACTCCTTTACCTCTATGTCAAAAGAGGGTAGCATGTTTCATCATTGGTTATTTGGAATAATGAATGTTCATTGTATTGATCATAGTTCTTATATATTTCAAAGTTGTTTGTCTTTTTAGTATTGATATTATTGTAGAAATTATTCTTCTGAGGGTGGCTAGGTGGTGAAGTGAATAGAGCACTGGCCCTGGAGTCAGGAGGACCTGGGTTTGAATCCAGCCACAAAAACTAGCTGTTTGACCTTGGGCAAGCCACTTAACTCCAATTGCCCTCCAAAAAGCAAAAAAAAAATTATTCTTCCTGTTTTCCTAATTTAATTTTTATCTTAGAATCTTCATTCTCTTTAATCCCTTTTGTATCTAATTTACTGCCAAATCTTATTCCCTTCATCTTCATATTTCTCATATGCACCCCCTTCCTTTCTCTGACACAGCCATCACCATAGTATAGGTCCTCATCACTTCAGAACTAGAATGTTGCAATAACCTTCTGGTTGGTCTCCCTGCCTCTTCCTACTCTATTTTATCCTCCACTCAACTGCAAAAGTGATCTTCCTAAAGTGCTGACTAAGTCTAATTATGTTACCACCACTCCTTCTCACTTAAACTCTAGAGGCTCCCTATTACCTCTATTATCAAGTATAAAATCCTCCACTTGACTTTTAAAGCATCTCCCAATCCAGTCCCTTACTACCTTTTTAATCTTCAAATGTCTTACTCTCCCCCATGTACTCTATGATCAAAGGATATTGGACACCTTGCTGTTCTTCCAGACCACATGCCTTTCACATGCCCATACCTGAAATACTCTCTACTTGCCTCTGCCTCCTGGTTTTCTTCAAGTCTCAATTAAAATCTAATTTTCTGCAAAAGATCTTTTCTAATCTCCCTCAATGCTTGTACTTTCCTTATAAGATTTTCTTTAACTTCCTTTATGTGTATATATGTATGCATGTACATACACACATCTATTTATATACATGTATATATCTTGTACATAGTTGTTTTTATGGTATTTCTCCCATTAGAATGTAAACTCCCTAATGGGATTATTTTTACTTTTCTTTGTATGCTAAATGCTTAGCGCACTTCCTGGATTATTAAAAAAATTTTTTTTTTTGCCTGGACATCTTATGAAACATTTAATTTTAAAACTTCAATTTTCAGATCCATCCCCCTTCTCCCTTGTCACCCAATCCCTCTGAGAAGATAAGCAATTCAGTATGTGTTGTACATGTATACCTATGCAAAACATTACCATAGTAGATATATTGTAAAAGACTGCTTATATTTCCCTCCCACCTGTCTCACTTCCCACCTGGTCCATTCCCTACTTTGATCCTGTCCCTCTTTGATAGTGGGTACTTCTAACCCCCCCTCTCCCCAGAATGCCCTCCCCTCCATCATCCCCCCTCTCATCCCCCTTTCCCCTACTCAGGAGAGTGAGTGAGGGTAAGATATTCCATTTAGTATGTATGTGATTCTCTCCTTGAGCCAACTTCAATGAGAATATGCTTTTGCCTTTTTGCCTTCCTGTTCTTCCCCTCCCCTGCAACTACTTCCCCTTGCCTCTTCTACATGAGATAGTTTGCCCTACCCTGTCTCTCTCCATCTCCTCTTGCCACTTTCCTCTCTCACCTCTTGACTTCACCCCTTAAGGATCATCCCTTCCTTGGGGCGGCTAGGTGGCGCAGCAAGCAGAGAGCCAGCCCCAGAGCCAGAAGGACCCGAGCTCGGATCTGGCCCCAGACACCCAACACACAAACAAAAACCCAGCCATGTGAATCTGGGCAAGTCACCCAACACCAATTGCCCTCCAAAAAAAAATAATAATCATCCCTTCCCATCAAATTCAACCTGTGCCCTCTATCCATGTATACCTGTGAACATATGCCATGTACCCTTGTTCAATTGTTTTCATAATGAGAAAGGTTTCATCAAACACAGTTATTGTTTTTCCATGTAGGACTGTAAATAGTCCAACTTTGATAAGTTCCTTTTGATTTCTTTTCCTTGATTACCTTCTCAAGCATCTCTTGCTTCTTGTGTCTGAATGTCAAATTTTCTGTTCAACTCTGGTTTTTTCATCAAGAATGCTTAAAAGTCCTCTATTCCACGGAATGACCACATTTTCCCCTGAAACAAGATACTCAGTTTTGCTGGGTAGGTGACCCTTGGGTTCATTCCCAGCTCTTTTGCCCTCTGGAATATCATATTCCATGCCCTTCTATTCCTCAGTGTAGAAGCTGCCAGGTCCTGTGCTATTCTGATTGTATTTCCACAATATTGAAAGTGTTTCTTCCTGGCTGCTTGTAGTATTTTCTCCTTGATCTGGGGATTCTGGAACCTGGCTATAATATTCCTGGGAGTTTTCTTTTGGGGATCTTTTTCAGGAGGTGATCTGGGGATTCTTTCAACCTCTATTTTGCCCTCTGGGTCTAAAACATCAGGGCAATTTTCCTTGAGAATTTCTTGAAGGGTGATTTCTAGGTTCTTTCTTTGATCATGGCTTTCAGGTAGTCCAATAATTTTTAAATTGTCTCTCCTGGATCTATTTTCCAGGTCAGTGGTTTTTCCCATGAGATATTTCACATTGCCTTCTAATCTTTCATTTGTTTGGATCTGCTTAACAGCATCTTGATTTCTCATAAAGTCACTAGCTTCCATTTGCTCCAGTCTAACTCTGAAGGAATGAATCTCCTCAGTGAGCTTTGGAGATTCTTTTTCCATCTGGCAAATTTGACTTTTTAAGGCATTCTTCTCCTCATTGCCTTTCTGAGCCTCTTTTGCCATCTGAGTTAGTCTATTTTTTAAGGTGTTATTTTCCTCAGTCAGGCTGTTGACTGTCATTTCATACTTTTCTTGCATCTTTTTCATTTCTCTTCCCAAGTTTTCCCCCACTTCTCCTATCTGCTTCTTAAGGTTCTCTATGGCCTGTAGCCAGCTTGTATTTTCATTTGGGGCTTTTGGTGCAGGAGTTCTGACCTCACAGTCCTCCTCCATGCTTTGAGCCTCTTTGCCCCTAAAATAGGAGTCCAATGTTGAACTTTTCTGTTTATTTTGTTTTGTTTGCCTAGGCATATTGCTACTTAATTACTTGATTTTTGGGCTTGTTGCCACAGTAGGACTCTGCCACCAGACAGGGGAGCTTCTGCCCAAATGTGGGGTCTTCACAACTTCTGCCAGTTGGCTGGCCTCTGTAAAGCCTCCACCCACTCTGGCAAGTTGGATACCCACCCCAAACTTCCCCCCCAGACCACAATCCAGATCCAGGCAGTTTAAAGCAAAATCGATTAACCCCCAGACTGATTGCTGGATCTTCCTACAATTCGCAGACCAGGAGCGAGAGCCACTACTGACACTGCAAAATGGCTTCTGTGCAGCTGTTTCTTCAGCAGCTTTTTGCCCCCAGGGGAGGAAGCCACGTGTTCCCCAAATACTGGTCCCAAAGTCCATAGGGCACTAACCTCTCACTTTGTTCTAGGCATATCTGTGCTGATAATTCTGGAATCGCCACAATTGCTGGTGTTTTAGGGTTCCACCAGCTGGCTGAAAGCCCGGCCGCCCTGGGGCTAAAACTGTGGACCTGGGCTCAGCTCTGCGGGCTGCGCTGTTGGCCCAGCTCGCTGTGCTGCCTGCTCTCAGAGCGCTGTGCTGGCCGCTCCCTGCAGGGCTGCTGGGCTGTCCTCAGCAGGAGGTTAGCTTCTCTGTGCCATTCTGTGGGTGCTGTGGCTATTAAAATTTTTAAAAATCACCTTTCTTTGTATTCCTAATACTTAGCACAGTGTGTGGCACATAATGGATAATTAGCAAGTGCTTATTAATTGACTGACTGCATTATATCCTAGAGAATAGAGAGCTCCTGAAAGTTTTTGTGTAGGTCAATCTGCAGGGAGAGATGGGAGCAAGGAGTCAAATTAGGCCATTAAAATAGTGAGGGCTTTAGTGAGGACAGTGGCTATTTAAGTAGCATAATGAGACAGGGAATACATAGTACTTGTTCATTCCTCACTCTCTTAATTATCTTCCCCGATCAAACTTTGACCTGAAGTAGTTTCTGTTTCCAGTTCTTCACTGGGTCTAAAGTAGGATAAAGTCCTTAGTTTCTAGTGTTGTTAATGCTTCTGCATCCATGGTTCTCACATTCAGTGGAAAGTTGTTCAATCTCTGATCAAATTTTGCCTGATTCAGCTTAAGAAGAAAAATCTTAGTCTCAGACCCAACTCTTCTGGGTAACTCCTTTGCTGACCATCATCACTTCACTTTATTCTATATTCCTTTGTATGATTAGCAGATGGAAGACATTTATTAGACCTTAAAATATGCTCTATTAAGTCTGGCTATCAGTGGGACAGTATGTTGTTGCGAAGACTTGTGAGTTAGAAAGTGTCCTGGCATTTCAACCCTCTGAGCATTGGAGAAATTACAAGCCAAATGAGATTCATTTTTATACTGTTAACTCCTGTAACACATTGATATGAAAGAGTTCTTCACCATGAAAGGTTCCAGAATGCTTTGCAAATGTAAATACAAAGAAAGAAAAAATTCACCCTGCTGTTCAGCCTTTGTTAAGGGACCTGCTGTGGAAAAGTCCCAATTCCCTTGGTTGAAATGTAGCAGCTGTTCTATATCCTGAGCAGGAGTCTGGGACCAGGAGACTTGGGATTTTTATCACCTCAACATGATATAATCTCTCTAGAGGAATCAGAAATTTTTCACTAGCAGAGTTTCCTTGAATACCACACCCTTTTAATTTTACATAATATAGAATGTAATTAGTGCAATTTCCATTTAGCATAATGAGCTTATTTTAATTTAATTTCTCCTTAAAATTCTTTTCTCATGCTTTATGGTAGTATAGAGATGATCTTAGGTTTTTGAAACCAATGCCAACAGATTTCAAGTCACAAAATTTAATAAGCTGGAAGAGCATGGAATATGGTTCTATTAGTAGACTGTGTTTTCATTCAAGAGCTCTCATACTTCCACCAAAGATATTGATGTGAAATGATCTATAGGAACCCAGTTCTCCCACAAAACCCCATCACAGATCTTAAAGGGTATCACATGGTATAATGATAGCAAGGAACAAAGGGAAACAAAGGTCCTCCATCTAGTATGGATTACATATAAAAGAACCAGAAACCTGAATTTTGGGAGAGGAGATATGGTAGGGAAGTTCTTGTAAATGGTGTCTAAAGCCACAGGATCTCATCCCTCAACTATTGAACAGTAGAAAGAGACAGAGCCAGCAAATGATAGGTCACTGTGCAGAGGGACAGGGATAGACAAAGAAAACATGCCTTGGGATACAAGACACTTGAAGTCCATATGTCTCTCAGAGTGACAGGAAAAGGTAGTAGCCAAGGAGATACATGGCTCCCCAACAGACCTGAATTCAATTCACCAGGAGATAGAGGCAGCTCAGGACCCAATTGTGGGTAATTCTAGTACATCTGAGACTAAGGAGTCAGCTCATTGGAGCTTGTGTAACAAGTAGGGGATAGAAACTGTGCCAGGGACAGCCCCATATTAGGCTTCCCAGAGATTAAGGCAGAGACAATATATTTTGGCAAAAGATGAATCTAGTTCTCATCATACCTTCCAGAAGTTCAGTGGCAGTGGCATCCAGATTACAGCAGGAAAAAGACTAAATAGGGTCTGTTTACCCTACATGAGATTGTGGGAAGGGGTAGAGTCTGGCTATTGAGCAAATTTAATTTCCATCCAGAAAGTAAGACTAGAGATATGAGTAAACAGAAGAAAACTCTGACTACTAGAAAGAAATTCTATGGTACTCTTGAGTAATAGGAAGAAATTTTAGGAAATACAGAAGGAATACAGAAGAAGAGAGTAACTCCATAACAAGTAAAATAGAGACTCAGGAAAAAGAACAACTTGGCTGTTGGGATTTGAAAAATGGTTGGAATAAATTAACTAATATAGAAAAAAATAATTAGAAATGAAATTTGAACACTTGAAAAGTGGAAGAATAAATAGCTTAGAGCATAAAGTGGAAAAAGTCTTTCTAGTAGTGCATACTCTGAAAAATAGAATAGGGCAAATTGAACTCAGTGATTCCATAACAGTAGGAAATATTAGAACAAAGTCAAAAGACTAAAAAATTAAAACATGTAATGTATCTATTATTAAGATAATTTAGGAATCATCCAATAGCATGAAAACCATAAAATCAAAAACCTAGACACAATACATTTTTAAAAATCATTAAGGAAACCTGGCAAACATATTAATGGAAAGAGGAAAATCAAAATAGAAAAATCCAGTAGTCCTCTCCTGAAAGAAATCCCAAATTGAAAACATCTAGGAATAGTAAATCCAAAATATAGAGTCAAAGAAAATAAATACAATCAGAGAGGAAGAATTCCAGAAACACTCCTTCAAATCATTCCCCCAAATCCAGACACATACAAGATTATGCTTCATATACTCCAGGGAGATAGAGGGAATAAGCATCTCATGCCTGTATATATTTAAAAAAGAGAAAATTATGGTGGATTATCTGAAAAGCAAAAGATAAGTCAAAATAATACTAGCCCTAAAAAGCTAAATATGTAAACATAAATCCTATAATTAGAAAAAAATAAAATGTTTTTAATAGCATACATGACTTTCAATTATTCCTGGTGAAAAAATCAGAACTGGACAAAAATCTTTAAAATGTAAACATGGCAGATAAGAGCAACCTAGAAAGGTAAACACATTTGAGCAGTTTTGAAGGGAATAATTTCTTCTTAACTACTTCAGAATTCTATTGTCTACAAGGGTCACTGAAGAAGTTAATAAGAACAAGTGCAGTGCCTGGGATTGGAACTGGTTTTATTACATTTTGTTCATCTTGAGAGAAGAAACAAAAAGGGTTGTATGATTATAGACTTAGATCTGGAGAAGTGCAAGAGGGAAGAAAGTGTACTATTTCTCAAAATTAAGGTGTGCCAGAAGAAGAGTATTCAAACATGCAGAAGAATATTCCACTTTTTTATATACCCAGCACTTAGTTCAATGCCTGGCACATAGTAGGTGCTTAATAAATGTTTATTGACTGACTGAGCAGGTGTCTCATAATCCTCAGACTTATTTAAACTAGGCAAAGGAGAGTTGAACAAACACACACATACACAAAGAGTTGGGTGTAGAAATCCAATGAATTAAAAACCAATATAGAGAACAACTGGGGTTGAGGCGAAGTTAAAGGGGGGGTGGTAGACTTGAGGAGGCAATGGTCATAAGCAAAACATTTTAACTTTGGATGATAATCATAAACAAGGAGGATAAAGGGAGAAAAGAAAGTGTAAAAACCAGTAATCATGGACTGGACTGTGTGAAGATGAACAGAGAAATGACTTAAGATCACTGAAAATATAGATTGCTCATTTTGATCACATTATTTTTCCTTCCCAACTCTCTTATATGTAAATAGGGATAAAAAGAAAAAATATAGAGGACATGATGGGAAGAAAAAAATAGCAATCATAACTGTGAAAGTAAATTGGATGAATTCACCCATAAAACAAAGGAAGGCACCAGAATGAATTAGAAAGCAGGATCCACCAATATGTTGTTTACAAGATTCACACTCGAAACATAAAGATTCACAGAAGTCAAAATAAGGGGTTGGCACAGAATTTATCATTCCCTTGGCATTTTTCTAAAACCAAGGATGGTAATCTTAATCTCAGTAAACTAACAGTAAAAGCAAAAGCAACAGTAAAAATAAATGTGGTTGAAAGGCATAGGAAGGGAAACTTCATTATGCTTAAAGGAATCACCAATGAAAAAATAATTTAATAATTATTTAACGTCTAAATCCTTGAACAGAAAGTTAATGGTATATAAATAAGAGACAGCAAAACTATAGTACATGGAATGCTTAATCCATTTAGATCTGGACAAAAACTAACAAAAAGTTAAATAATAAAAAGTTAAGGGACTGAAGGAAATATTAGAAAAAATAGATTTGATAGACATCTGGTGATTAATGAATGATCAAAAATTGACCATGTATTTGAAGATAAAAACTTCACAAATGCAGAAAATCAGTAACAGTATATACATACTTTGCTGATAGCAATGCAATAATACTAAACTCAATAAAAATCCATTGAAGAAAGGATTAAAATTCAACTGGAGACTAAATAACTCAGGCCTTAATTTTGGAAAGGGTCAGATAACAAATCCCAGAAATAATAGATTAGATGCTATTTAAGTTGGATATGAGTATAGCTGGTGGAAAGGAGGAGAGGATGGAATAGGTAATATTCAAATCATTCTTTAAAGTGTGGATATGAACTTAGGTGAAAAAGGGGAGAAAGAACAATATAAAAATAAAAAAATGTTATGGCCCAAAGAACAAATTAGTTGTAAAGTAGTGTTAAGGATAGTCTGATAATGGGAAATAATAGAGGTGGGAAGACTTGTTAGGAGGCTCTTGTAAATAATCCCGGCAGGTTTAAGCAGAGATGTGCTGCTAAATGTTTACCCAGATCTCTGGGGAAAAATGTGCACAGGACACATTTCTAAGTTTAATTTGCATTAACATTTTCTCTCTTACTTTCTTATGTCTAGACAAACAACAAAATAATAACTCAAGCCCTGATATTTGTAGCATTATTTGATTTCTGAGATATAAATGTTCCCACTGAAAATTTAACAATTGGCTCTTCTGAGCTGATAAGAACTGGATCCAGCACAGACCAGGATTGAATTTAGTTCCAGGTCATTTGCTAGGTAGGTGTCAATGGTAATAAAAGACAGATTTGAGAGCTACTGGGGAAGAAATCCATAAATTTGGTAAGTACACACACACACACACACACACACACACACACACACACACAGACAATTAGGAATAGGGAAGGGTCAACAATTATACCAAGGTTTTGGTATAGACTGGGTCAATAATGGAACTATTGACAAAAATAGTGAACTTAGGAGAGAGAAGTGACAGACTTAAGGGAAAAGGCAGTTAGTTATTTTAGACACGTTGAGTTTGACTATCTGGTGGAAAAATCCTGTAGGTAGTTGGAAATGTACCTTGGATGAGAGGTCAAGTTCAGAGAAATAGAGTGAGGACTCATCAGAAAACATGGAACTATTGATTGGGGGTATTCTAAATAAAATTGAAGAATAGACTAACAGAAAACAGAGTTTCAGAACTAAGAGGGAATTGGAAATCACATATAGAAACATCCACACTTTATAGATTAAAAAGAATGGATGCTGTGAAAAGTAAAATGAACTTCTCAAAGTCACAGAATCATAGAAGCTCAGAGTTGGAAGGGAACTCTTGATTTTCTTGTTTCACTCATATTTTAACAAGAAGCCCCTTTATAATTCCTGAAAAGTACTCATCCAATCTTTGCTTGAAAACCCCCAATAAGGTAGAATGACTTTCCTTATGGGTCATCGAGGTGGCACAGTGGATAGAGCACTGGAGCCAGGAAGACTCATCTTCCTGAGGTCAAATCTGGTTTCAGACACTTACTAGCTGTGTAACCCTGTACAAGTCCTTTAACCCTACTTGCCTCAGTTTCTCATATGTAAAATGAGCTGGAGAAGGAAATGGCAAACCATTCTAGTATCTTTGTCAAGAAAACCCCAAATGGGGTCACATAGAGTTGAACTGAACAACAAAGCAGTTCATTAATTAATAGAAGGCTTTCATTTTTAGGGAGTTTTCCATGATATCAAGTCTATAACTGCCTTTCTATAATTTTGGCCTACAGCCCTTGGCTTTGGTGATTCAATAATCTCTGGCTTCACTTCAGCAGAGGACCCTGCTTATTCAGGGGAATCAAGACTTGGATTACATCCTCTTTCTCCAGGCGGGATCTTTCAGATAGAACCATAGAATGTTGGAGCTAGTAGGGACATTAGTGATTATTTAGCTGAGGCCTTCTTAAAATTTTTCCACTCAAAACCCCTTTCCCATTTAAGCAGTCTTCATTGGCATTACATGGCCTGAAGGCATGCACAGTGTAAAGTGCAAAGGGTGCATGCTTTGTGTTTAGAACCAAGGTTGCAGTGAAGTTGTGCATGCAACATGGGCAAGTGCTGCCAGAAACACCTTGGATTCATAATAGTCTGATTTTGAATTAATTTTTGGCCACTAAACATCCAGAAACCTTTCACTGTTGCCAAATTTTTTGTGATTCCATATGGGGTCATGACCTACGGTTTAAGATGTGCTAATCTAACCCAATCACCTCATTTTATAAATGAAGAAACTAAGCCCCAGATAGATCAAAAATAACTTTCCTATAACAAATATATCTTGCTTGTTTATCTAAGGTCAGAGTTGATCACATAATGATCTTTCCTCTATAATACTTGGGTACTTCAAACTGACCCCCTAATAACCAGAACTCATTGAGTCCATAACCTACATAAGAAAGGGGATTCATGCTGTGTGTGTCTTAAGAATTCAATAGAAATTTAGCCTCGGCTTTGCAAAGAATTTTACTACCAATGTGTAGTCAGCTTCTATTTGAGCCAGCAATTATGTGCATACCTCCACTGTAACAGTGAGTATATTAAGAGTTATTGATACCATCTGTTCTCTGCTCCCCCCTCCAATTCTAGCTACATAATAGAATCTGTATTTTAACATTCAGCCATATTGAGGGGACTTGATCGAGATAAATAACTTTCCAAGCTGAGGACATTTTCAGAATTAATGAAGTAGAAAATGTCTGCAGGAAACAAGGTCACGATCCTGATGATCTTGTTCAGAAAAGGCGATAACAGCAGACAACCTTGACAAAAGGAGACTTTTCCAATTGGGAGGATATTTTAATGCTAAATAAAGGAATAAATAAATAAATGAGATGAAAGATAAGGGTTACCTTGGTGATAAACAATGATGATACCGGAGCTGAAGCATATGGCAAAGGAGGAAGTGCAAAGTTATGTCAGCTTGCTGTGATTCATAATTAACAGCAAGAGATCTGAGACTGCAGATTGAAAGCATTAAGTATGTTATGTAATCCTGCCCTAGTGAAGCATGACACCACTAAAGCTTTTAATATTCACTGTCTCACACTCTTGCCTAGTCAAAGATTATTGAGAGGGATTGGAGGCAAATTTGAACATTGGAAGGAAATGTTGATATTCAATAGTCCTCTGGTCTTGATCTCAACTGGAAAAGGTGGTGGTATATCTGAGTTGGGGTAAGCTTAATTTCATCATCTATAAAATAAGGGTATTGGATTGAATGCTGTCTGTTTTATATTTTAACCTTCTATGTTCTCCTGCCACTTCTAACTCTAATATTATGTGTTCAGTTCTAATCTAGTTCCAATATTATGTGTCCCTTGCAACTCTAGTCCTCTATATTCTAAGATGTTTCTCAAGATTAATAGATATAAACCTTCTTTTTTTTGCTTTTTTTTTTTTTTTTAGAGGGGGGAAGGTAGGGCAATTGGGGTTAAGTGACTTGCCCAAGGTCACATGGCTAGTCTATATGTTAAGTGTCTGAGGCCACATTTGAACTCAGGTTCTCCTGACTCCAGGGCTGGTGTTCTATTCACTGCACCACCTAGCCTCCCTGATATAAACCTTCTTACTCCAAAATTTTCTGATGGTCATATTTGAAGACACATCAACATGATGAATATTAGAAGTGATGGAAAAGGACAATGATGACTAATAGCTAGCATTTATAAAGTGTTTTTTTTTTTTTTCTGAGCTTTTTGGTGGGCAATTGGGGTTAAGTAACTTGCCCAAGGACACACGGCTAGGTTTTTGTTTGTGTGTGCATAAAGTGTATGAGGCCGGATCCAAACTCAGGTCCTTATGACTCCAGGGCCAACGCTCTACTCGCTGCACCACCTAGCCGCCCTATTTATAAAGTGTTTTAAGGTTTGCTAGTTGGCCAATAGCCAATAAACATTTGTTCAGTTTCTGCTATGTGTCAGACATGGTGTTAAGCACTGGTGAGACAAAGAAAGGTGAAATACAGTCCAGGGCTTTATAAATATCATCTCATTTTATCTTCCCAATAACCTGATACAGATGAAAAAAAGCAACAAAATTAAGGCAGACAGAGCTTAAGTGACTTGGCCAGGGTCTTATAGCTAGAAAATACCTCAGGTTGAATTTGAACTCAGGTCTTCCAGACTTCAGATCCAGTGGTCTATGCACTGCACTACCTGGCTGCTAATTAAGCAATAGTCTGGATCTGAACTTGAGTGTATTCCAGTATTTTTCAACAACATTTTTACTGTGCCACCTAACTACCTCTAAGACACACTGGTAAGTTTCTATTCTGGTGGCTGTTGTGAACTAAACACTTAAAGACAAGCACCAAAGCCATGTGAGCTGTCTAACACAAAAATAAGGTAAATCACTGTGGGAAAGCCTAGAGACCATTGAGAAGATCCATAAAAGCCCAGTACAAGTTCCCCAACTTACAAAAACTATTACCAAAAAAGAAAGGAATAAAAGTATTGACTGATCAGTTCCTTCCCACTACAATAAATGTATAAAATAAAATACATAGGAATACAAAGGGAATAAATTATATGGAAATAGTTATTAGAATATATTTTTTAAAATGATGAACCCTAGTATAAGAATTCCTAGCCTACAGCTTTTTCTGCTCATTGATCAATTGTTTTATTCCTCTGATAGAAGAGGCAAAGTAGGGAGCAGCTAGGTGGCGCAGTGAGTAGAGAGTCGGCCCTGGAGTCAGAAGGACCTGAGTTCAGATCCAGCCTCAGACACTTAAGGCACACACAAACAACAAAACAAAACAAAACCTAGCCCCGTGCGTGACCTTGGCCAAGTTACTTAACCCCAATTGCCCTCCAAAAAGCTAAAAAAAAAAAGAAGAAAGAAGAGGCGAAATAGGGGAGTGTGTATGTATGTATGTGTCTATGTGAGAGACAGAGACAGGGAGAGAGACAGAGAGATAGAATTGTCTTGGATAATTATACTGCTGAGAATAGCTAAGTTTTTCAGAGATCATCATAAAATTTTGTTGTTACTGTGTACAATATTCTCTTTCTTCTACTCAACTTCCCTTTTTATCATTTCATGTAAGACTTTCCAGGTTTTTCTGGGAGCATCCTGCTCATCATTCCTTATAGCATACTATAGAGCATAGTACACTTATAGCATACTATATAGCATAGAATACTATTGTATTCCATCACAATCATATGTTGATGTTTAAAGTTTAGGGGTGCATGAGACCCCAAAATACCAACACGCTGGGTCCTGCTGAATTAATTCAACTCAAGTCTTCTCTCAGCCAAAGGAAAGCAAAGTTTATTAAACGTTCACCTTAATGGGTAGACTCTTAAGGAGCCTCAGTATCTGTGATGCTTGTATTGGACAAGCAGGCCAGAATAATCTAACACAGAGTGAGTCTGTGCTAGATAAGTCTCACTCACATGGAGGCAAGATGGAGCTTGTATACATACAGAAAGGCTGTGGGAGGAACCTAGGGGTGGTTTAGAGGAGGAATTTCAGGAGGGTCTTCAGGAGGAGTCACATGAGGTCAGACTCCAGTAATGAGATTAAGGGTGGGAAATAGCTGGAGGCTACCGGGAGATGACAGAAAATGGAGGGCTAGGCTAGTTTAAGGGCAACAGATTTGGGCATAGATATTTTGGGAGGATCAAGGGTGGGAAGTAGCTAGACAATGGAGGACTAGGCTAGTAACAGAGATTTTGGCCTAGCTATAATGAAAGACTTATGGTCTCAGGCAAATGCCTCATGTGGTAAGATTCAAGAACTCAAGGGGGTTCCCAGAGCCTGTACCTCATCACATATACAACAATTTATTCAGCCATTCCCCAATTGGTGGACATTCCCTCAAGTCTCAATTCCTTGCCACCACTAAAAGAACTGCTATAAATATTTTTGCACATATAGGTCCTTACACTTTTAGTTCTTTATCTCTTTAGGATACAGACTAGTGACAAGGGATGATAGGTGTTTCAGGGACCCAGGAACCCCAATAACCAGAGTCCCTTGGTGGGCAGTCTAGAATGAATTCACAGGCTCAAGTATCTTCAGTCAAGTTGGTAAAAATTTATTGTTATATTATACAGATGGCAGGAGGTCTTGGGGAACCTGCAATCTTAAAGGGGTAGACTTAAAGTTTTTATAGGATAATCCATAGTATAACCTGTGCCAATTATGCTAACTTGGTGAGTAAGGGTGGGATTAGGGAGGAGTTAAGAAGTGGTCAGTGCTTAAAGGAACATGTACTTTTAACATCTACTGTGCAGGCATATTGACCATAATTCACTGGGAAATAGCCCAAGGGGAGGGGGCTGCATGGAGGTGTGGTTTTAGGCTTGAAATGTCACTGTCAGCTAGTGGTCAAGGTTGACCAAGGTGCCACCCATGTAAGTCATGTTTGACAAGCTGGATATTGGGAGTATACAGATGTCCCAAGCTAATGAGGGATGCAGGATGTACATAATGGGCTAGGGAGTTACTTATAGACAATCCAGTGAAGGATTCACAGGTACAGCTGGTTAGTATACTAAGGGGAGATAAACAGTTCATGAATGGTTGCTAGACAGAGTGCTAGCAGGGGTAGGGGCAGAGATAATGCTCTGAGGCTGGGGAGATTTGAGGCTAGGGAGAAAGGCAATTTTGCAAACTGATGTTATTTTACAAACTTGGTTCAAGCACAGGCACCCAAGCACCCTGTCACTAGTATTGGTATTGCTTGGTCAAAGGTTTTTGCAGCCCTTTGATCACAGTCCCAAATTACTTTCCAGAATGGTTAATAATTAAACAACTTCACCAACAATTACACTAGTGCTTTAATTTTCCCACATCTCCAATATTTATCATTTTCACTTTCCATCAAATTAACCATAGATCCAATTCTAATTTTTAAGACCTGCTCCTGGTTTATTGGGCTTCGTTTGTACTGGACTATACTCCACTCTCACCATGGTGCAACAGACCCTTCCTTCCAATCTTCTAAACTGTCTTGGGCTGGGAAATTGTTTCACTTTTCCTTTTTCTAAGTTCAGCTACTCTAGAATTTGTTTTTGAGGCATTATTTAAAAGTGTTTGGGGGAGTTTAGTGGAGAGTTCTTGCCTTTTCTCTATCATTTTGACTCCACCTCTTATCTGCATATTTTAAGATATTAGTGATTATCTGTAAAGCATAGCAAAGTGAACCACCAAGATAGTGCAAGGCTTTTAGTTCATACTGTGTTAGGTGTTGTTGAAAGAAATGGAGCTGTTTAGCCAGGTGAATAGAAGATATGAGACATGATAGTTGCCTTCAAGTATTTGAACAGCTGTCCTAAAGAAGAGAGATAAGATTTGCACTGTTTGCTTCCCCCCCATCCCCCAGAGAAAGAGAGAGACCGAGGGACAGAGACAAAGGGAGAGAGAGAGAGAGAGAAAGAGAGAGAGAGAGAGAGAGAGAGAGAGAGAGAGAGAGAGAGAGAGAGAGCCAGCCTCTTAGTGATGAGGTTAGGGCTTAAGGGTGCTCGAAACCCCAGAATAGCAACACACTGGCTCCTGCTGAATGAATTTGACTCAAGTTTTCTCTCAGACAAAGTACAGCAAAGTTTATTAAAGATTCGCCTTAATGGGTAGACCCTTAAGGAGCCTCTGTATCTGCCAGAATCATCTGACACTGAGTGAGTATGTGCTAGATAATCCTCTGGTGCCTCCAGTGCTCTCATACCTCACAGAGGCAAGATGGGGTCTTATATGCAGAAAGGTTGTGGGAGGAATCTAGGGATGGTCTACGGGAGGAGTTTGGGGAGAGTCTTCAGGAGTCAAATGAGGTCAGACTCTAGTGATGAGAGATCAAGGGTGGGAAGCAGCTGGAAGCCACCTGGAGATGAGACAATGGAGGGTTTGGGAGGATCTAGGGTGGGAAGTTGCTGGACAAAGGAGGGCTAGGCTAGTAATGGAGGTTTGGGCCTAGCTATAATAAAAGGCTTGTTTCATCAGGCAAATGCCTCATCAAATGGAAAGATTCAATCAGAGTTCAAGGGGGTTCCCAGAGCCTGTTCCTCATAATTAGGACCAGGAAGACCTAATAGAAGCACAGAATTACAGTCTCTGAATAAGGAAGAGTCTCTAGAGATTGTCTAATCCAACCCTGAGCCTCAAAAAACAATTCTATCCACAAATTATCTAAGTAGTTATCCAGCCTTCACTTGATAATAAAATAAGAGACCTAGAATACACCACCCCATCTATTTTTGGACAGCTCTAGTTAGGAAATTTTTCCTCAGATCAAGCTTTAATATATTTCTCTGTAACTTTCTCCCATTGCTGAATAAGTCTTTATATATGAGTGTGATGGAATGCTATTGTGCTATAAGAAATGATGAGCAGGATGCTCCCAGAAAGACCTGGAAAGACTTACATGAAATGATACAAAGGGAGCTGAGTAGAACTAGGAGAACATTGTACACAGTAACAACAAAATTTTATAATGATCTACTCTGAATAACTTAGCTATTCTTGGCAGTATATTTATCCAAGACAATTCTGAAGGATTTATGATGAAAGGTACTATCCATCGCCAGAGAAGAACTGATAGAGCCTGAATGCAGATCAAAGATATTTTATTTTTCTTGGTAGCTTTTTGTCTCTGTTTTCTTGTAGATCATGACTTACATGGAAATGAGTTTGGCATGACTGCACATGTATAAGTTATGTCAATTTGCTTGCCTTCTTAATGTGGAAAGGGGAGGAGGGAGAGAATTCAGAACACAAAATTTGAAAAAAGAATGCCAAGTTGTTTTTACATATAATTGGAGGAAATGGAATATTAATAAATAAATAAACAAAATATGCAGATCAAGATTGAACATAAGTTTTCCTAATGTAGTCTAACTAAAGTACTATAAAGTGAGAGTTTTACTTTCACAGTCCAGAATACTACATCCCTCTTAATTTCGCCTAGGATTGAATTTTTTTGGCTGCCATATAAAAATCTTGACTCATATTCATCTTTTGGTTCAGAATGTTTTCCAGATGAACTGAAGTTTAGCCATGCCTAGCTAAAGTCGTCTTGAACTCCCATCTTGAACTCATGAAGGTGACTCTTTTTTCTTCCTGAATGTAAGACTTTAAATTTATCCTTTACAAATTTAATCTTTTGACAAAACAGGAAAACTATAAATGTTAGAGAGGATGTGGGAAAGTTGGTGCACTAATTGATTGTTGGTGGAGCTGTGAGCTGATCCAACCATTCTGGAGAGCAATTTGGAATGATGTCAAAAGGGCTATAAAAATATGCATACCCTTTCACCCAGTAATACCGCTTCTGGTTCTGTATCCCAAAGAGATCATAAAAATGGGGAAGGACCCACACTTACAAAAATATTTATAGTAACTATTTTCATGGTGATCAAGAAGTGAAAATTGAGGGGATGCCCATCAGTTGGGGAATGGCTGAATAAGTTGTGGTATATAAATATAATGGAATATTATTGTGGTATAAGAAGTGATGAGCAAACAGACTTTATAGAATCTGGAAAGATATATATGACCTGATGCTTAGTAAAGTGAGCAAAACCAGGAGAACATTATACATAGTAACAGCTACAGTGTGCAATGACTGATTTGAATAGACTTAGCCTTTCTCAGCAATGCAAGGACCTAAAACACTTCCAAAGGATTCATGATGGAAAATGTCACCCACATCCAGAGAAAGAACAATGGAGTGTGAATGCAGAGTGAAGCAGAATATTTTCTTTTTTGTTCTGTTTTTCTTTCTCATGGTTTCTCTTATTCATTATAATTCTTCTATGACTGATGTGAAAATGTGTTTAATAGGAATGTATGTGTAGTACCTATGTCAGATTGCATGCCATCTTGGGGAGGATGGCATGGAAGGGGGAGAAAATTTAAAACTTATGGAAGTGAATGTTGAAAAGTAAAAATAAAAAAAAATCTTTTTCAGATTTATCTAAATATGCTAATGTAATATTAACAACTAGCATTAATATAGTACTTTAAAGCTTGAAAGTTTCTTTACAATTATTATTTCCTTTGATCCTTACAATAACCCTGGAAGGTAGTTGTTATTATTATCCACATTTTACAGATGAGGAAACTGAAGAAGGACAATTTTTAGGGACTTGATTGATATTACGGAGCTAAGAAGTGTTTAAGGTCAAACTGGAACTCAAGTTTTCTGACTCTAAGTCTAGTCCTCTACATACTGTGCCACCTTGCTACCTTAGAGTAATCTAAGGTATTGAATGATGTGTCATCTAATACTGGTCAGCTTTGTGTCATATGCATATTATGTTTATACATATACACATATGTGCACACTCGTGTGTATATACATATATGTTTGTATACATGTGTGTGATACATGCTTTAGTCTAAGTCTTGGAAAAAATATTAAGTACCAAAGTTCCAAAAATAGATCCCTGGTACACTATGATTGGAGCTTCCTTCTGAGATCATAGGAATATAGATTTAGAATTAAAATGGAGCTTAGAAGCCATTAAATCACGGGTTTTAGAGTGGAAAGGGACTCTAGATGCCATTGAATCAAATGCCCTAATTTTAAAAAGAAAGAAACAGATATAGAGAAATTATATTATTTATCTAGATAGGATTATACAAATAGCCAGTCTTTTGAGATGGGGGTAGGGGAGGTAGGCATGGGAATTTAAACCTTTTCTTCCTGACTCAAAGTCTGGTACCCTATCCACTGTGCCATGCCATTGCTCATTTGGCACATAAGGAATCTGATGTGTAGCGAGGTATGTTATTTGCTTAATATTACATATATAGTTAGCAACAGAGTCAAGATTTGGACCTGGGTCATGTGATGATAAACCATTCCACTACATTGAACCATTAATTACTACCCTTTGGATCCATCATTCAAGGATTTCTAAATGCCTGTGATTACTATTCCCTAGCCCACATATTTCATCTTGTTCACAAAGTAATTTAAGAGAAGGATATGTATGTGTTTCCTTATAATTTTGAAAATGCCATTTGACATGAAAAAATCTTTTAGCTACAATTTTCCCTGAAGGGAGCCTCATATGTGAACAAGATAGAGAAGGCCAGTTTAATAAAATGTTAAACATATTCATACTAGAGTAAGAGAAGGTGATTTCCAGTGCAGAATATTCACTTTTCCCCATTCTACAGCCCTTTTAGTATTGCTAATATTGGCATAGTTCCCAAGAACTAGAAAATTGGTTCTCAGTAAGCCTCCAACCTTTATTTTTGGATTGGAAAGGACAGAATGACAATGACTAGTCTGGAGTTAATAACAAAGATAAGTAAATTGATATAATAAAAAAGGATCTGGCTGCTCTGCATGGTTCAAGTTATCCATCTCAAATCACCAACATTCTTAGATACTTCAATAAATTTCAGTTGTGGTTGCTGAGTTACTTTCAGTGATATTTCAAATGTCATGAAGAACAGGACCTGATTAGTCACACCAAAGTAGGCACATGCTTCCCTTCTTTGTGGCTGTAGATGACCTGTGACAAGAAATTCATAGGATTTTCTCTTAGAGCCCTGTGTTATATCCAGTGAAGATGAAAATACTAAGGGGAAATTCAGTAAAGAAAGTGAGAGAGAAATTAAGGGGGAAGAATTTGGATTCTCCCCTCTCCCTATTCCAAAGCAGGTACTCAACTAGTTTCTTTTTGCATCAGGAAACTATTGAAATATCTTTAATCTTGCCCCTGAAATATGTATTTTTGCACTATGCTTAGTAATACAGTGTTTGGCACATAGGTACTTAGGAATTATTGATTTATTGATTCATATGAACTCATTGGCTAGTAAAGGCTTTGGGAGTTCTAGGATTTTCCACTTGGCCTCTAAAGAACCCTACTTCTTGAAGTTGACTCAGCTACCCCAAGCGTGAAGAAGTCAATGGTATTTGGCTAATGGATCTAAAAACATATTTCCTCAAGGGACTGTGTCCCTTTAAGGTGAAGGAATAAGATAAATAGATAATGCAGATGTATAAAAATTTTATTAAGCACTTATGCTCCAGGCACTATGCTAAGCACTAGGGATATAATGACAACCTAAAAGAAAACAGACTTGAAGAGCTAATGTTCTAATGGGGAAAGAGGGAGACTGTAAGCATGGAGACCAGGAGCATAGCTTACCAGAAAAGCCCAGTCACCTTGTCTAAAGCAACAATTTGCAGGGACATCCCATTGACTACAATTCTCCTAAAAATGTTACTGGATTTTTGCCTTTGCCTTGGCACTTGCTTCATTACATTTTATCAGTTTCCCTACTTGAAACTCTATTCCATGATCAGTCTTCTGTCCCTTCTTTCACTCCCTTGGTTCAGCCCACTTAGATAATGTACTAGGATTGTTCTTATCATGTCTTGCATCCTGATCTGTCCATCTCCCTGAGTTGACCCTTTGGCTTTTGTGACTAAGCCTCCACCCATTTTCCTTGGCAGCCAATGGCATGCTACAACAACTGAACTCTGGGGTAATGAAGAGGGCAGAATTTGTAGTCTGAAGATTGAAATTCAATCCCTCAGTTATTTATTATCTAGAGCAAGTTATTTCACATCTTAGGTGACATGCAACTTCCTCTTCTGTAAAGGGCTAGGGTGGACTGGATATGAGCATGACTGTTTTTACCATTCTTTGTATCCCAAGCACAGCACCTGGTAAATAGCCATTCTCAAAATGTGGTCCAGGGACTGGTCTCTGGAACCTTTTCAGGGGGTTTGTAAGGTCAAAACTATTTTCAAAATAATACTGACATTTTAATTTCTAATATAGTAAATATCGACAGATATATTTCAAATAAACAAAAGCCTTTGGAGGGGAGGGTTCCTCAGTAATTTTAAATAATGCAAAGGGGTCCCCAAACCAAAAATAAATGAGCACCATTGCAGTAAGTGCTTAATAATTGCTTGTTTAGTGATTGATTCTAAGGTAACTTCCAGTAAAATAGTCTGAGATATTTCTAGACATGCTGAGAAAAAACTTAGGTGTCAGAGGCTTCCTGCTTCAAGTACCAAAGGGAGTCATTAAAGAATAATTTTCCAGCCCTGTTGTCAATGGGGGAAATGGAAAAACCTGAAGAGGAGACCAATGAAAGAAAGTGATCCCCTGTGGTCGCTTTACCTTCTTGTTCCACTCTGCTGAAGATAACAGTTGAAGGACAGGGGAAAACTGTGAAGGCTTCCTGATGGTGCAAGACCTAGCAAGGGACTGAACATACTAATCTTTACTTCAGCCTTTGGTGGCATCATGTCATTACCTTGGGAGAGGATAGGGTCCCCGAACACACAGACTTACTCTCTCTTAGGAAGTAAAGAGGAAATTGCCTACACCTGCCTTTGGTGGAGAAAGCTGTAATTATTAGCATCTGGAGCTATCAACGAACTATTCTCTGAAGCTGAAAGGAAGCTATGGACCATGATAGTACTAATAACAGCAGTAACCACATCAACATTCACACATTATAAAGGGCTTTACAGGCTTCAAGGCACTTTCTTCACCACTTAGTAAGCTTGATAGTGGAAGCATAATCATCTTCATTTAACAAATAAGGAAATAGACAGAGACAGGGAAGGGAGCTAGCATTTATTAAGCATTCCTCTGTGCCAGGCACTGAGCTAATCTCCTAATAATAAATATTATCTCATTTGATCCTCACAACAATCCTGGGAGTAAGGTGCTATTATTATCCTCATTTTATAGTTAAGGAATCTGAGACAGAGGTTAAGTGACTTGCCCAGGGTCACAAAGCTAATGTCTGAGACCATATTTGAATTCAAATCTTCCTGACTTCAGGCCCAGGGCTCTATCCATTATACTACTTAGCTGTCCTAGGGTAAGTGACTTAAAATGTTGATTAGAAAACTTAGTATATTTATGTAGTGCTTTAAGGTTAAGGAGACAGGTGGTACAGATAATCATGAGTTAGCATTTATATAGGGCGTACTATAAGCCAGGTGTTTTACAACTATCATCTCATTTGATCCTTACAACAACCCTGGGAGGAAATTGCTATTATTATGCCAATTTTATAGTTGAGGACACTGAGACAGATGGAGGGAAGAAACTCAGACTACCAGAGGTTAAGTGATTTGCCCAAGCTCACACTGCTAGGAAGTATCTGAAGCTAGATTTGAACTCAGGTTTTTTTCTTTTAGCACCCACGATCTATCTACCTAGCTACTTTTAGTTAAATAACTTATGATGTTGGTAATAAAAATAAAAATCATATGTGTGTAGTGCTTTAAGGCTTTGTAGGCAGCTAGATGCTATAGACAGAGCACTAGACTTAGCATTTAGGAACCCTATATTCAATTCCTGCATCAGACACTTACTAGCTATGTGACCCTGAACAAATCTCTTAACCTCCATGGCTCTCAGTTTCCTTATTTGTTAAATTATGTTACCCATGATCCTCTAGGATCACAACATCATGATTTCTCCTCTAATATATTAGTTGCTTACTCTAGGTGTGACACTGAATCCTCAAATCACAGAGGTGATTTTATAATGGCCAGACCTTTTGGAAAGGGTTTCTTTCCCAGCTGTTTGCACCATTTCCTCCACTGCATCTCTGTAGTTTCCTATTTACAAACTGACTCACTATATTCAGAGAGGCTAGGAAGGGCTAAATTCAGAGCCACAAGGGCTGAGAAAAGCAACCCTGACTCAAAAATCCAGAGAACTTGTTTGGGACCTTCAATATGTCATGGAAGGTCACTACATTTGTTGTAATTTTTAAGTCTTTCAGTTTGTTGTTTTTTAAACAAACACCTAGGTGTCACAATGTATTGAATGTTGGACCTGGAGTCAGGAAGACATGAGTTCAAAGCAAGCCTCAGAAACTAACTAGTTGTATGATCACTGTCTCAGTTTCTTCAACTATGAAATGGGATAATAGCAGCACCTCCCTCCACAGTTGTTTTGTGGATGAAAGGAGATAACAACTGTAAAGTGCTCAAACTGGCAAATAGTAGGCATTTAATTAATGTTTGCTTCCTTCTTTTCTTGTTCTTAGTCTAGCAGGTGATAGTTTTCTCTGAAACAGAGTTGTTATTAAGGAGAGCACTTTCTAAACCCAAAAAGACTTTATACCTCTGAAACTAGGGGATATCCTCTCCCTGAAGCTATTCTCCCATTGACTGTAGATTCACAAAAGCTTACTTAAGGAAAAGGAACTCTTTCCAAAAAGGTCCCCATCAGAAGAAGATATAATGTCTAAAAATCTCAATGGTACTCCTTAAAGTACTCCTTAAAGGAGAAGTGTCCCCTTTACAAGTGAGCACCCTTTGTCCTTCTGTGAACTTGTGAAATACCCCAATGCCTCTTTAATTATCTCTCTTTTGTCATATAGAATTTTAATGAGCAATTCACGGGGATAATCGCCACCAGGCTCTTATCAGTCAGACCTATGGTGAAGATGTAGGTAGGTGGAGGAAAGCCAAGAACTCTTCTGCGTTTCCAGTATGTATTCCCTTTGGACAATGGTGGTAAACTCAAATTGTTGGGGGGAGCCATAAGCATCCCTAAGAACAGTTTTAAAGTGTAATATTTTATTTTATTTTGTAGTATTTTTATTGATTTTATTAAATATTTCCCAATTACAGTTTCATCTGGTTCAGGCCCACATATGTTTAACATCTCTGCACCAGGTTATATCATTCCTTAAAATGGGGATGGGGAAGAATGACAGATTTCCCAAAGACTGACTGCAATAATACATCTCATTATAGGATAATAAAATTAGGTTTTCCAATAGAGCAGAAGTGAAGAAGAAGAGCATCCAATGCATGTACAAAGTCACCGAGGTGGGAGACACAATGCCATGGAAAGGCAGAAGATAGTAGTCTTGCTTGACTAGAAGAGATGAAATAGAGGGGTTAATGTGAAATCTATCTGGGAAGATATTTTACCATATCCTGTTCCTGTAGATCCCAAGTGAGGATAATCATAGGATTTACTTCTGTCTTTTGGCATTTTCCCTTTAAAAATATTGCATAAAACAGCTATGGAAGGCAATGTCTCAAGAGGAATGCTAAAAGCTTCCAGGGCATTATTTTTCTTGTCTATTTAATATATCAGCAGTGATAGAACTGTGTAGAAAGGTGTTCTATAATTTGTTTCTCAGCCCACCTGTATTCCAGGGTGGGTGAGAAGCCAACAGAATTGATTTTATATGTAATCAACTTTTCACATTTTATGATATGAACTCAATCACAGTGAAAAGGTGTCAGATTGAAACTGCAGGATTTTGAAGTCAGCTATTTATATACACATGAACTTCCACAGCATGGAAAGTGGCAGGGGAAACTCCTAAGGACCAAAAGGAATGGAGGGAGAAGAGAGGCAAGGGGCACTTAACAGACTGGACCATACAACCTACCAGGTCTCTTCTAATTTGGAGAATCTCTAATTGGAAACAGTCTGGTACAGTGGAAAGGGTCCTGACTTCAGTGCCATTTTTTTAAAGGATTGACAATGACAAGATGAAATGCATCCAAAAGAGAACAAATGACATTCATTCGTTAAATATAAATTTAGGAAATGTCCAGGGTATACAAAGAATAGTGTCAGGTGTTTGGGGAAATATAACCTTTAGGATCATGAGGGGACTTGAATCTATGTGGTACCAGGATCAGTGAAAGGAATTAGGAATACTTAACCTAGATAACATAAACTATCAGGAGCCATTGAATATTTGAAGGGCTACAATGTGGAAGAAAGGATAGATTTGTCTTGCGTGTTCCCAGACAATCAGACTAGGGAACAAAGGGTCAAAGTTAGAGGAAGAGATATTTCAGCTGGATACAAAAGGAAAAAAAATCCTAACAATTAAAACTGTCCAAAAGTTGGTGGGGTGAGAGGGGACTACCATGAAAAGTTTTTGTTTGTTTGTTTCTCATCACTGAATTCTTTTTTTTTTTTTTAAAGCAATTGGGGTTAAGTAACTTGCTCAAAGTTACATGGCCAGTCATTACTTATGTGTGGGTGCTCATTTTCTGAGGCCGGATCCGATCTCGGTTCATCCCAACTCCGAGGCCGGCGCTCCTACTCACTGCGCCACCTAGCCGCCCCTCATCGCTGAATTCTTTCAAGAGAAAGCTGTATAATATATAACTGGCAAAGTTGCAGAAGGGATTTCTGTTCAACTACAGGGAAGCCTAGAGGACCTCTGATGTATTTTTAAAAAATAATTGTTATTGTTACTATTTTGAACTTGACAAACAACAGAGATGAGCATTTCCATGTAAAAAGAACAAGAAATTTTTTTACATAAAACTGTTCATCTCTATTATGTACAATTTACTTTTTAAATATATAACTATATATTTATATTTTATATTATAAATATAATAGTATAATAAATTCAACACATTACTTTCACAGCTATGTTATTTATTGATCTCTCCTTCTGAACATCCTTTTATTCTCTTCTGTGTATTAAATATGTGTAACTGACTCTTTTTCTACTTTCTTGTTATCACTATTTCTTGATGCTCCCTCACTCCCAGATATACTGTTCCCTCCCCAACCCCCCCAAATAAAAATGAAAACTTTAAAAAAAAAGCTCATCTTGCAAAAAAAAAAAGTGTATTCAAGAAAAATAAGGGCATATATTAGCCAGCTCTGAAAATGAATGTCTCATCTCGTACTTTTATTCCATCACCTTGAAGAGGGTATCGGGTTTTATTATCAGTCCTCAAGAGTTAACATTGGTCAGAATTCTTAAGTTTTGCAAATTATTTTTCATTACAAATTTGTAGCTATATTAACTAGTCTCCTAGTCTTGCTTATTTCACTTAGTATCAGTTCATATAAATCCACCCACATTGCTCTGAGTCCATTTTTAAATAATCTCTAATGACACATTAATATTCTAATACATTCAGATACTATAATTTGTTAGTCCATCTCCAGAATTATGGGCACAATTTTAATTTCTGTATTTTTGCTCTAATATAAATTACTACAATAAAATATTTGTATGTATGGGTCCTTTATCTCTTTCTATGATCTCCTTGGAGTTTATGCTTAATAGTGTTATTTCTGTATCAAAAAATTATGCAAGACTTGATAAATCTTTTTGACTGTAGTTAGTTTTGTTTCTTTCCAGAATGACAGGACCAATTCATAGCTTTAACAATGCTTTTGTGTGCCTGTTTGCCCACAACACCTCTAGCAATTGTCATTCTCCCTTTTTGTTAACTTTGTTGTTAATGGATGTGGGGTAGAACTTCAGAATTATTTTAACTTGCATTTATCATATTATTAGTGATTTGGAGTATTTTTTCTCATGACTGCTAATAGGTTTTGTTTCATCTTTGAGAACTGCTTGTTCATATATTTTGGTCATTCATCTATCTATCTATCTATCTATCTATCTATCTATCTATCTATCTATCTATCTATGCATCTATCTATTCATTTATTTTTATCACAATGCATTTACATGATATGAACTTTTATTATTTTGTGACTTGGAATTGAGAGCTAGATATGTTACTTACTAGATGGTTGACTGTAGCCCACTGATTTTGACTTCTCTGGATAGATAGATAGATAGATATACATATACATATATATGCCTATATATGTATATATGAAGATTGGAAGATGGAAGAATTTCAAACAGAAGAGAAAGGGAAGATGACGGACCACCAAATACCTGCAGGTAGGAAACTTATTTAAAGTTCTTCTTGAAGGGTATGTTTGAGGAGAAAGTCACTACTTATCACCCAGGGAATGGTGATGTAGATAGCATATATAAAATGCTTTGCATATCTGAAAGCACAATATAAATGATTACTACCATCATTATTATTAGAAAGTGTTGTCAGATGGTCAGATGGAAGTTTGCCTTTTAAGGATCAGGGAGTGAGAAAAGATAAGTTATGACCTCTAATTTCTCAGTTTTTAGCATCTCTTTTTCTTCAAATTGCTTAATATTACTTAGTATAAGCTTTCTTTTTAAAAAATTTGTTTTATTTTAAAATTATTAAACATTTATTTTTCTCCCACTTCTCATATCAATTGTGTGTTTGTGTGCATGTGTGTGTGTATGAAAGAGAGAGAGAGAGAGAGAGAGAGAGAGAGAGAGAGAGAGAGAGAGAGGGAGAGGGAGAGAATCCCTGTTTTACATATTCACAATCAAGCCAAATTCTTATATTAGTCATGCTCCAAAATATGTTTCTGATTCTGCATATTAGTTCAACTTCTCTGCTTCATGATGTGGGCAGTGTTCTTCATCATTAAGCCTCTGAAAGCATGGTTAATCATTGTGTTGATGAGAGTTGTTTTTCAGAATTGCTCAATTTTATAATATTGAAGTTATAGCATTAATTGGTTAAACCTTGAGTTACATAGATGCATTAAGTAGTTTTACAGGAGTAGGGAACAATTGAGCTATATTATTTCCTTTTATTCTACCATCTTGGTCTTCTCTGATATGTCCTTTCTTATCCATATCATTCCCTTTCTAACATATCTCCTAGAAGCTCCATGAAAGCAAAGAACTGCTTTGTTTTTCTCTTTGTAAGGAACTAAGCTGAGTGCTGGTAATCTCTCTCTCTCTCTCTCTCTCTCTCTCTCTCTCTCTCTCTCTCTCTCTCTCTCTCTCTCTCTCTCTCTCTCTCTCTCTCTCTCTCTCTCTTTCTGTGTCATGCATATATTATTGGACCTCTGATCTTATTGACATAAGGATTTCCAACTGAGGAAATTCCTCTTAATTATTCGGAGTAGTATCTGTTCAAGGTGGTGTAATGTTCATGGCATATGAAGATTTTCCCCATCCATTAATAGGCCTCTATAACAGAATGTGTCCCCTTTTCCATTGGAACAGGAGCCATGTTCCCAGGTTTAAAGGCACATAGATATTTCAATCAAGGCTGTGATACATCCTGAATCACACAGAGCCCATTACAGGAGGACCTTGTCTAAGGAGGAGCTTGCTTAGGGGGAAGCATGCTTACAAGGAGACTTGCTTGTATGAAGGCTTTCACACTTTTTTGTACTAAGCTGATTAGACACAAAGCCATAAGGGTTGTTATGCCTTCTGACTCTGTTGAAATTTATGTATATTTTTAAGTTGGTATTTTGCTTTTGGGGCTCGCTCATGAGAAAGACTTTTTGATTACCCAGATGGTCCTCTGAGTAGCTGTTTGTTAAGAGCCCCCAGACTACTCAGATATTGGTGCTCTCCTGGTCTGGTGATGTATGTAGGTGATTGTATTACTTTGTTCAGACAGTTTGAGCCCTGTCAGATTCTTTCTTGGATACTCCCTTTTTTCTATTTATCTGTCTGTTAATTAAAGTAAGATCATTAACCCCCTTAAAGCTGTCTTTCTCTTAGAAAAGCAGATCAAAGAACCTGTGATAGCAGGCTATCCTGGGCGGTGCTAGCTAATATCAGTAGCAGGCAAATTAAAGTAGACATTATTGCTAAAGTATTAGTGATCTTTGAACAATCATGGAAAATGGGAGCTGTTCCAAAGATTGGAAAAGAACATAAATTGTCTCTATTTTCAACAACAAGTATAAAAGGAACAGGGAGTAATCTATAAGCTATAGCCTAGGTAGTTATAATTGATTCTTGTTAAAATACTAGATCATTTTATTTAATACACATCTAGAAAAGGTCACATTGATAACAAATGAGACATCTTTAGGGCTGTGAGTCTCATAGATTTAGCTTTCCTAAACATTAGATTAAAAATTTGACAAAATCTCTCATGCTCTTCCTCTGGGAAAAATAGAAAGATTTGGGCCAATTTTCCATAAATGCTCAAAATATATGAACCAGTACTTTTTTTTAGAGGATTAAATCCAAGCTAATAGCCATATGAAATGTGCTCTGAATCTTTTATAGAGGATTACAAATTGAAACAACCCTGAGGTTCTACATTATATCTATCATATTGATAAAGTTGACAAAAAGGCATAATGACAAAAAATAGAGGGAAAACAGGTATAAAACTGTACTCTTGGAGAAACTGTGAACTAATCCATCCATTTGAGAAAATTAATTCATAAGTATATCCCCAAAGTTATTCAATTGTGTATACACTTTGACCCAGTGATACTAATATTAGGACTATATCCCAAAGAGATAAAAGAAAGAGGAAAACAATCCACAGATATAAAAAAAAATCTACCATAGGTCTTTTTTTGTGGTGGTGGCAAAGAATTGAAAATTAAAGGGTTCTCATTAATTGGGTATGGCAGAATAAGGTATGGCATATGAAAGAGATAGAATGCTATTGTGCTATAACACATGATGCAGGAGATAATTTTAGATTTGGGCCTAACTATAATGAAAGGCTTATGGCCTCAGGCAAATACCTCATCTAGTGGAAAGATTCAGAGTTCAAGTGGTTTCCCAGAGCCTGTACCCCATCAATTATATAATTAGATGTATTCATCATTGTTTGGGTATCTGGATTCAAAGATTAGTTTGAGTCAAACTAAATTACCCAAAGATGGTTCAACTTTAGCATTGAAGTAAATCTCTACGGCAGTGCTTCAGGCTTGCTTACTGATTTGATCAATTGCTTGAATTAAACAGATAGATAGTATACTTATCAGATTTGAAGACAGTACAAAACTTCAAGGTATAGTTATTGATACCTGATGACTAAGACAGAAACAATCCTGACAGTCTAACAAATTGGTGTAAGATAAAATCCAGTAGGGATATATGGAATGATTTCATTTATATTTTAATAATTAAGTTCACATGATTAAGGGAAAAGAAGTCATAGCTGGACAATAATCCAGCTAAAAATGATATGTAGATTTTAATGGGCTGCAAGTTCAATATGAGTCAAAGTTGTTACATGACAGCCAACCAAGAGCCATTAAACCAGTATGCATCAGCAGAGCTATTGGGAATAAGGAAATGAGGGTGCTTTGGTACTTAGGGTCAGACCATATTTAGAGTGGGTTCAATTCTGGGCACATTTTGAGGGTTATTGATAAGGTATAGAATATCTAGAGGAGAATTCAAAGAATTTGAATTCAAAGAAGAACCTTGAAATCCTACCATAGGAGAATTGGCTAAAGGAAAATGGGAATGTTTAGACTAGAGAAAAGAAGACATAGAGGGGGATATTATAGTATAGCTTCAAGTATTTGAAATGAAGTTACCTGGAGGAAGGGATGAGAATTGTTCTGTTTTGGCCCAGAAGGAAGAACTAGCAGAAAGATTGAGAAATTTTGGAGAAAGTTAAGGAAAACAATTAAGAAGGTTTCCCTCACTGAAGATCTTTCCAAAAAACTAGATCATTTATTAGATGTATTTTAGAAGAATGGACAGGACTAGATGACTGTTGAGGTCTCCTGAAAATCTGAAATTCTGTGATGTTATAACCTTTAAAACAGGAATAATAATTTTTTACCTTTCTCGAAGATTACTGTGAAGAAAGCACCCTCAAAGTGCCATATCAATTTGAACCATCACTATTATCTCTATTGCTACGTCCCAGCACTTAGCACAATGGCTGCCACATCATTGACACTTAACATATGCTTATTTATTAATTGATTGGTTTTCCCTGCCCCTAGGTTAAGTGTACCTGGAGCCTGTAGTTTTTCAGGAACCCCCTACCTTGACACTTTGTGTTTGGGCTGTGGGTCAAGAAGGTTGATACATTCTCTGAGCCAGGAGAAGGCTATATAAACTCTGATGGGAGGCTTTGCTTTGGGGTCTCCCTTTGAGAAGTGTTGTGTGATTTGACCAGATGAGACTCTGGGCAGCTGTTGAGAGCTCCCCGGGCTTTGAAAACCCAGATGTTGATGCTTCCCTTTCTGGTAACTGTGATTTGGTATTTGATATTGGTAATGGTTGGACAGTTTGGAAGCCTGTCTGCTTGATATGTTTGTTTCTCTGTCTTGTAAGTTCTGTCTGTATACTTTGAAGTTCGGGGTGCTGACCTTTTCCCCCTGAACTAGGTAAATGATATATGTTTGATTGATTAAAGTAAGCTTGTTAACGTATTTTGAGTTGCTTTCCTTTAGAAAAGCAGATCTAAGAACCTGTGTTTGCAGCCACTCTGGGGATGTTGGGGTGCTTGCTTCTACAATGAGGCAATAAGCCTTACATTGTGGCTGAGCCCAAGCTTCTGTTACTAGACTTCCCACCCTTGAGCCTATCAAAGTGCCTTCCCACCCTTGAGCCTATCCACACCAGAACTGGCCTATTGTTTGTGGTCTCCAGGTGGCCTCCAGCAACTTCCCACCCTTAATCACTCACTGACCTCACTAACTCCTCCTGAAGACCCTTCCCAAACTCCTCCACTAGACCACCCCTAGATTCCTCCCACAACCTTCTGTATATTCCTGTCTTCATGTTAGTGAGAGTACCATAGAATGGTGAGAGTACCATCAAATAGAGAGAGCACCATAGAATAGTGAAAGCACCATAGAATGACCTAGCACAGACTTACTCTTTTCTCTAGCTGAGAGAAGACTTGAATCGAATTCATTTGGCTGGATGACCCAGCATGTTGGTATTGGGGTTTCCAGAGCAACCCTAACTCTCTTTATGGGTAACCTCTTTATAACTTCTGACTTTCTATAATGTTCAGCATTCTTTCTATGATGTCCTATTGCCTCTCTAAAATAAAAAAGCAAATAAACTCATTTATCCAAATCAGTAATAAAACTGACATCAAAGAATGTATACATAGGAAACTGTAGGCCAGATAAGACACAGAATAAATGAAGTTTCCCAACAAGAATAAGATAACTTAGTTCAACATAGACTGGGAGAAAGAGAGTCTCAGACTTTATCTAATAGGAAATTCCCCAAAGTCTCAAATAGAAGAAGCTGGAGATGGCAACCAGATAAGGATGCCAGTTTCTCTACCTGTTATCAATTCCTTAAAAAGAAAAGTCTTTCCCTTCAGAAAATTTGTAACTTTTTTGACCATGTTCTCTCTTCTCCAAATATTGTCTGGCTAACTGATTTTTTTCCCTTAAATGTAGCGCTCAAATTGAACACAGTGCTCTAGTTGAGAAATAGTGTGTCTGTAGAGCAAGTAAACTCAGATATTTTTTTTCCAGACAATTTTATCTAACCATGTTGTACTTGTGAAGTTGACTTTTTAAACTGTGAGACTATATTTATCACTATTAACATTCCATCTTATTAGATACAGTCTGATGTTCTAACTCAGCATAATCTTTTTGAAGCCTGACTGTAAGAATTCCATGTCTTCCCTTATCGAAGGTATTGATATTGACATGTTGAACAGACTATATCTCTTGGGTCCCTCATCCAAGTTCATATTGGATTCATTAATGATGATAGTTTTGTTGTGGTCATCCAACTAACTCCAAATCCATCCAGCAGCATGGTGAAGTGGAAAGATCACTAGATTTGGAATCTTAGGTTCAGATCCTGCCCCTGACATTTCTAACCTGTGAAACATTGAGCAAATCTTATAGCTACTCTGGATTTCATTTTCCTCACTTATACAAAGGGGGGCCTCAAAGCAAGGCCCTTTCTGACTCTTCATCTGTGATCTTAATTATACTATGTTCTAGCCCAGGAGTGTCAAACTCAGAAATGGATCCCTGCAGGCAACTTACTGACTCAGAAAAATACAAATAAACATTATCCATGTTTACTGTATTTTTATTTTTAAAAATATTTCCCAGAGGCGGCTAGGTGGCGCAGTGAGTAGAGCGTAGAGCATTGGCCCTGGAGTCAGAAGGACCTGAGTTCAGATCCGGCCTCAGACACTTAACGTACACACAAAACAAAAACCTAGCCGTGTGACCTTGGGCAAGTTACTTAACCCCAATTGCCCTCCAAAAAGCAAAATATATATATATATATATATATATATATATATATGTATTTCCCAATTACATTCTAATTTAGTTTGGCCTATTGTCCAAATGACTTTGACACCAATGTTGTATCCCTCCTCTTTTCCTTAATTATAACATGAGAGATGCTATTGAACACTTTGCTAAGGATTAGATATATATGTATATACATATTGTATATATATATGTATATGTACATAGGTTATAAAAAACAAAAGATGAAATTAAAATATATTTTAAAAACAAAGATAGAACTTTAACAACTTTGTAGAAGAACAAAATTGACTTCAATTACTGATAAAATGCTAAACTATATTATTGATATATACATATACACAGAAACAGACAGACAGACACACACACACACACACACATATATATACACAGCCATACACACACACACACACGTACATACATACATACATACATACATACATATTAACTATAAGAGTAAAAATTAACTATATTGTCCTCCATGCTATCACGCTCCCCATTTATTCTATTCTCTCCTTTGACTCTGTCCCTTTTCAAAAGTGTTTCCTTCTGCCTACCCCTTCCCCCAATCTTCCCTCCCTTCTATTATCCCGAACATTATCCCCTTCCCCCCCTACTTTCCTGTAGGGTAAGATGCCCAATTGAATGTGTCTGTAATTCCCTCCTTATGCCAAATCCACTGAGAGTAGGGTTCACTCATTCCCTCTCACCTTCCCCTCTTCCCCTCCATTTTAAAGAATTTTTTTCTTGCCTCTTTTATGTGAGATAATTTACCCCATTCTATCTTTCCCTTTCTCCTCCAAATATATTCCTCTTACCCCTTAATTTTATTTTTTAGAAATCATCCTTTTATATCCAACTCACCCCATGCCTACTATATATATCTATATCTACATCTATATCTGTATCTACGTCTATGTCTATGTCTATATCTATCTATATTAATATTCCCTGTAACTACTCTAATGTTGAGAAAGGGAAAGGACTCATGAGTTATAAATATCATCTTTCCATGTAGAAATATGAACAGTTCAACTTTAATAAGTCCCTTATGATTTTTCTTTCCTGTTTACCTTTTCATGCTTCTCTTGAGTTTTGTGTTTGAAAGTCAGATTTGCTATTCAGTTCTGGTGTTTTTATAAAGAATGCTTGAAAATTTTCCATTTCATTGGATGTCATTTTTTTTTCTCTGAAGGACTATACTCATTTCTAAAACTGAGTGATTCTTGGTTTTAATCCTAGCTCCTTTGACCTTCAGAATATCATATCCCAAATCCTCTGATTCCTTAATGTAAAAACTACTAGATCTTGTGTTATCCTGATTGTGTTTCCACAGCACTTGCATTGTTTATTTCTGGCTGCTTGCTATATTTTTTTCTTGACCTGGGAACTATGAAATTTGGTTACAATATTCCTAGGAGTTTTCCTTTTGAAATCTCTTTCAACAGGCAACTAGTGGATCCTTTCAATTTCTATTTTCCCCTCTGGTTCTAGAATATCAGGCCTATTTTCCTTGATAATTTCTTGAAAGATGATGTCTAGGCTCTTTTTTTGATCATGGCCCTCAGTCCAATAATTTTTAAATTCTCTCTCCTGCATCTATTTTACAGGTCAGCAGTTTTTCCAATGAGATATTTCATATTGTCTTCTAATTTTTTTTTTATTCTTTTGATTCTGTTTGTAATTTCCTGATTTCTCATAAAGTCATTAGCTTCCATTTGCTCCATTCTAATTTTTAAGGAATTATTTTCTTCAATGAACCTTTGGACCTTGTTTTCCATTTGGCTAATTTTGCTTTTTAAGACATTCTTCTCCTGGACCTCTTTTGTCATTTGTCTATTTTTTAAGGTGTTAGTTTCTTCAGTATTTTTTAGTGTCTCCTTTAGCAAGCTGTTGACACATTTTTCATGATTTTCTTTCATCACTCTCAGAATACACACCTGCCTCCTCATCACCACCTCTTAGAACGCCTTTTGTTGTTCCCTTGTCTCCAACTCTTTGTGACTCTATGGACCATACTGCTCTAGGCCCTTCTATCTTCCACTATCTCCTGAAGTCTGTCCAAGCTCATTTTTGTTTCTACCATGGCACTATCTATCTATGTCATCCTTGCCATGCCCTTCTCTTTTTGCCTTCAATCTTTCCCAACATCAGGTTATTTTTCAGTATGTCTTCTCATTATGTGGCCAAAGTGTTTAAGCTTTAGCTTCAGTATTTGTCATCTTCCTTCAAAGTTTGATTCAAATGCCAACTACTACATAGCATCTTTCTTGAATCCCTCAATGCTGATGCCTCAACTCATTCCCACTCTGAAAGTGCCTTTCATTTACTATGAAATCATATCAATTTATATGTATACACATCCACCACCCTCTACCACCCTTTACCCACCCCAAAGTATAGAAACCCTGGAGAGGGGGAGCTATTTCATTTTCATCTTTTTATCTTCACTGCTTAGCACTGTGCTGCCACATACTAGGTGTTTAATAAATGCTTATTAATTGGCCTGCAGTTTGCAGATTACTTTTCCTTCTCTTTTTATTTTTTTGATAATCATGCCACCATTTATCCTACATCAGTCCCAAGATGACTCTTTCATTATCCACTACAATAATAGTATCCCTAAGTGACTCAACAACTATCCTATCAGTTCAAGAGTGGAGAACCTGTGGTCTTGAGGTCACATGTGATCTTCTAGGGCCTTGGGTATGACATTTGACTAATTCCAAATTTTACAGAACAAATTCTTTTATTAAGGAGTTTGTTTTGTGAAGTTTGGATTCAAAGATCCACATTTGAGGACCTAGAGGGCCATATATGGCCTCAAGACAGCTTCACCACCCCTGTACTAGTTCTTTCAGTGCCAGAAATTGTAGTTCACATGGGTCAATTTACTTCAATCTATCAAGTGCCACTACTTGCTTTCTTGCTAATCTTAGGTATCAACTCTCTAACAGAAATTTTTGTTCCATCTGGATTAGAATTCCTGATTCTGCTACTTACATATTGTTTGAACTGCTTAAGTCATTAAAATTTTCAGTTTCTTCATCTATAAAAAGAGGAACATTGCCTAGATATTTTTTTCTTCCTCATTCTAAATCTTTTGATTATCCATTATTTTTTATTATCTTGACCAATTCTAAACTCCATTTTTATGGACAGCTAGAGGCATTCTAAGGGGGAATCTACTCTAATCTCATAATTTTATAGATAGGGTCCAAATAAAGGTAAGAGGTTAATGTATATGAGGTTAAGAAGTTGATCTCAGGAGATTAAACCCAATGAGGTTAATATGTTAATCCCAAATTCTCACAGACAGTAAATTTCAGGGTCAGAATTCAAAGTCAGGCCCTCTGCCTCCAAATACAGGCTTACAGTCAAATAGTTCCCTGAGGAAACATTGCACTTCAAGGAATTCAGAAGTGGACCATGGATCAGTTTTGAAAATGTCTCCACCATTCCATAATGTCCTCCTCCAATCCACTTGAATTTTTGGATCAGAAATTTCACCATTGTAGTTGAATCCCTTCCCCCCGCTTCCTCCCCTCCCCCTGTTCTTAAGAAATTACTCATTGGCTGCCCATCTAGTGAAGATATGAGGGAAAGAGGCAGTGGAGAATAACCTTCCACTCAACAGTTAATTCTACTGTTTTTAACTGCTGAGTATATTAACACTCAGACCTGTCCAGTTTTACTTATTACTGATTATCATTCCTGGAACTGTTGCTCTATTTTCAGCTCACAGACTGTTCACCTTTAGTTGCTATGGAGACGCTACATAGCCTTACTGTAAAACAGTGACCAGAAATTTTTTCTTATAAATTTAAGATTTCTTAGCAACCAAACCAACCCACCAGATCTTTGCTTTCCTCCCATCCACCTACTGCAGCAAATGACAATGTGTTCTCTCTCTCCCCTACTAGATTATAAACTCCTTGAGTAAAGAAATGGTGTTTCAATTATCTTTGTAATAGTTATAGTTTCTCTTTATATATTTATTTTAAGGATTTAATGAGATATGGATAAAGATTTAATTTATATATTGCTTTACAATTTATATAGTATTGTCAAATTCATTTTATTAGTTGATCCTCCTGACAATTCCACAAAGTACATCATGGGAACATTATAGCCCCATTTTACTGATAAGAAAACTGTCTCACTGAAGGACTAAATGACTTTATCCAGGGTCACACAGATAATAAGTGGCAGAGCCAGAGCTCAAGTATAATTCCTTGTCCTTCCATTATTTTGTGCTATGGGATTATCACCACCCCCATTTTACCAGTAAGGAAACTGAGGTTCATAGGAGTTAGATGCCTTGTTTAAATTACATAGGTCTTTTGTGTTACAGGAGAGATTAGAGCCCAGATTTTGTGACTCCCTACTCAACTGTTCTTCCTGTAACACCATGCAACCTAGGTGGGCACAGTGGCATAAGGAAAGGCCTGGAGGTGGGAATGTACATTTTGACTGTTTAAATTGTTTGAGGTAGAAGGTTTGTAAGGAGGAGGAGTATATTGACTAAATATGATTAATATAATTCTGAACCATGAGATATAATAAACTTTTCCTCTTGTGATGGTGATATTTCTTTAATTGAAAGAGTTGGAAGAAGGATCATGCAGAAATTCTGTGGCCTTGAGGAAGCTCAAATTGGAATGTAGCTCCCATGAGAACAAATAAATATTTTTAAAATAAATAACTATTTTGAACTTAAGGGAAATAATTAAGTAGTTAATACTAGTTATTCCTAGCATTTGTCTATGTAGCACCAGTTCTGATAGTTTCTCCTACAGAAGTATTATTGACCCTAAAACCTCAGGGCCTCAATTTCATCAGTCTCCAAGTTCTTTGGGAATTTGAACTAGAGTTTTTTTTTTTCTTTTTACCTTCCTTGTTCTAAATCTTTGAATATTCATTACTTTGAATTATTTCAGCTTTGTCTCACTTAGCATTTAAATTTTTTCTATAGATTTTTTTAAACCTCTCAAAATATTCCTCATTATTAAATATTTTGATGAATCTGTGAAGTCATCAATTTGCACATCCCCTTCACTGGTACAGATAACAACCCAATCCATACCTTCTATTTCCATGCCATTCTTGCTCATGGCAATCTCCAAGTCCTCAATAGAGGGTCTATTCAGTATTCTAGAAGACTTTTTCTGCTTTTGAGGGGTGTTTGGGTATACCATTCAGCAATCTGATTGGTCATCTGTTATGTCTCACTCTTTTTTATTAATGGTCCCTGACTTTTCCCAGTGATATATGCCCTTGTTAATCATATTGTTCTTTTTAATTCTTCATTGATAATGACATCCCATAAGTGAAAACATTCTTCTAATCTTTAAAGCCAGATATGTCCTCATTTTTTTGGGTTCAGTTACGTGTAGACTTATCTTCAATAAGAAAAAGGTGAAGTTGAAGAAAAAAAGAGTATGGCATGCTAAAACAAATGGCCCATACTTACCAACTATATTCTTCTAGTGATGCTATATTGCTAAAAGTGATGGAGTAATAGGTCTCTGAAGAGTTAAAGGTGAGGGTTGTTCACTGAGTAATGGAAAAGCTCATGTCCAGTGCCAGGCTGTTGTAAAACATTACCAATGAATAATTGGACAATTTAAAAGGTTATCAGAGTGATGTCTGATATCATCATAATTACCTCTATCATCACTATAACTAACATTTATTTAACACCTAATATGTGCCTAGGACTGTTAGGTACTTTACAAATATCTCAAATGATCCCTAGAAGAGGCTTAAGTGGTAGATGCTATTATTATTCCCATTTTACCATTGAGAAAATTGAGGCAGACAGAGGTTAAGTAATTGTCTGAGTCAGGATTTGAACATGGGTCTTTCCGACTCCAATCTCAGTGCTCTATGCACTGTAACAGCTAACTGCTACAGTATGAAAAGATGTCACTGACATAATGACATTGAGTGGTAATTGTTGAACAAAAAAAAGAAAAAAAGCAGCTCTTCCTCTTTTAATATTTATGGCATATTGAAGTGGGTGGGGGCAGACAATATGCAAACAACTATACAAACAAATTGCATTCAGGATAAATGCAAATGGCCAACCAAAGGAAGGTGCCAATATGTAGGAATATCAAAAAAGGCTTCTTTGGGGGCTACTAGGTGGCACAACAGAGCACTGGAGTCAAGGACTTGTGTTCAAATCTAGCCTCACACATTTGACACTTCCCAGTTGTGTGACCCTGGGCAAGTCATTTAACCCTGATTACCTTGCAGAATAAAAGGCTTCTTGTAAAAGGGGGAATTTTTTGAGACTTAAAGGAAGCCAGAGAAACCAGGAGGCAGGCATGAAGAGGGAGAACATTCCATGCATGAAGAGAAAATGCCCTGCAGTTGAGAGATGGCGTAGTTGCTTAATAAATGTTTGTGTACTTGAATTGTCCATTTTGCATTGATTAAACTTCTCTAGAAAATGGTGGTAGTATCAATATTTTCTTAAATTTTTGTTCATTTTCTATTTTCTTACACCTATTTGACTTTTTCAAATAGGTCATATTGAAGCTGCTGAAATTATACTCACTATCTTTCTCTTTTATGTTAATGTGGAATTTATTTTAATCTTTACTCTAGTCATTAATTCATTCATTTATTCAACAAGTATTTATCAAGTAACTGTGGGAAAGGCACTATGTTAGTTACTGGGAATGCAAAGATTAAAACCAAGCAGTTCCTACCTTCAGTAAGTTTGTATAATGACTTCTCTCAGAAATTATCCCCAATTTACCCAGTACATCCTTGTATATATATAGCTGTTTGCATGTTTTCTCCCCCTTTAGAATGTGACTTCTTTGAGAGCAGGGGCTGTTTGCCTTTCTTTATCTCTAGCCCTTAGCACAATGTCTGACACATTTGGATGATTTCGCTGACTTACTACTAAAGATAAATAACAAACAAAAAAAAAGCAACCATTGATATTGTTCTTTAAGGTTTGTGCAGTACTTTGTCCATATTATCACATTTGGTTTTATACTTAACAATAGCCATGTGAGGTAGCATAAGACAGATAAACATAGCACTCAGGAGGGCTGCTAGCACAGGTTCACTCTTGATCTGGTCAGACAGGAAAGACATTAGGAAGGGGTTAATAATTTTACTTTATTCTAGCTTAGTTTTCTCAAAAGAGGATTGCTGATGATGTTAGGACAAACTCCTACAGCATTCCCTAATCACCCTTCTTGCAGGGGCTGGTGAGAAAGGGGAGCAACTCCCCCTATGTCTCAATGGGGTTAGTTGAGACAAGCACAACTTTTGCATCCTCCTGAATTCCCTCTAGCCTCAATGCAGGCCAGTTGAGGCACACATGACATTCATGCATTCAACTCTAAGGTTCTCCATTCACTGACCACTGATCACCTGCTTTATAGGGCAATAGACGAGGAAGGCATATTGCCAGCAATAGCCTCACAAGTTTACATCACCCCATCCCTGTATATCACTTCACAGTCACAGTGGATGTTTATATTATTTATCCTTATATAATGCTGCATAAGCACGATGGAGATATTTTGAGCCATAACTGTGGGAAGACATACCTAATATCTGGGAAAAAGAGATTGTTATGGCTATGGATCCTGGGAAACTGAACTCTAAGAAATAATAACAAAAATCCACTTCACACACATTAAAATCCACCTTACTTATAGGTAGGTACTTGTACTAGACCCATTTTACAGATGAGGAAATTGAGTGTCAAAGAAGTTGAGTGATTTATGCAAGATTACATAACTAGTAAATAACTGAGTCAAGATTTTAAGTCAAGAGGCTAGGTGGCGCAGTGAGTAGATCGTTGGCCCTGGAGTCAGAAGGTCCTGAGTTCGGATCCGGCCTCAGACACTTAACGCACACACAAACAAAAACCTAGCTGTGTGACCTTGGGCAAGTCACTTAACCCCAATTGCTCTCCAAAAGGCAAAAAAAAAAAAAAAAGATTTTAAGTCAAGTCTTTCTGACACCAAAACCCGTAGTGTCCATCCACTATAGAACCAAACTGTTTCCTTATAGTTGACATCTTTTCATTGTTGTTGTTGTTAGGGAAGATTATTAACACCTGAAGGAATCAGTCATGACCTGATAGAGGATGTAACTCTTGAGCTGAGTCTTGGCCCTCCATTTTCCAACAGATTTACCACTTTTAGATCTTTCTGGACCTCTCCATTCTGCTTTCCTTCTTCAGAAAACTCATCACTGGGAAATCTCATTATGCTGTAAGACTGAATCTATCTGGTGCTCATTAATGCTTTCTACCCCTCTGATTGGACCATTTGCCTGGAGGCAGAACCATGAAGTGTCTCTAGGGTATCTAAAAATGGAGTTCAGTTTCCCCCTCAATTTCCCTTCAGTTACTCTGCTTTTAGACTTCTTTAGAACTCCATCATGTCCCAAGTGCTAGGTACCTTCTTTCTCCCCTTCCCCTAGGTTTTTTTTTTTAAACAAATCCTTTATTAACTTCTGTTTCACATCATTCATTTCCACCAGATTTTGAGTTACAATCATTTTCCCCCCATTATTCCCCTACCCAACCTCCCAGAACAGTAATCCCACAAGATTTCACTTCCTCCAATCTGCTCTCTCCCATATCTTCTCCCATACCCCCATCGACTTTTCCATTAGAGGGAGGTGAGTCTTTGTATCCCAGTGCCTGCACATCTTATCTCCCTATTACAAGCAAAAGAGTATTAATAATAGTAATTATATATATTTGAAACATTTAATGTTATGACCTCAAATTTCAGATCCATTTCCTTCCTCCCTTGTCACCCATTCCCTCTTGGGAGATAAGTAATTCAGTATATGTTGTACATGTCTAGCTATGCAAAACATTATCATAGTAGATATATTGTACAAGGCTGCTTATAATTCCCTCCCACTCATCCCACCCCCCACCTGGTCCATTCCCTACATGATCCTGTCCCTCTTCTATAGTGGGTACTTCCAACTTCCCCTCACCCCAAGGATGCCCTCCCATCCATCATCCCTCCTCTCATCCCCCTTCCCCCTATCCTGCTGCAGGTTGAGATATCCCATTTAGTATGTATGTCATTTTCTCCCTGAACCAAATTCAATGTGAATGTGGTTTTGCCTTTTTAGCCTTCCTTATTCTCCCCCTCCTTTGCAACCACTTCCCCTTGCTTCTTCTACATGGGATAGTTTACCCTACCCTGTCTCTCCCCATCTCCTCTTGCCACTTTCCTCTCTCACCTCATAATTTCATCCGTTGAGTATTCTCCCTTCCCAACAAATTCAACCTATGCCCTCTATCCATATATAACTGTAACCATATACACACACATTCACATATGTATTCATATGACCACACCCCCTTCTTCCATTATTTTCATAGTGAGAAAGATATCATCAGTCACAGTTATTGCTTTTCCATATAGGAATGTAAATAGTTCAACTTTGATAAGTTCCTTTTGATTTCTTTTCCCTGATTACCTTCTCAGGCATCTCTTCCTTCTTGTGTCTGGGTGTCAAATTTTCTATTCAATTCTGGTTTTTTCCTCAAGAATGCTTGAAAGTCCTCTATTCCACTGAATGACCATATTTTCCCCTGAAACAAAATACTCAGTTTTGCTGGGTAGGTGACCCTTGGGTTCATTCCCAGTTCTTTTGCCCTCTGGAATATCATATTCCATGCCCTTCGATCCCTCAGTGTAGAAGCTGCCAGGTCCTGGGCTATTCTGATTGTGTTTCCACAATATTGAAATTGTTTCTTCCTGGCTGCTTGTAGTATTTTCTCCTTGATCTGGGGATTCTGGAACCTGGCTATAATATTCCTGGGAGTTTTCTTTTTGGGATCTTTTTCAGGAGGTGATCTGTGGATTCTTTCAACCTCTATTTTGCCCTCTAGATCTAAAACATCAGGGCAGTTTTCCTTGAGAATTTCTTGAAGGGTGATTTCTAGGTTCTTTCCTTGATCATGGCTTTCAGGTAGTCCAATAATTTTAAAATTGTCTCTCCTGGATCTATTTTCCAGGTCAGTGGTTTTTCTCATGAGATATTTCACATTGCCTTCTAATCTTTCATTTGTTTGGATCTGCTTAACAGCATCTTGATTTCTCATAAAGTCATTAGCTTCCATTTGCTCCAGTCTAACTCTGAAGGAATGAATCTCCTCAGTGAACTTTTGAGATTCTTTTTCCATCTGGCACATTCGACTTTTTAAGGCATTCTTCTCCTCATTGCCCTTTTGGGCCTCCTTTGCCATTTGAGTTAGTCTATTTTTTAAGGTGTTGTTTTCCTCAGTCAGGCTGTTGACCCTCATTTCAAACTTTTCCTGCATCCTTCTCATTTCTCTTTCCAATTTTTCCTCCACTTCTCTTATTTGATTTTTAAAGTCCCTCTTAAGGTCCTCCATGGCCTGCAACCCGCTCATGGTTTCCCCTGGGGCTTTTGGAGCAGGACTTCTGACCTCACAGTCTTTTTCCTGCTCTATGCCCCCAAAATAGGAGTCTAGGGTTGCATTTTTCTTTTTCCTTTGCCTTGGCATGTTGCCACTTAATTACTTGATTTTTGGGCTTGTTGCCACACTATGGCTTTAAGGCCAGCTAGAGGAATTTTCGTCCCGAACGTGTGGGGGGGCAACTTCCGTTTCTGGCAAGCTGTAAACCCACCCACGACCTCCACCCTAGATCACAGTGCAGATCCAGGGAGGTTAAAGCAAGAGCGATTACCCCCCAAGACTGATCGCTGGATCTCCCTACAAATTTGCAGGCTGGGAGCGGGAGCTGCTTCTGAAAACTACAAAATGGCGTTTGTCCTCAGCGGCTTCTAGCTCCCAGGGGAGGGAGCCGACACATTCCCTAATACCAGTCCCAAAGTCCATAGGACACTAACCTCTTACTTTGTCCCAGGCAAGTCTATGTTGATAATTCTGGAGTCGCCACAGCTCCTGGTGTTCTGGGGTTCCTCCAGCTGCCTGCTGGCCCTGCCGCCCTAGGGCTAAAACCTCAGCTCATGCGGACCTGGGCTCGGCTCGGCTCGGCTCCTGTGCTCTGCGCGCTGCATGCTGCCAGGTCCCAGACCACTGTGCTGGTCCTTCCTGCAGGGCTGCTGGGCCGTCCTCAGCAGGAGTTTAGCTTCTCTGTGTCGTTCTGTGGGTGCTGGGGCTCCAGAAGTTGTTCAGAGTCCCCTTTTACATCGTTTGGGGGGAATCTGCGGGCAGAGTGGCTTGGATGAGCTGTTTCTACTCCGCCATCTTGGCTCCGCCCCTCCCCTAGGTTTTTTAAGCATCCTTTTTGTGCCTTGTCTTCTTCCATTAGATCAGAAGCTTCATCAGGGCAGGAACTGTCTTTTTTCAATTTACATACATACATATATATATATTTATATATATATATATATATATATATATATATATATACATATATGTAATTTTTAGCACAGTGCCTGGAACGTAGCTAAGTACTTAATAAATGTTTATTGATTTACTAGAAGAGGTGAGAAAGGAAACATATCACACGTGAATATCATCTGCATGGAGATGATAATTAGAGCCATGAAATCTCATAAGATATCCAGGTGAGGGGCTATCGTAAAGGGAGAGAAATCCCAGGATAGACACTTGAGGAAATCCCCTCAGTGAGCAGGAGCTTGATGATGCTTCAGCAAACAAGAATATGGAAAAAAAAGACAAGTAGGAGGAAAAATTAAAGTGTCTCAGGAGCCAGGGAAGGAGATAATACCCAATGTTGCTACTGCAGAGAGGTTAGGTGGTTAAGAAGATTGAATAAAGAGGCAGCTGGGGGCCACAGTGGGTAGAATGCTAGAACTGGAGTCATGAAATCCTAGATTCAAATATGGCCTAAAACATTAATGAACTATGTGGCCATAGGCAAGTAATTTAACTAAGCCATTTGTCTGCCTCACTGACCTCATCTGTCTCAGTAGATGTTTTCATTGGTCACTAGATTTGGCAATAAAAATAAATCATTGATAACTTTGGGGAGAATCATTTCATCCAAATGCTGGGGTTGAGAAATGAGTGAGGAGAGGACATAAATAGTATGAATATTTTAATTTCACTGCAACTTCATTATGGCTTCTGTTTATGATTATAGTATGAAAGTCATTGTAGGTTAATTTCAGTTCATTTGGCTGTTTACTTCTTTGCTTTCATGACAACATAACATGTTGAGTATTCATGTTAAATTTGTATTTCTAGATAATCTAAGAATTATGTGATTCTTGGCACATATTCACCATTTCTCTGCTCTTGCTGTCGAATGATTAAGGCTATTCTTTCCCCCATTTCATGGATTGCAGTGGCTAACAACAACAACAAACAGTACCTAGTACCCAACAGTTTTGGTAGGTGCTAAGCCGTTCCAAACTTATCTAGACTAGTCTTCACACAACGGAATCCCACTGTAATATGGGGACCACACTCAAGCCCCTCCATATTGGTAGGATCTAAATCTAAGAAGAGTTTGTTAGTTAATTTCTGTATGCTTGTTATCTTGCCCTCCACTGGCATAACCTTCAAAATTAATAGACTAGGTTTGTCTAACACTTTAAGATTGCAAACAATTTCATCTGCACTTGGATCTCTCAACTCTGTGTAGCAGATATTGAAGTTATTATCCCAAAGAGGTTGTAGAGAAACTCAGAGAAGTTGATGACCTTGAGCAAAGCTCTTAACAAGGAGGATTCAAATACAGCTCAAGAGAATCTGCCAGAGGTTATAATTTCTTAGCATATGGAGCTTTGATAAAGTATACTAGATTTTTCTTCTTCCTTTTTTCCCCTTCCTTCTTTTCTGCCTTCTCTTTATCCCTCCTTCTATGCTCTCCCCCTCTTTTATCTTCTTCCTTCTTTCCTCCTCTTTTTTCCTTTGCCATTCCTCTCCTCTTCCTCATGCCCTTTTGCTTCCTTTACTCCTCATACTTTTGTATTATTTTTTGGCTATATCTCCATTTGCTAATATGAAAATGGGGAATTGAAGGATAAAGAACCCCCAAAATAAGTATCACAGGACCACTGTTTCCCTTTCCGATGCCAGGTATCCCCACGATTATTCTGAGTGTTATACTGCAGAGTATTTCACAAAACAATGCTTTTACAAGCTTTAAAGAAGTATCATCAGTGTTTAAAAGTTTGTCTTCAAGCTCTAGCATTTTCCCCCTATCATTTGCCTTTATTTCTACAAGGTCTTTATTACACTTTATTTTGAATGCCACCAGAGTTATTAGATTCCATTATGGGGGTGGTGAATTATTTGGTATGTCAAACACAAAGGAATTAGAACTATGAGATGACTGGGACACTGAAAAAGGTGGAACATTAAGGTAATGATCTGGTTAATTGATGTTGCACTAGAATAGAATTCATAGAGAAAACAGCATGGTCTGTCATTTTGATGGCAGCCATAAGAAAATTCAGAGAAAATGAGAGTTTCTTTAGGCAGCCCAGGGGTCTGAAGTGATCAAGTACAGTTCCAAGACAATACCATCATTGAATAAATCTGATAGAAAATTCAGCAATTCATAAGTGAATTCATTCAACTCATTTAATTTAGTGGGCTCCTACTATGAAGTGAATGACAACCCATACCACCTATTAATCATTCATCTTTTGTTATATCCCATCTCTAATACATACTTGCTATGTGCTTTGAAACAGTAGTTTTAATTTGTTTTTGTTTCAGGACCCCTTTACATACTTTAAAGTTTATTATATCTTTATCCCTAACAAAGACATTTTATTTATGTGGATTATGTCCACCTATATATGTCCACCTAATGAATTTCTAAAATGTCTATTCATTCACTTAAAATCACAATAATAAACACATTACATGTTAACATAAGTATTTTTTCAATGAAAAATAACTTTTAAAAACCAAAAAACAGTGAAATGTGTTTTTGAAAACCTCTTTCGTATCTGGCTCAATAGAAAATAGGTAGATTCTCATGTCTGCCTCTGCATTTAACCTCACACAGCCTTATTGTTGGAAGGAGTATTTTTAATAGATAAACAAAATCTTAATATTATTATGAAAATAATTTTAACTTTGTTAAAGAAGACTCCTTCAAAGAGTCTCATGGAGCCTTAGGAGTCCTCAGGACTTCCTTTTAGAACCACTGCTCTAAGCAATGCTTCTCCATTGTTAGAGGATAGAAGTACGTCCTGACCTGGTGCTTCCATATGCCAGTGAAATCACTAGCCTAGACCATTTTCTAATTGAGAACACCCTTCCCCTTTTTTGTTTGTTTGTTTGTTTTTTGTTTTCCATGAATGATGCAGTATTTGCCTTTAAGGAGCTTACATTCTTCAGAATGAAGATATGAATGGTGTGGATTCACAGTAGTCTTGGTCATCAAAGAAATTACAATATTTTCCAAAGGACATTGTCTGTCATATACTGTGTAGAGTACAGTATGAAATCGCTTGTTTCATTCTGGATACTAGATATATATTATATTAGAATAAGCAGTGATCACATTAGCTTTGGAATCACATAAAGGACTTGAATTGGGAGGGCTCTAAGTGGTCATTTGGTATAGCTCTATTGTATTGATTACATCTCCAACGAATAGTCATTTAACATCCACTTAAAGATTTCTGGTGACTGGGAGTTCAGTGTCTGATAAGACAGCCAGTGCTGTTTTTGGACAGCTGATGTTATTTTTTTTTCTTTCAAATGCTATATTAACTTCTGGTTTACATCACTCATTTCCGCCAGATTTTGAGTTACAATTTTTCTGCCCATTTTTCCCCTACCAACCACCCCAAAATAGTGGTCCCACAGTAAATCCCCTCCTCCAATCTGCTCTCTCCCATATCTTCGCCCATACCCCCTTTGACTTTTTCAGTAGGGCATAGTGGATCTCTATGCACCAGTGCTTGTATATCTTATTTACTAATTACATGTAAAATAGTATTAATAATAGTATATATATATATATATATATATATATATATATATATATATATATATATATATATATATAAACATTTGATTTTAAAACTTTGAAATCCAGCTTCATTCCCTTCCTCCCTTGTCACCCACCCTTACTGGGAAGATAAGCAGTTCAGTATAGGTTGTACATGTGTAGCTATGCAAAACATTATCATAGTTGATATATTGTAAAAGATTGACTACATTTCACTGCCTTCTATCCCACCTCCCACTTGTTCTATTCTCTACTTTGATCTTGTCCCTTTTCAAAATTGGGTGCTTCCAACTTCCTTTCCATCATCTCCCCTCTCATCCCCTTTCCCCCTACTCGCATGTAGGGTGAAATACCCTATGTAGTGTGTTTGTCATTCCCTACCTGAGCCAAATCCAATGAGAATATTATTGACCCATCCCCTTTTGCCTTCTTGTTCTTCCCCTCCATTGTAACCATTTTCTCTTGCCTCTGCTATATGAGATAGTTTACCCCATTCTGTCTCTCCCCATCTCCTCTCATTATATTCCTCTCTCACCTTTTAATTTCACCTTTTAAGTATCATCCCTTCCTATTGAATTGTTCCTGTGCCCTATATCTATGTATATCTGTAAAAACATATACACACATTCACATGTGTATTTATATGCCCATATACCCTCCTATATAGACATCTATCTATCTATCTATCTATCTATCTATCTATCTATCTATCTATCTATTTATCTATCTATTTATCTATCTATATTCCCTTCAACTATTTTCATATTGAGAAGAGTTTCATCAGTTACAATTATCATTTTTCCAAGTAGGAATGTAAATAGTTCAAATTTGATAAGATCCTATGATTTCTTTTCCCTGTTTACATTCTCATGTTTCTCTTGCTTCTTGAATCTGAATGTCAAATTTTCTATTCAACTCTGGTTTTTCCTTCAAGAATACCTGAAAGTCCTCTATTCCACTGAATGACCATATTTTTCCCTGAAACATGATACTCAGTTTTTCTGGGTAAGTGATTCTTGGTTTTAATCCCAGCTCCTTTGACTTCTGGGATATCATATTCCAGGCCCTTTGATTCCTCAGTGTAGAAGCTGCCAGATCCTGTGTTATCCTGATTGTGTTTCCACAATATTCAAATTGTTTCTTCCTGGCTGCTTGTAATATTCTCTCCTTGATCGAGGAATTTTGGAACCTGGCTATAATATTCCTAGGAGTTTTCTTTTTGGGATCTTTTTCAGGAGGTGATCTGTGGATTCTTTCAACCTCTATTTCCCCCTCTGGATCTAAGACATCAGGGCAGTTTTCCTTGAGAATTTTTGGAGAATGATTTCTAGGTTCTTTTTTTGATCATGGTTTTCAGGTAGTTCAATAATTTTTAAATTATGTCTCCTGGATCTATTTTCCAGGTCAGTGGTTTTTCCCATGAGATATTTCACATTGCCTTCTATTCTTTCATTTGTTTGGACCTGTTTAACAGCATCTTGTTTTCTCATAAAGTCATTAGCTTCCATTTGCTCCAGTCTAATTCTGAAGGAATGATTCTCCTCAGTGAACTTTTGAGATTCTTTTCCCATCTGGCAAATTCAGCTTTTTAAGGCATTCTTCTCCTCATAGCCTTTTTGGGCTGCTTTTGCCATTTGAGTTAGTCTATTTTTTAAGGTGTTATTTTCCTCAGTCAGGCTGTTGACTCTGATTTCATAATTTTCTTGCATTATTCTCATTTCTCTTCCCAATTTTTCCTCCACTTTTGTTATTTGCTTCTTAAGGTCCTCTATGGCCTTTAACCAGCTCGTATTTTTCTTGGAAGCTTTGATGCAGGAATTCTGACTACAATGTCTTCCTCCTGTTCAATGCTTTGATCCTTTTTGTCTTCAAAATAGGAGTGTAAAGTTGTGTTGCTCTATTTATTTTGCTTCCTTTGCCTGCTCATTTTGCCACTCAATCCCTTGACTTTTGGGCTTTTTGCCACAGTAGGACTCTGCCACCAGACAGGGGAACTTCATACTAAACATTGGGGTTTTCTCAGCTGCTGAAGGTATTATTGGCTGCCCTCTCTGAAGCCTCCACATGCTCTGGCAAGCTGGTTGTACACCCCAGGACCTCCACCCTAGACCACGATCCAGATCCAAGCAGGTTAAAGCAAGAGTGATTGCCCCTCGGACTAGTAACTTGGTCCCCCTACACTATGCAGGCCAGGATTTGATGGCAGTGCATGGGGGTGGCTGCACTGCCAGGGCACCTTAGCGGCTTCTTGCCCTGAGGGCAAAGACTGACCACACTCCCAACTACTGGATCCCAAAGTCCATACTGCACTGACCTCTCACTTTGTCCTTAGCATCTATGTGTTGATAATTCTGGAAACCGCCACAGCTGCTGGTGATCTGAAGTCCCTCAAGCCGGTGGTTGGTCAGGCCCAAACTGGGGCTAAAACCTCTGACTTTAGAGGTGCTGGGATTGGCTCCCAGAGCCATGTGTTGGCCACTTGCTGCCAGCCTGCTGGGCTATCCTCAGCAGTAGGTTAGCTTCTCTGTGTCATTTTGTGGTTTCTGTAGCTCCAAAGTTTTTTCAGAATCACCTTTTACATGAACTGGGGGAGGTGGAAACCGGAGCTCTATGGAAGTCCTGTTTCTACTCAGCCATCTTGACTCTGCCCACCTCTAACAGCTTCTATTTTTAAGAAATTTTTCTTTATGTGGACCCGATGTAATTGATGCTTGTGTTTACTCAGCTAGTAGTCCAATGATTCTCAGGTCTTTTCACATACTGCTTTGTAGTTATTTCTATCTAGTTGCTATGCAAATTTTTTTAAACATAAATTCAGGACTTTACATTCATCCCTAATAAATTTCATTTTGTTAGATTCAGCCTACTATTCTAGCTTGTGAAGTAATGTTTGAATCTTAATTCTGTCTTCCATTGTACTAGATATCTCTCCCAAGTTCATCCCATCTGAAAATTTTATAAGTTTATTACTTCTGTTTTAGCACAAAATATTCATAAAATCACCTCATTTGTGTTAGGCAGAAGTTTAATAGAGGAAGTGACATTTGAAGAAAGAGGAGAAGAAGGTTTTATGTTGCCAAAAAACTATTTAGCAACTGTTAGCCTCCTTTTCTTTTCTTGCTTATCTTTAAGGAGTTGTGTGAGGGATGATGGGAGCTTTGGGAATTGGTCAGCATTTTATTCTGGGAATTAGTTCCATCTGCTCTTTTATGTCAGCACATACCATAGGCACCTAACAGCTCCATTTTAGCTAAGTGTCAATGGATATTTCTAATTGACAAAATACTCTTCAGAAAGGTTGAGTATGTGATCATTTGAATTAGCTAGTATTGGGTACATCGATTGAAAATCCACTAATACTCATTCCCTATTTCAAGCAGCTAGTTTCACCTGCTATTAACTAAAATGGAGAAGAAAATAACAGACAGGGTAGATTAAATGATTAACCCCTCTGGGATGGATAGGACAAAAAAAAACCATGAAGCATTTGTACATCTTGAACATTTACAAAGTTCTGGGACTTTGGCAACTATTTCTTTCTCCCACTAAGTATAACAGGATCTTTTTTGGTTGAAAGGCAAAAGAGAATAACTGGTATGGAAAGGGAATGTCAAAAGTTCATGGGTTATGAGATGAAAAATGATGGGTAGTAGAGAGAACATTGGATTTAGAATCAGACAGTTTAGAACTCTTTTTCTGCTGCTAAATCTTAGCTTTTAGCAAATCACTTCATCTCTCTGGGTTTCAACTTCCTCACCTGTAAAAAATGATGAGCTTAAATTTTTTTCAATTCTCAAGAGATTGTTGTTTTTCTTTATCCAGCTCTAAATGCAGAAGCCTATAAGATCAGATACAAATTGTTCTGCCCAGTATCTTGCCCTTCAGAAACTGGCCCATAGGGGGTAGGATTCTGAATTTAGGTGACTGAGAAGCCTACAAGTTGATGGATGAAGCATTTTATTTCAGGGCCCCATAGATCCAGCTAGCACCAACTTAATTCTGGTAGGTTAAGGAAGGTGTTGAAGCTATTATTTATCAGTCTGGTTATGTGGTGAATAGCTCCTTTTTCTGGTTCATGTGGTAGGTACCCACTGCTAAGACAGATTTCCGACAACACAGAAATTATAGAGTCATAAACCTTGGTTTTATTATGGTTAAGCACAGTCACTGTTTGGATTCTTATGAAACACCGCATTTGAAATGTCCTAAAGTTAATTGGTAATATGATATAGTGTAACAGGAAGTCTAGCTCTGCTTATATAGATCTGGGAATCATCCCATTGTACCTAATGAGTTGGTGAATTAGGGCATAAAACAAAACCTTCAGGGTCATATGCTTAGTGGAAATAGTATGGACAAAGATCCCGAAAATAAAACTGAGGAGGAGAGAAATAGGATGAGAATCAGGAGTGAACAGTGTCACAGAAACTAGAGAAAGAAATATTAGGCCAATGTTTTTGTGAATGATGATAGAACTCTTTAAAGAGAGTTTACAGTGTTTCAGGCTTAATCCAATCCACAGTCCAAACCTCATCCTCTATCAGGGATATGTCCCATTGAATTCTGGGTCGGATATCCTCTATGATTGTGTCAAACACCATCTACCCTCCTTTTTCCTAATCCGTCTCTCTGCCCCTTTAGAGTTGAGTATACCACATGACTTTGTATTAGAGTGTATATTAATGACTCAAGATCTGGTGTACAATAGCTGTCACTAAATGGTACTCATGATGTTTAGTAAGTACATTTTGATCTTTTCTCTGTGGACTCATGTCCCCCTTTAGTCAGACAGTTAATAAATATTAAGCATCTACTATATCACAGGCACCTTGTTAAATTCTAGGGATACAAATAAAAAAATCAGTCCCTCCCTACTCTTGCCCTCCAGAAGCTTACATTCTAAAAGGGAAAGACAACACACAAAATGGAGTTGAAGAAGGGGTGTTGCTGGAGTATGTCCTATGGGAACATGATCTTTGTGGAGTTATAACTAAACAGAGCAGCTGATGTAAAATAAAGTTTAGCTGGAAAATTCTGAGCCCTCTTTTAGGAAGGCTTTGGGTGGAGTTTATCTATCTTTTAGAGAGGGGAGAAGCAGCTGAGGATATTAAGAAGGTGTTGATCAAAGTTGAATAAGTCTCCAAGACGATGAAATTTTTTATTAACATTGTCAGCAATACTTTGTTACAAGGTGCAAGCCAAGGAAGAATATTTGAACTTCTAGTTTAAGTACAATACTTTTAACCTGATCTCAAAGGTGTGCTGGGAGATTTTGAACAAAAAGACCTTTGGGGAAAATTCATAAGACACACTTTTAAATTAATCTGCATTAAAATATTTTCTCCATCAGTTTCTTAAGTCCAGACTGTCATTAAAACAACAAATCCATCCCTGATTTATTGCATATGCTGATTTTTGAGTTGTAAGTGCTCACGCTGAAAATTTAACAACCTACCCTTGTGAGTGGGTGGGTCAGAGCTGGCTTTCATACATTACTGTTCACAAGCATTATTTAATAACTCAACATTTCACATGCCAAACCAGCTTTTTATTTAAGGTCAGTTTTATTTCTGCATTAATGGTACTCATTAAAAAATGTTTGTGATTGAGATCTTTCCCTCCAATAAAGTACAAACTCCTTGAGGGAAAGGACTTTCTCACTTGTGTCTTTATACTCACAGCACCTGATATAGAACCTTGCACATTGTAAAGGTGATTGAAATAAGTTGTTTTTTTTTTTTAAACTGGAAGTACAGTATGTGCTTGAGGAATGACAGTTGAATTTGGCTCAAATATAGGGTATTGTAAAGGTGAATAAGGTAAGAAAAAGGGTTTACCTTTTAGATTAGAAACACTTTCCAGAGATCTTTCAATGCAACACTGAAGTACTTGGAAAGAAGAATGGGGAATTCAGGTGATATAGAGCTACTTCTGATTGGTTCCCTCAAGCAAAAGCTGATAATGACTTGTCAGGGATGTGGTAGAAAGGATTCTTGTGCAACTATTTATTGGACTCAATGGCCTCTAAGGCCCCTTCCACCTCTGAGAATCCCTAGCTGGGTCTGAATTTATATGGCATGCAATGGGAAAACTACTGAAGAGTTAGTTTTTGAAACAGGTTAAAGATAACTTTTCTTTTTAGACAAAACTCTTTATTTCACACATCCCTTAGCAGTACTTCCAGGACCAGCAGCCTAGTGGCCTCCACTGGTTGGTCTCTCTACAGCCTCCTGGCTTCATGTTCTGACTCCAGCAGAGTGACAACGTCCCCCTCCTGCATAGGCCCCTTCACATTGTGGATGATGGACGGGCTTGTGTCATACATGAACTCCAAACACACCTGGGTGCACTAACCCTGAGAATGGGTCCTGCCCAGTACTTTGGTGACCCAAGCCAACTTGATGCGCTGCACATGGCTGGTGTCCATAATGGTGGTGGCAACAGAAGGGAGTGAGATGAGAGAAAACTAAAGATAACTTCTGCACTGTTATTTACTCTGTTTAGCAAAATCCACTTTTTACAGAGTTGGGCCATGAAACATGAGACTCATCTAGTCTGAGTTATTCTGAATGCTTCATATGTAGAGTTGGAATTCTGTAAGTTTTACTACTCTTAAAGCAGAATATTACTATTCAACATGCTTCCTAAGCTGCAGCTACAATTAGATTTAATTTTTCTTTTTCAGTCTTCTTTCAGATGCACCTGACACATCATTACACCAAAGCTTATCATTCCCTTGTAAGTACAAATACTTAAGAGAACCTTATTGATTAGCACATAACTAGGTTGGGTAGGTTCAATAAAGAATTTCAAATGCTGGGGGAATTTCAGCTTTCTCAGCAAATGCTTTAATTATGTAAAAGACTAAAAGTAGTCAATGATGTGATCATTTTAATTAGCTCTGATGTGAAAATGTGGCTTATGAACTATCATAATCATCCTGTTAGGAAACAAAGTCTAGCATGGTATGGGTTGTCTATACTGAATAATCAACCAACAAGAATTTATTAAGTGCTTATGATGTGCCCTGTATTATATGTTTTCTTATTTTGAGTGAAAAAAACAAAACAAAACAAATCAAATTTTTCCCCTTAGAGCCGATGGCAGCGTGTCTCTTCTGCAATCATGGCAAAAATCAAGGCCCCGGATCTTCTCGGGAAGAAGAAGGAGGAGCTACTCAAATAGTTAGATTATTTAAAGGTGGGACTTTCCCAATTGAGAGTGGCCAAGGTCACCGGGGGAGTTGCATCCAAGCTATCTAAGATCTGAGTAGTTCGAAAATCTATTGCCCGAGTACTGTCATCAACCAAACACAGAAAGAGAACCTCAGGAAATTCTATAAGGGCAAGAAATACAAGCCCCTGGACCTTCGGCCTAAGAAGACTTGTGCCATGCGGCTGCAGGCTTAATAAGCACGAGGAAAGCCTAAAGACCAAAAAACAGCAGAGGAAGGAACACCTGTACCCCCTTCGGAAATTTGCTGTTAAGGCAGAATTTGTTAAGGTGCTCAATAAAAAGACAAATTGTTATTAAAAAAAAAAAAGGTTTCCCTAATGTCAGGAAAAACAAACAAACAAACAAAAACAAAAAACAAACAAAAAAACAAACAAAAAAGAAGAAACAAATGACTCCATTAGATGTCAAGGCTTGGCCCAGGCAAAATGGTTTAGTAGGAATATGATTGTTATAATTGGTGGTGGTGGTGGGGACTTTAGAACTAATTTATACCATTGGTTCTTAACCTTTTTGGTATCATACCCTTTAGCAGTCTAGGAAAGCCGCTGGATCCCTTCTCAGAATATTGCTTTTAAATTGATATAATAAAATAAATAGGAATACAAAGGAAATTAATTATTTAAAATTGCTGTTTTAATTTTTTAATGTCATGGATCCAATTCAGACCAATCTTCTTTTATAGAGTAAGAAACTGAGGATGAGAGATGAAATGATTTTCTTAATACTTTATTGCTAGTAACTGGACAATCTAGGACTAGAAGCCAGATTTTCTGACTCCAAGTTCTGTTCTAAACCAAGATGCCCAACCTTATTAGACATCTTCTAATCCAAACCCATGATAGACTCAAAACCTCCCTTCAGCATCTTTCCTAAGTCATGGAAGCATTGAAGATTCTTCCTCTTCAGCAATGACCCATTGACCCCATACTAAGGTTATGGCTGAATAGGAAGGCCTAACTATGTCTTCCCTTTAGTCTGGCTATCTTAGGCAATGATCTATGCCACAATTCTCTCCTGAATTCCTTTTCACTAATCAGAACTTACTGTCCTGTGTCTCATTTCATCAAAACCTAAATAAGTGATTAATTTGAATCCAATACTAATGCTTAGTGTGATGGTCCTTGTTCTGCTCCCTTGGCAATTTTAAGGCTCTCAAAAAAGAATAAAAGGTGACATTTATGTAATGTTGTCAAGTTTTCAAAGGACATTAAGGACTTTATCTAATTTTAGCCTCACAAAAACTGTGAAATTTGTAGGTAATCTGGGATCTGAGTATGGAGTCAATGATGACAGTCTTAGCTAAGTATGATTAACACAAGGAAATAAATTCATTAAACTATTTACTAAAGCATGGAAGGGCTGTTATTTGAGCTGATGGAAGAACTGTTAACTACGGAAATCATGGATCATTTGAAGCATTCAATTCCTATTGAACATAAAGTCAATCTGCCATGACAATATTTCTTTCTTAGTCATGTTCCTGTCCAACCTCACCTGACAGTCCTCTTCTAGTTGAAACGTCCTTAAAGGTAGGTATCTTGATATATTTTTAGTGTCCTTCTTGAATGGTAGCATAAAGCCTTGATCGTAGTTGTTGGTTAATAATCATTGAATGAATGAAAGAAATTATGGATTAACAATTCTAGGACATAGACCTCAAAGACTTCCAAAGGACTACCAACACAGGTACTATGTCATTGCCCATGGGTTAGGCATAAAGATTATAATGCGTGGAGGTGAGATGGAGCTTGGGCCAAAGATAATATTTACCTAGGATTTTCTAAGATATGTTCTCTAAATTTCAATGTCACTAGATAAGAGTATCACAGGATAGTAGGGCAAAGAAAAATTTCAATCTGCTTCATTAGAGAGAGTACTCAATGATCAATGAATCAATCAATGAACATACATTTATTATGTGTTTATTATGGGCAAGGTACTGTTCTAGATTCTGGGGATACAAAGCAGAAATGAAACAACCTCTGTCCTTAAAGAGTTTATAATCCTTCAAAGTAGACAACATGTACATGAATAATTTAATGCAAAATGAATACAAGTAATTTGGCGGGGAAGGCACAAGTTACTTAAAGGCTTGTAATATGGTCTGATGTGGACTTTAGGAAAATAATTTTTATAGAGCCATTCCTTGATGAATAGATGGTCAAAGGCTATGAACAAGTAGTTTTCAAAGAAAGAAATCCCAGCTTTGAGCAACTCTGTGAAAAAAATTATCTAAACCACTAATAAATTGAAGAAATATAAATTAAAGCCACTTCGAAATTCCACCTCATTCCTATCAAACTGACAGAGGTGACCAAAGAAGAAAAGGACAAATTTTGGAAGAGTGGTGGGAAAACAACACATTTATATATTTTTAGTACAGCTGTGAATTGGTCTAACCATTCTGGAAAGTAATTTGGAACTCAAAATGTTACTCAACAGTACAATATTTTGACTTGGAGATAGCACTCATAGGCATACATTTGCACAGAGATAAAAGAAAAGGAAAGGACGATAAAAATACACATGTATCTATGTGTATATATATATGTGTGTGTGTGTGTGTGTGTGTGTATTTTTATTACATATACATGCATATGTGTCTATATATTTATTTGTAACATTGTATGTATAATAAATATTCTCATAAACTAAGGAGGTCATCACGTCAGAAAATGTAGAGGGAAAAGAAGAAAAGCCAGAAAGATCCTTGGATATACCCAGGAGTATGTTAGAACCAGTTTAAATCAGCCCTGGAAAGCCAATTGTTAAATTTTCAGTGTGAGCTTTTACATTTCAGAAATTAGGAAATATTACAAATCAAGATTTGGTTTATTGTTTTATTGAAGGTCTAGTGAAGTCTAGAAAGTGATGGCAAAATGCTAATAATGCACTGTAAACTTGGAAATATTTCACATGTACAATTCTTTTTTTTTTTTTGAAATATGTTTGTTAAACATTTACCAGTATATCCTTGAACATAGCCACAGTTAGTGGAAGAGATATGGATTCTGATCCAGGAGAAAAGAAGAATGGTAAGAAAGGTAGGAGAACAAAAAGAGACAATGTCATGGAAGCCCAGATAGGAGAAAATAGCCAGGATTAGAGGTTTCTAGATGAAATCACAGATTCAGTGAAATTTTGAGGGGCGTAAAGTGCAAAGAAAAAAGTAGAAAAAGCAAAGTGAAGGGAATGGATGAAGGAGGAAGAAGGGAGAGACAGAATAGAAAAGATAGATTTAGATTATGTCAACCTGACAATTGCAGGTGAGGTGAGACAGTTAGTCATTGCTTTGAGGATGTAATAGGTCATAGAGTACATGGTGTATGAGCTTTCAAAATATTTTCATCTAGTAGTGACTTAATAACCATCTGTCCATTGTTCACATTTCTTCAATTGCTCTAATCTTTAAATTGTCTAAGATCCATTGCAAATGGGATAAGGAGGCCAGCTCACCAAGATTGAAAATGGGCATACCACTAGAATAAAGATAGACACTTAGTAATAAGAGGAATTCTTTTATTTAGAAATAAGTGAATACATTTTTTAAAAAAGTAAATATTTCAGTCCAGGATTTCATTCATCATCATTTATGCATTCCTACTATTCATTCTAGTTGGAGATGCTAATCATTTTTGAAATTAGAAAGTCTTTAATCATGGTCCAGCACATTCCCAAATAATTTATTATTTCTCCCCATGTGGCTTTTTCTACATTATGATACCTATAAAAACCTGTCACCAACTCATTCTGTAACTCCTGATCCAGTAATTGATATTCATATGTACACCATTCCAAAGAGAGTTATATTCAATGGGTATATAGATATCCTAGTTCTGCCTTTATTTTTATAGATTTTTTCCATATACCCATGTAATCTTCACCTTTTCAATCTTTCACTTTAGATCTTTAAACCTGTGTGGCTTCTCTAAAGTCAATTCCTCCTTTCATGGGCCCACTTCCTCTCTAGGTAGTCATTAGGTCTATTTTACTTCCTCTTAGGCCTTGGATTCTCTCCTTTCTCCTTTTATATCTTAGGTATTTTCTTTTGCTCTCTTCTTAGTCTTTTATTTCATTAGCTGACTTTAGTTTTCATTTATTCCCTTTGTATCTTGCAGGAAAAAAAATCAAATAATGCAAATGTTCCTAAATGTTATTTTTATTCACGCCCAGCAGGCTACCATTTGTATTTAGAGCATCTTAATATCCAACTGATGTTACCCTTATGTAGTTCTGGAATCCTAGAGTCAAAGTCAGAAGATACCTTGAAGTCTGTTCCAAAGTAGAAAGAGTTGCAGATTTGAAGCTAAAAATGGAATCAAATCCCACTTCTATATGGTTCAATGCACTTGAGAATACTGAGGGTCAGAGATATTAAATGTCAGAAGAGGGAGCATAGACTAGGTACAGTTCTGTTCTAAATATAAGATTGTATAATCTAAAAAGTGAATTTACTCCCCTATGAAATAACCATTCCAGTTTTGGAAAGCTCTAAGCATTATGATGTACTTGCTTTTGTTGAGCTGAAAGCTGACACTGTTTAGGGAAGAACAATTCATCCTAATTCCTTTATTCATTCACAGGAAACACATTTGCTAAAAAATTTAAATAAGACAAGACCTCATGCCCTCATGTAGTTTATATATATATTTTTAATTCTAATAGTTTCTCTCTCTGTATCTTCATCTCTCTCTGTCTCTCCGTCTCTCTGTCTCTGTGTCTCTGTCTCTGTCTCTCTTGCTTTCTCTGTCTCTCTCTCTCCCCTTCTCTCCCTTTTTCTCTTTCTTTCTCTTTATGAGTGTCTCTTTTTCTCCCTTTCTGTCCCCTCTTCCCTATCTTCACTGTCCACTCAATTTTTTTCTTCCTCTCCTACTCTGTCTTATTCATTTCCTCTTTCATTGATCTAATTACTTCCTTCTGCCAAAACAGGCAGTGGATAAAAGCAGGTAGATACAGAATTACAAGTATGATGTTTCCCAATTTTCTGTTTTGCACTGATTGCAGAAGTAATTTTCTTGAGGGGAAAGGAAAACAAGGGACAAAGGCAAAATCTCTTCTTGTAAGAGTGTAAATCTGAGGGTTTTCTTGTTCCTAATTGGCTCACCCATGCTTGTATTCTTTTTTTTTTTATTCTTCAAAATGACTCATACCAGATTATATTGTGGCAAAGTAATTGGACAACAGTGATATTGTTTTAGTGTTAGTTATAGTTGTGTTCCTTATAACACCTCCCTAAAACCCTTTTCTCCTGTCTTGGGCTTGCCAATATCAGAGGTCAGGTTATCTGACAGACTCTTTCTTCTAGATACCACAGAATTAGGATTATAGATTAGATAGGTTATAGCCCTCTGGGGACCCAACCTGCCAGTGTGAGTTGGGCAATGCTATTTCCTCCTTTCTTTCTTTCTTTCTTTCTTTCTTTCTTTCTTTCTTTCTTTCTTTCTTTCTTTCTTTCTTTCTTTCTTTCTTTCTTTCTTTCCTTCCTTCCTTCCTTCCTTCTCTTCTTCTTCTTCTTCTTCTTCTTCTTCTTCTTCTTCTTCTTCTTCTTCTTCTTCTTCTTCTTCTTCTTCTTCTTCTTCTTCAAGTTTTTCTTAAATGTTCAGCCTTCAAGAAGAGTGTTGGAAAGCCCTCAAGAAGATTCCTATCTAGTCTATTGGAATCGAACAATCTTCAGCACCTTGGAATATTCTTTGACAAAGGGACTTTTGCTGTAATCCTTATTGTTCAGTGCATTTTGCTTGGAACCACTCAATTCAATGGAGTTTGGTTATTATATAGAAAGGAAGGAGATCTTAACATGGGCATCTGTGATCCTCTTTACCTCATAGAATAATATCTATCTGTTTTTAATGAAGAACACAGTATTGAAAATAATGTCTTCTATTTAGATGACTCCCAGATCTATATAGCCGTCTCTTACCTCTATCCAGAATTCCATTACTAGGATTGTTAACTGCTTGTTGGACTTCTCCAAGTGGAAATTTAATAGCATATATCAATCAATATAAATATCTAATAAAATAAAATAAAACATAATTCATTCTCTTTCTCTCTAAACTTCTCTATTTCTTTTGAGGGTACCAGTATTATTCTAGTCACTCAGATTTGCAATCCTGAAATCATTCTCAACTCATGCCTCTTTCTTAACTTCTGCATATGTAATTAATTGCTAGGTATTATTAAGTCAGCTTCCACAAGATCTTTCCAATCTGTCCCTCTTTTTCTAGTTTAATAGTAATCATTTCATTCTTTTCAATTATTATGTATGTATTCATCTACATATATATATATATATATATATATATATATATATATATATATATAGCATATCCCCAATAAGATGTTAATTCCATATGGGCATGAATTACATAGATAATTGTGACATTATGAAAATTTGTGTTACTCAAATTTTACTCCCCTCTCCAGCTCAGGTAGGCAATGGTAAGGGTCCTTGGCTTCAGGCACTGAAACTCCTCAGGCCAAGAGAGGAGTTTCTTCCAGAGACACATAGGTAGTAAATTTATCAAGCAGGATTTGAATCCATTTTCCTGACTTTAAGTATAACCCTCTCTCCACTATACCTTGCTACTTTTGATTGTCTAGGGTGAGATTGATGAGTAATGTAGGGAGTAATCACTTGCTTTTCTGACCAAGAATCAGATAATATCTGAGCTGGAAGGCAACCTAGAGGCTGTCAGGTTCAACTCCTTAATTTTTTAATTGAAGGAACAGAGACCCAGATATAAGGGATTCTTCCATCCTACTACTTAACACCTTTACTTTGTCCCATTTCCCACCCTTGTATGAGTGCTTGATACAGCTTGATAGCACTGGTAAAACAAAGACAGCCCTTTCTAGTCTCTATTTCTTTTGTTGCATATTTTTCACTAATCTTATCACCCCCTCCCTATTTTAAAATGGATTCTGTTCATTATTGATTCCTTTCATTCATTTCCAGAAGTCTTCATTTTTCTTTTTAATGCAGTATTCTTGCCCTAATGCATTTCCTCCTGAGAAATGCACTTGTTCATATTACCCTGAATAGGAACCATGGAATTGGATTACACAGTAAGAGTGCATTCAGATCTTCAATTATTAATAGAAAGCGTCCAGGCAATTAACAAGTCAAGGTACATTTGCTGAGAAGTGGATGATGGTAATAATTTTATTCAATGATCTGAACAACAATTTCTACATTTCATCTAAATGTCCACAAATGGAGAATATTAGTTTCCCAGTGGCATATCATCTTGATCCATCCTTATACTCATTGACGCTTGGCAAGTTATTTCAAGATCCAAGAGCTCTCTGATGGTATTTTATTGGATTTCACTCACTCATATTCCAGGCAATGTTAATAGCATTGTACATGAGAAAGCTCAATAAAAGAACAATGCCGGTGAGATAAGTTGGCAAACATTTTCTCTCCCTACCAATGGGGGTGACTGAAGTTTGTGCTGTAAATGCATTGTGTCTTTTTGGAGTGCATTGATTTTTATTTCTAACAAGTCTGAAAAATCAATGAGTTATTTTTTAATCTCTGCCCATGGTAGATCCAAAACTAAAGGTCTATTTTCCATCTTTACTGCCTCATAATCAAGGAAGATAAATGAAATGAAATTTTATGGTGGGGCCAGAGTGACCTTGTTAAGTTTGGATAATCATGGCCAGAGCCGTAACTAGGGTAAGGCAATCAAGGGTTTGCCTCTGAGCAGTACAGTTTAGAAGGTAATAATAACAGTTGTAATCCTCAAACAGGTGGAAACAACAACTAGTTAAAATAAGAACCTAACAAATAGCAGACTTCTTCCTCTATACCTTAGTGGACATCCTAGGTGTTGCCTTATCATCCACCTCCACATTATGGCTGTCCCAGCTGTGGTCTTCTCATATTTTGGGGTCTTTATCATCCCACCACAGCAGAGTGCCCCTTTGCCCTTATGGCTTTGTGTTCTGTTTTAAAGTTACTCTTCAGCATATAACCATTCTTAAAAATTAAATTCAATACAGTATATACTTGTTAATTAATTAACATACATTTATTAGGTACCCATCAAGAGTCAGGTACTATGTTAATTCTGGGGATGCAAACACAAAAGTGGAAGTCCCTCACTCAGGAAGCTTTCATTCTAACAAGAGAGACAACATGTACAAATAAAGGTAAATATAAGATAATTATGGGGTGGTAGACACTAGCAGCTGTGGGGACCAGAAAAGATTGTCATCCAGAAGATGGTAACTGAGCTGACTCTTAATTGTTACTAAGCACCTTCTCTATGTAGAGCTTTGTGCTGAGCCCCAGGAGAAAGATAAGAATAAATTTATAATATAGGAGGGGGATATACTGGATATGCAAATAACAATGATACAACATCACCCAGTCACATTAATAATAATAATTTACATTTCTCTGGTGCTTTAAAGATTGCAAAATGACATCTTCACAAAGACCTTGTGAGTATAGGAATTATTCCCATTTTATAGGTGCTCAAACTGAGACTCGGAGAGACTGACTATTGTCACTTAAGCCATTCTCTTAATTCTGTTACCAGTATTCTATTACCCATTCTTCTATGAGATCAGTAGCAGCTTTTTTTTTTTTTTTTGGTCTTTTGGGATCGGGGAAGGCAGAGCAATTGGGCTTAAGTGATTTGCCCAAGGTCACATAGCTAGTAAGTGTTAAGTGTCTAAGGCTGAATTTGAACTCAGGTCCTATTCACTCCTGTGCTGGTACACCCCTGTAGCAACTCTTTTGCACCCACAAAACTATTTGCTGCCCACCCAGCTGCTGAAAACAAAAAGTGTCCTGTGTGGGGCAATTAAAAAAGTTCTGATTTCAGAAGGCCATCAGTCTTAAGTTTGGCTCACAGGGCAATGATGAGTCTCATTTCTATTGTGCTTTAAAGTTTCCAAAGCGCTTTCTTCACAGCAGTCCAAGAGATAGAAAATGAAAATTGTCAGTCCCCCCTCCTCCCTTAGCCATACACCAAGATAGCCACCTCTCTCCTAACTCTTCTGCTTAGGCAGCTTTCAGGCCTCACACCTGTCTGAGGGGTCCACTGGGTGCAGGCTACTTCCTGGCCTCTATGCACCAAAGTTCCCCCGATGAAGAATCTTCCATTTCTCTCTCCCTCTATCAGGATGCTCCTTGGGAATATCTGGAAACTGAAGAATACCTGGCTCAATATGGCTCCTGTCCAGTCTGGGCTGACTATAGACAAAACCACAAAGGTGGTATCCCACCACAGCGAACCCGTAAGACATGAATTCGAGGGAACAATGTTGATGGGAACCCTTGCCCCATCTGCCGTGATCAGAAGCTCCACGTGGACGTTAGAAATGTGAAGTTCTTGGAACAGTTTGTGTGTGCTCACACAGGTGTCATCTTCCATGCCCCATACACAGGTGTCTGTATGAAACAGCATAAGAAGCTGACAGAGGCTATCCTGAAGGCCAGAGACCATGGCTTTCTCAGTTACCACATCCCACTGGTACAGCCACAGGATACTGATTTCAGCAACTCCCATGAAGCTATAGGCTGTACCCCTGTGGCTCCTGCCCTAGCTGCAGGTACCTCCTGGTATCCATGGTACAATTGACAGCAGCCACCTGAGAGAGAGCTGGCCCGTCTTCGAAGGCTATTTAGAGACCACCTTAAGGAAGAGAGTGGACCCCCACAAGAAATGATGCCCATACTTGCACCTCAAACTAATGTTCTCCCTGAGGAAGAGCAATCTACAAGTGTCCCCTAGAAAGGAAGTGATGGATATACTCTGTCGTGCTCCAGAGCGTAGGGATGGATGTTAGAAAGACCTGATGCCTAAATTGAACTGATTCTCATCCCTACCCTTTTTAGAATGGGTAGGATAATGGCAAGCTCTGACCTAGAGAAAAAGAGAAAACAGGGAGAAGGTAAAAGGAAGCATTGTCTGAATAAATGTTTTTGGTCGACTTCACTTAATGCTGCTTCCCCCACCCCATATTTTTAAGTTTCAGGGGTAGGGAGTGCCTAACTTGTCAAGTCAATGCTTTATAATAAAAAATCTTTTATTATCAAAAAAAAGAAAATGAAAATTGTCACTATTTTAGAGATGAAGAAACTGACAAGTACTTTGTCCATGGTCACTCAGCTGGTAAATATTTGAGGTAGGACTGGAGCCTGTCTCCTAGTTCCAAGACCTGTACCTTTATCACTTATCCCACAATAATTTGTTCAATGGCTCTCACCAATTGAGGTCAAAGACAGATTTAGAGCTGGAAGGGTTCAAGTGCAGCAAGGTGATTGGCATTCAGACCCTCCAGGAGCACTGCTGATTTCAAATAAAAAATTGGTGACATTAAGTTTCCCATTTTCCTGAGCACTATCATTTTCCTGAGGCTACTCAAACAAAGGAAAAATTGCTACTAACTTAATTGTGACCATCCTTTATAATTTCCTGTAACTTATAGTATCTGGAAGTATATTTAATACTTATATTTTTCAGCATGTAATGTGATGGTATTTCACTCTGAAATTCACTGAGAATATCCACAAGGACATGATGGCTTCCTTGAATACCACATGCTCACACCATTGACAAGTAGTCATGGCAATACTTTAAGGGTTTATGACTTTTTCACCATAGACACCCCTCTTGGTCCACTATTATGATAATTGCTATATGACTTAAAATGGTGCTAATGATTTGCTGAGGTCTCAAATTCATCTCTCTGTGGCTAACATGGTGCTGGTCTTCTCAGAAAGTTACTTGGTCCTCAGATTTTATCACCACTTTCCAGTGTATGTGCTCTAAAATAATCTTGGCACACCATGCTCAATACCTTTCTGTGTACAATCATTATTGTACCACAAACCCTCTGTTTGGTCAAACTTTTGCTCAGAGTTTTTGAGATAGGCCTGGAACAAGCATTAAACTATAGATAAACTTAAAAGGAACTTTATAAATATAAGTTATAACCATAATTACAAGGTATGATGTGAAAGAAAGGTAGCGTATCATGGTAGAGAGCTAGCCTCAGAGTCAGAAAAACCTGGATTCAAGTCCCATCTCTGACAGATACTAACTGTGTGATGCTGGGGAATTGACTTAACCTCTCTGTGCTCTGGACAATTTTAATGCCATGACTTGATGAAAAGGTGTCTACCTACATGGATAAAGGGAGTTTCATATAGCAATGATGTCATAGGTTCAGGTCTAATCTATGTTATGAAAAGTAAATAGGGGTGACCCAGATAAAGTACTCCCTAAGAATCTGAGGGAAGAAGACATCACTTTCAATTGGGGAATAGGACTTCCTGGAGGACTGAAAACCTTAGACTTGAGAAAAGTCTCAGAAGAAATGGATAGGTCGATAGATAGATAAAAGATGGATGGATCGATAGATATAGATATGTATATGTATATATAAATCTATATTATAAATATATACATTTGGATATATATGTATATTGTGCAAAGAGTTTTATACAAAGAGACTCAGGATGAGGGAGTTTAAGTGGTTTGCCCTGGGTCACAGAGAAGTTTCTAAAGTAGGAACTGAAGTCATGTCTTCCTGATTTCTAAGCTCAGCTCTCTATTTACTATGTCATATTGCTTCTTATAACACCATAATCTACATACCTATACTCAAATATGTGCATATGCACTTTGGAATCAGTTTTGTGACATGGGAGACATTGGCACAGGAATGCCCAACATGGCATGCCCACATAAAAAAAGACACTGTGCTCTGTGAATGAAGCAAGATTGTGGTAGCTCAAAAGAACTACAAGATGTGCAAATTTAGAGACATATTCATTCCAAATGTTCATGGGGTCTATTTGTGCCTGACCTGCAGTAGAACCTTCCAAGCTCATATTGACCTGATCAGCCACAGTAGGACGCACTGTACCTTGACTCCAACATAGTGATGTCATTTTGGTCTTTGAGAATGAAGAACAACAACTAACCAACGCACCTATATACACATACTACAAATACACATAGATAATACCATCATCTATCTATTTCAATATGTGTATATGTATACATATATATATATATATATATATATATATATATATACATATGCACTCCATATAAGATACAGACAGAGTAGCATATGGGGTATTCAGTTACGTGTGTTGGGACAACAGAGGGGTGGTTACATGTAGCAAGGCAGCCATCCACAAATCATTGCAACAGATGAGTCAATAGACATTTATTAAATGCCTGCTATGTACCAGGCACTGTGTTGGGAATGCAAATTCAAGTAGGGAGTCAATTGATGTGAAGGCTTGCTGACCCCTTTGTCAGGGCTACTCATCCACATTTGGTGTCTACCTTCACCTAACTCTTACCTGTGGCTCCAAGAAACTAACATGAACTGCAGCCGCACCCTCATCTTGAGAGATGAGCTGAGCCAGGTTGAAGGTAGCTGACAGAACTCAAACCCAAAGATGAGTAAGAGATATATACCCCAAGAATATGAAGACTTCCACTGGCAGACAATTTATTCCAAGGGCCATGAAGACAGCTGACACAGGCAATATGGAATACTTAGAGCTTCGTCAGACATCAAAGACACAAAGGTCATCCACTGAATCCCAGGCCATTGCAGTCATCTTTACTTTGGTCTTGCCACTGAACTTAAATATCTCTGGAAGAGATATTTGAGGTTGTTGACTTTGTGCAACTCTGCCTCACTTAAAGCCAATTCATGTACAAGTCAAGACCCCACCCCATGACATCATTGGTCCTCTTAGAAAACAAAGGATGAGCAGCAACTATGCACATATGTTCAAATATGTTCATATTTGAATTTACATTCCCCACATAGTGCCTGGTACATAGTAGGCATTTAATAAATGTCTTTTGATTCATCTGTTGCAATGATTTGTGGATGGCTGCCTTGCTACATACTGTTGCCCCAAGTTAACTATATCTTATAGGATCAAGATTCTACACTGGGAGTTGGAAGGGATGTCTCTAGCCATCTAGTTCAACCATCTCATCTTACTAAAGAAGAAACTGGTGTTGATGGAGGTTGTGACTTTCTCAAGGTCATAGAGGTGGTAAATATCAACAAAGAAGATTAAAATCCAGGCCTTCTGACTCCAAAGACATTCCTCTTTGTACCATATGTGAAACTGGGTAAAATAATTTCAACTATGTTGCTTCCATTTTCTCCAAAGTATTATAAAATATACAGAATTTTGAAATTGGGATACCAGCCGTCATGAGTTCAGACTGTAGATGAAAAATAATCCTACCTCACAACACAATCAACAAGTAGTCATCCAATCTTTGCTTGAAGGCTTTTGAGGCAGTCCATTCCAATTTTGGACTGTTCTGCTTATTAGGAAATCATGCTTTTCATCAAGTCTCAATTTACCTCTTGGACACTGCTCCTGTAGAACTGGACTCCTTGGGATGAAAATAACAAGTTTAATCTCTTTTCTGCATGACAGTCCTCCAAATATTCCAAATTTTGTAGTAATGGGAGAGGTGAACATTTTCATGAAGGTGCCTTCTAGCACTCTCATTTTATGAATTCATATGAGGGGGTCCAATGCAATAGAGAGATTGAGTTTATCCTACAAATGAGAGAGTAGCCTAGGTTGCACAGTTAATAGAATGATGGATGTTGGAGTCAGGAAGATGAATTCAAATCCTGATTCAGTCATTTTCTAGGTTTGTGACCCTGGGTTAGTCATTTGATCTCTCCCAGCCCCATTCTCCCTCTGTGTAAAATGAGGATGATAATCACATCTATCTCAGCGAATTGCTGTAAGGATCAAACAAAATTCACACACAGATATTTGCAAATTTTAAAGTGCTATGTAAATGATACTATAATGATGATGGTGATGATGGTTCCACCTGAGCTCAGACAAGTTACTCAAATTTTCCACTCTGAAATTTTTTCATCTGGTAAATGGAGATAATAATGCCTGTCCTACTTGCTTCCCTGGGGTTGTTATGAAGTTCAAATGGGATAATACATATCTGAAAGCCCTTTGAAAAAGTTTTCAAATCATATAGGATGCAAGATTCTGCTATGATTGTTAGCAGGGGTGACCTAGTTCTATTAGCTACAGTGGTTAAGCCTCAGGAAAGAGGAGTTCTTTGAGATTGTACCAGATCTGCATTGTTAGAAAAAGATTATGGTATGGAAATATACTAGTAAAAGATAACTCAGATTCAATTAGGCCAGACACAACTTAGCCTTCAGGGAGCATATCAGAAAACTTTTTCAGGACAAAGAAAACCATGTTTTCTCTCTCTTATCTTTAAAGCATCTCTGAAGAGGGATTGTTTTCCAGGCAGTTTGGTTTATTCATTCTTGCGTTATCACCGTGGCTACATACACTGAGATCAGAGCTGGGAAAAAAAGCTAATTTCTATGTAAGGAGGCAATATTTGGTCTAATGGAAAGCATACTGGATCACGTGATTGGAGGAAAAAGTAATGGATTGGAGTGAGAGGACTCAGTTCAAATCCAAGATTAGACCCTTACTATCTATGTTACTCTGGGCAAGGGATTTCACCTTTCTAGGACTCCATTTCCTTCCATATATGTAGAACAAAGCAATTGGACTAGAGACTCTCTAAACTTCAGCTACTAATTAAATATGTGAACTTTTATAAGGGTTTTTTCACAGTTTTCTCATTTTTAGAATGGCAGTAAAGGTGGTAGTTTCAGGGATCCCTACAGTTCCCAGAAGTAATAACATTTTCTGATTCTATTTCTCTCAGAGTCTGCTAGCACCTTGTGGCCAGAATGCTCTGAAAGAAGTTTATTCTGAAAGTAGTGCAACTCATTTGATAGGGTAGGGCCAACGAGGAGACAGTGGGGATCATACTTTATCTTAGACACTTCTGAATATTAATTGCTTCCGTGTATGGTTCTAGATTTCCTGAAATATGGTATAATGGGAAAAAGCTCTAGATTTGGAATAAGAGCACCTAGGTTCAAATCCTGGCTTTGTTGCTTACTACTTACTACCTGTGTGACCTTGGGAAAGCATCCTAGTTTATCTGGCCACAGTTTCCTAATCTATGAGGTAAGGGGGTTGAAAAGGATCACCCCTAAGTTCCTTTCCAACTCTAGATCTCTATAATACCTTTTATTTGTACAGAGTTATAACTAGGAATTCCTGTGCCTCTGGAAATTTGGCTTGAGGAGTATGGTTGTGATGGGTTAGAGGATTGGCCAACCAGTACAGCTGGACTGTGAGTCTCTCCCCGCAGAGAGTAGATCTCTAATCCCTGTAGAAGTCAAATAGTGGGATAAGTAAACCCTTAGAGAGAGATGTTAAAGAGATAAGACCTTATGATGTATAACGGTGATCTCATTTAATCCCTAAAACAGTATGGCAAGTATTACAGGTATTATTACTTCCTTTCCACATTTGAGGTAAATGAGCTTTAGCAAAGGGCAACAAACTTGCCCGTAGTCACAGAGCTAGTAAGTATCAGAGATGAGATTTGAAATCATATCTTTCCTGATCTGTTCAGTGGATAATAGTGCTAGACTTGGGGTCATGAAGATGTAAGTTCAAATCCTTACTAGCCATGTGACCCTGAAAAAGTCTCTCCCAGCCCCAGTTTCCTAATCTGTAAAATGAGAATAACAATAGCATTTCTCTTTTAGTGTTTGTGAAAATAGAATTAGATTATAGATAGATATGAAATAGTGTCTTGCAAACCTTAAAGTATTATGTAAATGCTAGTAATTATATTATTCATTGTAACAATTTTCATAATAATCTTTGCTGCTTAAAAGTATTTTGCTTAACCAAAACAACTCTGAAGTACCACATCTCACCAGTCAGATTGGCTAAGATGACAAAACAGGAAAATGACAAATGCTGGAGAGGATATGGAAAAATTGGAACACATGCATTGCTGATGGAGTTGTGAACTGATCCAATTATTCTGGAGAGCAATTTGGAATTATGCCCAAAGGGTTATAAATAATTTCATACCCTTTGACCCCGCAACACCACTTCTAGAGTTGTATCCCAAAGAGATCATAGAAGTGGGAGGAAGACCCATATGTACAAAAATATTTATAGCAGCTCTTTCTGTGGTGGCAAAGAATTGGAAATTAAGGGCGTGCCCATCAATTGGGGAATGGCTGAACAAGTTGTGGTATATAAATGTAATGTAATACTTATGCTATAAAAAATGAGGAGCAGATGGACTTCATATTTACCTGGAAAGGCTTATACAAACTTATGCTGAGTGAGAAGAGTAGAACCAGGAGAAATTTGTACACAATTACAGACACAATGTATGTCTGATGACCAACTTTGATAGACTGGACTCTTCTCAGCAATGCAGGGTTATAAGTCAACCCCAAAAGACTCATAATGGAGAGAGATGTCTACTTCCAGAGAAAGAACTAGAAAGAACTGAATTTGAATCTAGATTGAAGCAAGCTACCTGATCTTTTTCTTTTTCTTGTATGGCTTTGTTTCCTCCTTCCTATTGTTCATTTCGTTGGATACAATCTGTCTTTATAACCTGACTAATGTCTAATGTGAAAGTATTTGCAGATCCTATACTTGATTGTATGCCATCATGGTGGGGGGAGGGGAAGGAGGGAGAGAAAATTTGAAACTCAAGGAATTGTGGATCTGAATGTTGTAAACTAAAAATAAACAAACAAATTAATAAAGACCAAAAAATTAAAAAATATATATTTTGCTTTAATTTGCCCTATTTTAGATGGCCTTGTATGACTGCAGTCACTTTCTGAGCTTAGTTTTCATTGCAAAAAAACCAAACATAAATTGATTCTCCTTTTCCTTGCTAAGTATATTTCCTATGAAGTTGTTCACAGCAATGCCTCGAGGATTTTTATATAAATTTTACTGAGGTCACTGATTTGGGCTGAGGGTTTTATAAATTATCACCTACCTGTGCTACATATTTGCAATCCCTTTGCCTGGCACCACATTTATTGCTGATATGTTATGAGAGTGTTCTCAAATTTTCCCAGAAGTCTTTATCTGGATCTTTCTTTTACCCCTAACACACTGCCTTATTTATTTTCTGATATTATACTATGAGTTCCTTGAAAATAATGTTTTCTTTTTTAGTATTTGCTTTCTATCTCCAGCACTTAGCACAGTATCTGGCATATAGGAGGTCCTTAATAAATGCTTGTTGACTTGACTTGTTAACTTTGTGTATCTCCCATATGGTTACTAATTCTGCATAAGTTCTTAAGGGTCAGGATGATTGCATTTTTCGTCTCTGAATCTATCTTTTGTCTAGGTCAGGTACCCTTCACACATAAGTGCTAAATAAAAAATAATAGTACCTCAAATTTTAAAGAGATTTCCAGTCAATCAAATCAGGAGTCTAGTCAATTAATCAATCAATCAACATCTATTAAGTGCCTTCTTTGTTCAAGGTGCTATGCTTAACACTGGGGATATAAAAAGAAGCAAAAAAAGGCAAAAGAAAGTTAGTTCCTGCCTTCAAAGAGCTTGGGATTTAATGGGTGAGACTATATTTATAGTCAGGTAGATATAGATATATAGAGATAGAAATACACATACACATATATACATGCATACATGCATAAGCAACTATATATAGTAACTCTTCTCTATAAATGTATACATACATGTGTTTGTGTGTGTGTGTGTGTGTGTGTGTGTGTGTGTGTGTGTGTGTTTGCATTCAACTAAGGGAATTAAATTGTATCAAAAATAGAGGAGGGGCGGCTAGGTGGCGCAGTGAATAGAGCGCCGGCCCTGGAATCAGAAGGACCTGAGTTCGGAGCCAGCCTCCGACACTTAATCCGCACAAACAAAAACCTAGCCGTGTGACCTTGGGCAAGTTACTTAACCCCAATTGCCCTAAAGGGGCGGCTAGGTGGCGCAGTGAGTAAGAGCGCGGGCCTCGGAGTTTGGATGACCCGAGATCAGATCCGGCCTCGGAAAATGAGCACCCACGCATAAATAATGACTAGCCGTGTAACCTTGAGCAAGTTACTTAACCCCAATTGCTTTAAAAAAAAAAAATTAAAAAAAAATAGAGGAAATCAGCATGATGATTAGAATTTAGATAATTAACTTGTCCTGGAAGAGGCGTAGTATTCTGTAGAGTCAAAACCAAGTAGAGCTGCTGATGGAATATGGAGAGTTATTTAGAAGTTCTGAAATTATAAATGCATACCTATGGGTATAGATAGATAGACATATTTATATCTGATTATCTCTATGTAGATGTATCTATATATCTAGATTTTTGTTACAAATTTAGTATACCTCTGTATAAAATCACATATATGCAATATATATTTTCCCTATTATAATGCAAAGCATATATGACTAAGTCATACAAATAGTGAAAAGTATTTTTATCAGAGAGGTAGTATACAAGGAAATCATTCTTACAATACTTATCAGGAAATCTACTTAACTATTTTTTTTGTCACTACTGGTAAAATATTTCTTTCAGTAAGAAGAGCTAAGAGAGTTGCTTTCCTTGTGCTTTAGATATATACTAGTTTAACAGAAACCAAGGGAAGGTTTCTTTAAGAAAACAAGCCAAACAAGCTGAGGGAATTTCAAGAGATTTGGGGGTGGAGGTAAGGAGGAACCTGGGGTTTGAGTACTCTTGTATCACTCATTAGAGGTGGGAAGAAGAAAAAATATTTTTTGAAAAATGTATATACCTATACACCATTTCTTCTCCAGGCTAAGCTGATCACTTGGAATCTCATTACCATACTGATTCAGTTAGTTTTTGATACTCAATGTCTTCTCAACTCCTTCCATTGCCTCTCCTCTCTGATTAGTGGGCTGGAGGATGCAGGAACAAATTCCTCCTCAAATCTTGCTTCTTTGAGGGTTCAGAACTTTCTGGATAATTCTCTATTTTCCATTAGCAGCTAAACTTGGTTTTAACTCCATGGAACATCATGTCCCCTTACCAAGTAGCCCCTGGGATCCTTCTCTCTCTCCTTTCCTCTTTTGAGCTTCCTTTGTGTATTGTCTTCTCTCCTCTCCTCTCCTCTTTTGAGCTTCCTTTGTGTATTGTCTGCCTCCATTAGATTATAAGCTTTTTCAAGGGAAGGGACCATCTTTCTTTTTCTTATTTATATCGATAGTGCCTAGGACAGTAATTGACACATAATAGACATTTAATAAATATCATTACATAGAATTGAATAATAGTTTACACATATAAATACATGCATATATATATATGGTCATATAATATACACATATGGACAAATATATAGGCACACATCACATCATACTTCTGATTTCATCAAAGTAGAAACCTCTCAATGCCAATTCTTTTGCCATTTCTAAGCAGCAACTGCTTTATAACTTAAAGAGTCTTAAGAGTGTTGCTTGGGTCAATGAGAGGTTAAATAGACTATTGGTTCACACATGTAGTGTGTGTTTGAGATAGGGCTTGAACCCAGATTTTCCTGACTCTGAGGCCAGTTCTACAGTACAGCATTACATGGTGCTGTTTCTCATAACACAAGTATATAGTTTATGAGATCTCCCTATTGGGGTTTTCATGGAAGAGATGAGACCTCTGATTTTAGAACTGAGGAGGCTGTTTCTCACTTGACTAATGTAGATAGGGGATAGATAGGGGAAGACAACTGATAACCAATTTCATCCACCCATTTGGCCCTTAAGTAAGATTCATAGACCTGAACCACATACAATTCATGGTCAGCTACTTACATATTGCCTAACTCTAATCAGCTTTCAGCTTCCTTGATCAACCTTAGAGTATCATTCCCCATTCCTGAGCATCCATTCTGTAATTTTTAAAGGAGTTAAAAGAACAATGGTAGAATCTAAAGAGATATATGATAACACAAAATGGAATCTATAGTTTATACAACCAATGGTATTGTTAGATTTGTCTCCTTTCCTCTTCCCCTCCTACTCTCTAATGGGTCCTCATTGATATATGTACTCATTTAAACAATGCAGAACATAAGCCACTCATACCTGACCATCCTTTGTTACTCTCCCACTAGCAAGTTCAACGCTTGAAGGATTCTAATAAAATAGTATAGTCAACCCAGACTCCAGTGTCTTCCATTCAAATATTTCATTATCCCCAAAAGTAAAATGTGTCACTCTCTGACCTTTTCCTAGTCCATTTATGTTTGTTCTCCAGCACAAAATCCAGCTGCTTTCATCCACTGCACATTTACTATGCATAACCTCAGGTGAGTCTTCATTGTTGGTTGACAATCACCCTTGACAATCATATTGTCATACCTGATCCTATTCTTCATAGTAGCTATCCCAAACTTTTTTCTGTTCTCAAGCCCTTATCTAAAATCTCACTCACCAAACAAGAGCAGATGATTGAACCTCTTATCCATCAAGTGAATTGAAGCCATTTGGGGAAGCTCAGTCAGTTTCTTTCCTTTATTTCCTTAACACAACTGAAGTGACTGAACAGAAATACTAAAAAACAAAACAAAAGAATGCCTCAGCATCATACACATTTTCTCCTTCTCTTCTGTAGAAGAGGAAGAATTATTCAATAAGAATTTATTAAGTACCATTTATTTTCCATGTCCTGTGTGAAGTGCTAGAGATACAAAGAAAGGCAAAAGATAGTCCCTGCTCTCAAAAAGCTCCATCTAATGGAGGAGGCTACATGAAACCAGTGATGTACAAATGAGATATAACCAGGATAAATTGGAGAGAAGTAATAGAAGAAAAGCATTAACATTAAAGTGGATAGGAAAAGGTTTTTCAGAGAAGACAGACTTTTATCTATAACTTGAAGGAAGTCAGGGAAGATGTGTCCCTGCTATTCTTCAAGGTTAATCCTCCCACTTCCCCTTTTAAATTTTCAATTATTTGCTTAAAAATTTCAGGGCTAAATTGTTTCAGTTATATGCCATAGTTTTCCTATCACTGTTACTATTATTGGTTTTTTTTTTTGTCATTTCTGCATTCTTTCATCTCTTTTGCTTCATTTGTTTTTTCTCCTTTATCTTAGTTATCTTCTTGATCTTTATCTTGATCTTTATCTTCTTTCTCCTTTATCTTAGTTATCTTCTTATCTTCTTGATCTTCATTCGATTCTAATCTTAGCTAATGATCTAATTGTTTACAGATAGCTGACTCAGGGATAGATACCATAACAATAATTAGCCTTTTTCTGTCAATTAAAATATCATCTATTTCATTCACTTTTTAGTATTTTATTTTTACTTTTCCCTAGTTACATGTAAAAATAATTTTTAACATTCATTTGTAAAACTTTGAGTTCCAAATTCACTCTCTCCTTATTGCCATCCTCACCCCCACTTCCTCCTGATAGGGATAGGTTAAACATGTGTAGTCATGCAGAACATGTCCATAATACCCATGTTGTGAAAGAAAACATAAAGAAAAAATCCAAAGAAAATGAAAAATTAAAAAATATATTTCAATCAGTATTCAGATATCAGTTGTTTCTCTGTGGATCATTAGCTATTTTCATAAGTCCTTCATAATTGTCTTAGATTGTTGTATTTCTGAGAATGGTTAAATCATTCACAGCTGATCATATTACAATATTGCTGTTACTTTATACATAGCACATTTCACTTTGCATCAGCCCATGCAATTCTTTTCAGGTTTTTCTAAGATCATATTGTTCATCATTTCTTATAGAACATTTGTATTCCATCACAATCACATACCACAACTTGTTGAGCCACTCCACAACTGATGGGCATCCCCTCAATTTCCAATTATTTGCCCCCAGAAGAGAGCTGTCATAAATATCTTAATATGTATAGATCCTCTTCCTTTTTGTCTTTTATTTCTTTTGGGATACAGACCTAGTAGTGGTATTGCTAGGTCAAAGAATATGCATCGTATAACAGCTGTTTGGTCATACTTCCAAATTGCCTTACAGAATGATTGAATCAGTTCACAACTCCACCAATAGTGCATTAATGTCTCTTTTTTTCCCCACATCCCCTCCAACATTCATCATTTATCTTTTCTGTCCTATTAGCCAATCTAATAGATATGAGGTAATACTTCATAAATGTTTTAATTTGCTTTTTTACAATCAATAGTAAGTTAGAGTATTGTTTTCTTAATTGGCTATAGACAGCTTTGATTGTTTAATCTGAAAAAATGATCATATATTTTGATCATTTATAATTAGGAAATGGCTTTTTTTATAAATGTGACAGTTATCTATATGTTTGAGAAACAAGACTTTTATCAGAGAAACCTGTTTCAAAGATTTTTTCAAAGTCATTATTGCTAACTGTATTTTCCTCCATCCAATTCCTCCCCCCATTTAATCTATTCTCTCTCTTCTTTTACCCTGTCCTTCCTCAAAAATGTTTTGCTTTTGACTACCTCTTCCCCCAATCTGCCCACTCTTCTATCACCACATCATTCTCTTATCCTCTTCCCCTCCTACTTTCCTGTGGGGTAAGATAGATTTCTATACCCAATTAAATGTGTATGTTATTCCCTCTTTGAGACAGTTCTGATGAGAGTAAGGTTCATTCACTCCCCTCATATCCTCCCTGTTCCCCTCCACTGTGAAACTTTTTCTTGACTCTTTTGTGCACAATAATTTACTTCCATTCTACCTCTCCCCTTCTCTTTCTCCCAGTACATTCCTCTCTCACCACTTAATTTATTTTTTAGATAACATCCCTTAATATTCAACTCACATCTGTACCCTCTGTCTAGACATATTCCTTATAACTACCCTAATAATGAGAAAGGTCTTACCAGTTATAAATATCTTCTTCACATATAGGAATTTAAAAAGTTTAATCTTATTAAATCCCTTATAATTTCCTTTTTCTGTACCCTTTTATGTTTCACTTGAGTCTTATATTTGAAAGTCAAATTTTCTATTCAGCCAGGGGTGGGGGGCAGGGGGAGAGTCAAGATGGCAAAGTAGAAATAGGACTTCCGCAGGGCTCCAGCTCCCACCTTCCCCAATTTATGTAAAAGGGGACTCTGAACAAACTTTGGAATTACATAACCCACAAAATGACACAAAGAAGCTAAGCTCCCACTGAAGACAGCCTGGCAGCCCGGCAAGGAGTGGCCAGCACAGAGCTCTGGGAGCCATCCCCAGACCCCTGTGAGCTAGTTTTTAGCCCCACAGTAGGCCTGACCAGTAGCCAGCCGGAAAGACTCCAGAACAACAGAAGCTGTGCCAGTTCCCAGAATTATCAACATGTAGATGCTAAAGACAAAGCAAGAAGTCAGTGCAGTATGGACTTTGGGACCCACTAGTGGGGAGTGCATTGGCCTCTTCACCATGGGGCAAGAAGCTGCTGAGGAGCCACAGCACAGTCAGCACCAGGTTGCAGCTCTAGCTCCTGGCCTCCAGACTACAGGGGGATGGGGAGAACAGTCTGGGGGGGGGTAATCACTCTTGCTTCAACCTTCTTGGAGCTGGATTGCGGTCTGGGGCGGAAGTCCTGGGGTGTGTGATCAGCTTGACAGAGTGTGTGGAAGCTTCAGAGAGGGCACCAAATAATACCTCCAGAAGCTGAGAAAACCCCAGCATTTGGTTTGGAAGCTCCCCTGGCTGGTGGCATAGCCCTACTGTGGCAACAAGCCCAAAAGTCAAGTAATTGAGTGGAAACATGCCTAGCCAAAGGAAAGAAAATAAACAGAAAAATTCAACATTAGACTCCTATTCTGGGTGCAAAAAGTATCAAAGCATGGAATAGGAGGAGGGCTGTGAGGTCAGAACTCCTGCACCAAAATCCCCAAATGAAAATACAAGCTGGTTATAGGCCTAGAGGACCTTAAGAAGCAGATAAGAGAAGTCAGGGGAAAATTGGGAAGAGAAATGAGAACGAAGCAAGAAAAGTAGCAAATGAGAATCAACAGCCTGACTGAGGAAAATAGCACCTTAAAATAGACTAATTCAAATGTCAAAAGAGGCTCAAAAAGGCAATGAGGAGAAGAATGCCTTAAAAAACTGAATTTTCCGATGGAAAAAGAATCTCAAAAACTGAGGAGAATCATTCCTTCAGAATTAGACTGGAGTTTTCTCTTCCGTTCTCTTTGGTCCCGGCGGCAGGAGGAAGATGATGAAGGGGACATCTTCGTTTGGTAAGCGCCGGAATAAGACGCACACTTTGTGCCGTAGTTGTGGTTCTAAGGCCTACCATCTTCAGAAGTCGACATGTGGCAAATGTGGATATCCCGCAAAACGCAAGCGAAAGTATAATTGGAGTGCAAAGGCTAAGCGATGAAACACCACTGGTACTGGTCGAATGAAGCACTTAAAAATTGTCTATCGGAGATTCAGGAATGGATTCCATGAAGGAACAACACCTAAACCCAAGAGAGCAGCTGTTGCAGCATCTAGTTCATCTTGAGGATTCAACTGTTTGTTAAAATAAATGTCCTGAATGAAAAAAGTAAAAAAAAAAAAATGAATTAGACTGGAGCAAATGGAAGCTAGTGACTTTATGAGAAATCAAGATGCTGTTAAACAGGTCCAAAAAATGAAAGAATAGAAGGCAATTTGAAATATCTCATTGGAAATACCACTGACCTAGAGATCCAGAAGAGATAATTTAAAAATTATGATGATCATTACCATGATCAAAGAAAGAACCTAGAAATCATCCTCCAAGAAATTCTCAAGGAAAACTGACAGGATGTTTAAGACCCATAGGGCAAAATAAAGGTTGAAAGAATCCACCAATCACCTGCTGAAAAAGATCACAAAAAGAAAACTCCTGGGAATATTATAGCCAGGTTCTAAAATTCCCAGATCAAGGAGAGAATATTGCAAGTAGCCAGGAAGAAACAATTTGAATATTGTGGAAAAAAAATCAGGACATCACAGGATCTGGCAGCTTCAGCACTGAGGGATTGAAGGACTTGGAATATGATATTCCACAGGTCAAAGGATCTGGGATTAAAACCAAAAATCACCTACCCAGCAAAACAGTATTTTGTTTCAGGGGAAAATATTGTCATTCAGTGGAATAGAGGACTTTCAAGTATTCTTGATGAAAAAACCAGAGTTGAATAGAAAAGACATTCAGGTAGAAGGAAGAGAAGAACAAGAAGGTAAACAGGAAAAAGAAATCATAAGGAACTTAACAAAGTTGAACAATTTATATTCCTACATAGAAAAACAGTCATTGTAACTGATGAAACTTTTCTCAGTATGAAAATAGCTGAAGGGAATAGAAGGCATATGAATACATATGTGAATGTGTGCATATATGTTGACAGGTATACATAGAAGGCACAGGACCAATTTAATAGAAAAGGATGATACTTAAAAGGTGAAATTAAGAGGTGAGCAAGGAATATAATGAGAGGAGATGGGGAAGAGACAGAATGGGGTAAAATATCTCATATAAAAGAGGCAAGGGAAAATGGTTACAATGGAGGAGAAGAACAGGAAGATATAAGGGAATGGATCAACCTTATTGGTATTGAATTTGGCTCAGTGAGGGTATGAAATAAACACTAAATAGGGTATCTCACCCTACAGGAGAGTAGAGGGGAAGGGTATGAGGGGGGTGATGGAAGGGAGGGTAGGCTAGGGGGGAGGGAAGTTGGAAGCACCCACTTTTGAAAAGGGACAGGACCAAAGTAGAGAACAGAACAAGTGGGAGGTGGGATAGGAGTCGGAGGGAGTATAATCAGTCTTTTATAATATAGCTACCATGGTAATGTTTTGCAATAGCTACACACATACAACCTATATTGAATTGCTTATCTTCCCAGTAAGGCTGGGTGCCAAGGGAATGAATCTGGAATTCAAAGTTTTTTTTTTTTTTTTTAGCAATTGGGGTTAAGTAACTTGCTCAAGGTTACACGGCTAGTCATTATTTATGTGTGGGTGCTCATTTTCTGAGGCCGGATTTGATCTCGGGTCATCCCAACTCCGAGGCTGGCGCTCTTACTCACTGCGCCACCTAGCCGCCCCTAAATGTGTTAGATTTCTCCTATAAATCAGGCATGGTCAGGTGTCAGAATGGATTTGAGAGATCATCTTAGTCCAATCTCCAATTTATCTATTTTTTTTAAAGCAATTGGGGTTAAGTAACTTGCTCAAGGTTACACGGCTAGTCATTATTTATGTGTGGATGCTCATTTTCTGAGGCCGGTTTCGATCTCGGGTCATCCCAACTCCAAGGCCGGCGCTCTTACTCACTGCGCCACCTAGCCGCCCCTGGAATTCAAAGTTTTAATAGCTAAATGTTTAATATATATATATATATATATATATATATATATATATATATATATATATATATATATATATATATATATATATATATACTATTATAAATATTATTTTACATGTAATTGGGAAATAAGATATACAGGCACTGGGGCATAGAGATCCACTATGCCCTACTAGAATAGTCAAAGGCAGTATGGTAGAAGGTATGGGAGAGAGTAGATTGGAGGGGATATCTTGTGGGACTGCTATTTTGGGGATGTGGGTAGGGGAAAAGCATGGAGAAAATTTATAACCTAAAATCTGGTGGAAATGAATGATGTAAACCAGAAGTTAATAAAGCATTTGAAAAAAAAAAAACTTTTCTATTCAGCTCTGGTGTTTTCATGAAGAATGGTTGAAAGTCTTCTCTCTCATTGAATGCCCCACCCCCCCGATAGATTATGCCCAGTTTTTCTGGGTAGGTGATTCTTGCTTGTAATCCTAGCTTCTTTGCACTCCAGAATATCATATTCTAAGCCCTCCAGTTCCTTAACATAGAAACTGCTAAATCTTGTTTTACCCTGACCATAATTCCAATGTACTTAAATTATTTCTTTCTGTTTGCTTGCAATATATTCTCTTTGACCTCAAATTCGGCTATAATATTCCTTTGGAGTTTTCATTTAGGGATCTCTTTTAGGAGGTAATCAGTGAATTCTTTCAATTTCTATTTGCTCTCCAGTTCTAGAATATCATGGCAGTTTTCCCCGACAATTTCTTTTTTTTTTTTTTCCAATTTATTTATTTAATTTTAGTTTTCAACATTCATTTCCACAAGATTTTGAGTTACAAAGTTTTCTCCCTGTCTTTCCCCTACCCCCATCCCAAAATAGTGAGCCTACTGGATAACATAAACACTCAATTTCCCTCCATCCTATCCCATCCCCCACTTATTTCATTTTCTCCTTTGTCCCTGTCCCTTTTCAAAAGTGTTTGCTTCTAACTACCCTCTCCCCCCAGTCTACCCTCTGTTCTATCATCTACTCTCTTATCCCCTTCTTCCCTACTTTCCTGTAGGGTAAGATACCCAATTGAGTGTTTATGTTATTCCTTCCTTAAGCCAAATTCAATGAGAGTAAGGTTGTCCCATTCCCTTTCACTTTCCTGCTCTTCCCCTCCATTGTAACAGTTTTCTCTTGCCTCTTTTATATGAAATAATTTACCCTAATCTATCTCTCCCTTTCTCCTTCTTACATAAAATTCTTTTTTTTTTAATTAATTTATTAGTTTAGTTTCAGTTGACAAGATTCAATTCCTTAGTTCCTTGATTTTCAAATTTCCTTTACTTCCCTCCCCCCTCCCCTCATGACATCATATAGTACAGTATAGGGTCTGCAAATGCATTCATATTAAACATTATTCCAATTACAAAGGCATATTGTACTAGGTGGGATGAAAGATGGTAAGGAAGAAGTACAACCAAACAATGAGAAGAACAAGATCATTTAGTTTGCTTCCATCAGGATTCAGGCTCAGTTCTTTCTAGTTATATCTCTGGATGGCACATTTCTCACTTTCTTGAGTCATTCGGGATTAACTTATATCACTGCATTGCTGAAAAGAGTCCAGTCTGTCATAGTTGGTCGTCACAGATATGGTATGTCTGTGATTGTATACAAATTTCTTCTGATTCTACTCTTCTCGCTCAGCATCAGTTTGTATAAGTCTCTCCAGGTAATTATGAAATCCGTCACCTCCTCGTTTCTTATAGCACAATAAAATTCCATTACATTCATATACCACAACTTGTTTAGCCATTCCCCAATTGATGGGCACCCCTTTAGTTTCCAATTCTTTGCAACCACAAAAAGGGCTGCTAAAAATATTTTTGTACATATGGTTCTTCCTCCCACTACTATGATCTCTTTGGGATATAACCCTAGAAGTGGTATGGCTGGGTCAAAGGGTATGAAATTATTTATAATCCTTTGGGCATAATTCCAGATTGCTCTCCAGAATGGTTGGATAAGTTCACAACTCCACCAGCAATGTATTAGCGTTCCAATTTGCCCACATCCTCTCCAGCATTTGTCACTTTCTTGTTTTGTCATCTTAGCCAATCTGACTGGAGAGATGTGGTATCTCAGAGTTGTTTTGATTTGCATTTCTCTAATTAATAGTGATTTGGACATTTCTTCATATGCTTATAGATATCTTTAATTTCTTTCTCTGAAAACTTCCTGTTCATATCCTTTGACCATTTATCAATTGGGGAATGACTTGTATTCATATAGATTTGGCTCAATTCTCTATAAATTTTAGAAATGAGTCCTTTATCAGAGACACAAGTTGTAAAAATTCTTTCCCAATTTCCCACCTCCCTCTTGATCTTGGTTACATTGGCTTTGTTTGTGCAGAAGCTTTTCAATTTAATGTAATCAAAATTATCCATTTTGCATTTTATAATGCTCTCTAATTCTTGTTTGGTCCTAAAATCTTCCCCTCTCCACAAATCTGTCAGGTAAACTATTCCTTGCTTTCCCAAATTGCTTACAGTATCATCCTTTACACCTAGATCATGCACCCATTTAGACTTGATTTTGGTATATGGTGTTAGATAGTGATCTATGCCCAGTTTCTGCCATACTGTATTCCAGTTTTCCCAGCAGTTTTTGTCAAATAGTGCATTCTTATCCCAAAAACTGGGGTCTTTGGGTTTATCGAACAATAGATTGCTATATTCATTAACTGCTGGGTCTCCTGCACCTAATCTATTCCATTGATCCACTACTCTACACCTCTGCCAGTACCAAGCAGTTTTGATGACTGCTGCTGTATAATACAGATGAAGATCTGGCATAGCTAGTCCACCTTCCCTAGCATTTCTTTTCATTAATTCCCTTGATATTCTAGACCTTTTGTTTTTCCAAATAAATTTTGTTATTATTTTGTCTAACTCTACAAAGTAGTTTTTTGGTAAATTGATTGGAATGGCACTAAATATATAATTTAGTTTGGGTAAAATTGTCATTTTTATTATATTAGCTCGACCCAGCCACGAGCAATTGATATTTTTCCAACTATTTAGATCTGATTTTATTTCTGTGAGAAGTGTTTTGTAGTTGTGATCATATAGATTCTGGGTTTGTTTTGGCAAGTAGATTCCCAAATATTTTATAATGTCTACAGTGACTTTAAATGGGATTTCTCTTTCTATCTCTTGCTGTTGAGTTTTATTAGAGATGTACAGGAATGCTGAGGATTTATGTGGGTTTATTTTATATCCTGCAACTTTGCCAAATTTATTTATTGTCTCAAGTAGTTTTTTACTTGATTCTCTAGGATTCTCTAAGTATATCATCATATCGTCTGCAAAGAGTGACAGCTTGGTCACTTCTTTGCCTAATTTGATTCCTTTGATTTCTTTTTCTTCTCTAATTGCTACTGCTAACGTTTCTAGTACCAGATTGAATAAGAGGGGTGATAGTGGACACCCTTGTTTCACTCCTGATCTTATTGGAAAGGCTTCTAGTTTATCCCCATTGCATATAATACTTGCTGATGGTTTTAGATAGATGCTAGCAACTATTTTAAGGAAGGCTCCATTTATTCCTATACTTTCTAGTGTTTTTAATAGGAATGGATGTTGTACTTTGTCAAAAGCCTTTTCTGCATCTATTGAGATGATCATGTGGTTTCTGCTAGTTTTATTGTTGATATGCTCAATTATATTGATGGTTTTCCTAATATTAAACCATCCTTGCATTCCTGGAATGAATCCTACCTGATCAGGGTGTATTATTTTTGTGATAAGTTGTTGGAGTCTTTTGGCTAATATTTTATTTAGAATTTTTGCGTCTAAATTCATGAGGGAGATTGGTCTATAATTTTCTTTCTCTGTTTTATCTCTTCCTGATTTAGGAATCAGTACCATTTGTATCATAGAAAGAGTTTGGTAGGACTCCTTCTTCACTAATTTTCCCAAATAGTTTGTAAAGTATTGGAATCAATTGTTCTTTAAATGTTTGATAGAATTCACTAGTGAACCCATCTGGCCCTGGAGATTTTTTCCTAGGGAGTTCTTTGATGGCTTGTTTGATTTCTTTTTCTGAGATGGGTTTATTTAGGTAATTCACTTCCTCTTCAGTTAATCTGGGCAACTTGTGATTTTGTAAATATTCATCCATTTCACTAAGATTGTCATATTTATGTGCATACAATTGGGAAAAATAATTCCTCATTTTTTTTTATTTCCTCTTCATTGGAGGTAGATTCACCCTTTTTATTTTTGATACTCATAATTTGGTTTTCTTCTTTCTTTTTTTTTATCATATTGACTAAGGGTCTATCAATTTTGTTGATTTTTCATAAAACCAGCTC
>WOXC01011978.1:600000-775000 GCA_011680675.1 Gymnobelideus leadbeateri
TTGGTGCAGATGAGGCTCTTATTGCCATTTACCTCCTTGGGATATATGCCTAACAGTAGGATCTCTAGGTTCAAGTATATAGAGTCACAGTAACTTTTTTTTCATAATCACAAATTGCTTTCCAGAATAATTGGACCATTTCACAACTCCATCAACATATAAGTTCTTTTTATAATGTTTTCAAAATTGATTATACCCATTTAAAAGATTTTTAAGTTGTCAAGTCCACCTGGTAATTGGAATTGGTGGTCTTTGCTTAACTAATTAGATAAGAATGATTTGTAATTCTAATTTCGAAGCACTATACCCAGTTTGACTGACTTCTATTTATATAGCAATTACATTGTTTGTGTGTAAACAATACTCCAAAAGTACTAGAAAATAACCAGTCTTCTTAAGTAGATAAATATTTCCCCTTATAATAGTGTTTGCTTATTTCACTTGCTCACAGAAAGCACAAAAGTAAACTTTCAATGGTCCCTATTGGAAATATGCCAAATTCAGAAAGAAGTATAGAGGAGACACCCTCCCTACCAGTTCAAGTAAACCATTGAGAGGCAGATCTGAACTAATCTATATGGGATGACTGTTATCTACTGGTCCCACCCAGATCATTCTTCTACTTTTCTCTTAATGAGTTTAGTTACCTCACTCACAGTCCTCCTCTCTCCCCAAATCACTGACCTTATATTGGATAGTATAAAAAATCAATATACCTGTCAATGTCCTCTCAAACACCATGACTTCCCAGGGCACCAACCTCAATTCTCATGTTCACTGCCTTCCCTCCAACTTTATCATATACAGAAACTGATATTCCCATCATACAGACATTTTAACCTTCTGTTACACAATTCTGAAGTTCACTTTTCCTAATCTCCCATCTTTCCCTGTGCTTCATTCTTTCCAAACTATCCTTCATTCACATAACAATCTCTGCTTACTCCATGGTTCAGTTCCCTAATCTCTCAATCCAGATGATCACTCTGGCCTCAGTCTCCCCAACCTCCCAGGCATATACCTTGATCCTATAATTAATCAGTTCAAGTGTATGGTCCTTTATTCTTGAATCACCTATTCCCTTGTTTTATCACCACTCATACCTTTCAAAATTCCAACTCTGGATTACTCTCAACATCCTTTTTTTCTGCTCCTACTTCAGTGTTGCTAAATGCCACCTCATGAAGTCACACAACTATGCTAACTGGTTTCACTATAAATCTATGTTATTTAATCTTAACTAGACCCTCTCCAATTCTTGACAGATCTTTTATTCTCCATCAATTATTACATTATTCACAACATTTCGTCTAACCCTGGTCTTGTCACCTCAAACCAACTGTGCCTCTCCTTCCTACTCCCATAGCAGAGACCCTCTCTTCACACCTTACACATATAAAATGTCTATATGTATGTGTATGTATATGTATATATAAACACACATATACATTCATACATATATATAGTCACCCATTTAAATTATCTTTTCCCTCCAGTTTTATGTCTCAAATCATTTTCAACATTATCTCCTGTTATCTTTTGCTTTGTTCTAGTCTTTGAATAACAGATATTTTTTCTGCCATCTTCTTGCCACTGTAATGCTGTTTCTTGTGCCCTTGACCCCATCCTTCCCTATCTCCTCTGGAAACTTAATCCTTAGATGATAACTGCCCCTCCTGCCTCTACTTCCTTCTCCTTAATTTCTAATCTCTCTTTATCTACCTGTCTTTCTCTACCTGTCCACAAACATCCCAAGATTTCTTCCATTTTTCAAAAATCCTTCCCTTGACCCTGATATTTCCTCAAACCATAATCCTATATCTCTTTCCTTTTACTGTAAAGGCTAGAAAAACTGTCTATCTTGGTGTTTACACTTCTTAAACATCTCACTCCTCAACCTTCTGTAGTCTGGCTCTGGACCTCGTCAGTCATGTGAAACTCTGTTTGTTTTCCAGTATGACCAACAATCTCTTAATTTCAAAATCTTGTGGCCTTTAATCAGTTCTCTACTTTTTTGACCTCTCTGCAACACCTGACGCTATCGACACCCCCTTCTCTTGACTCTTTTCATTTTGGTTCTTGACAACACTACTGGTTGTCTTCTACCTGACTACTCCTCAGTTTTCTTTTTTGTACACCTACCCTTAAGCATGATGCTCTCCTGGGTCCTTTTTTCTTTCCATTGTATACTCCTACCCTTGGTTATCTTTTTAGTTCCCATGGGTTCAACTGTCACCTCTATTAAAATGACACCCAAATCTATATATCTAGTCCTGGTCTCTCTCTCTCTTAAGTCCCCAGTCCAGCCTGTTGGATGTGTTCAAATGAATGTCTAATAGACATCCAATATATCTAAAAGAGAGCTCATTATCTCCCCCTACAAAGTCCTCTGACTTTCTTCCTAAAGTTCTTATTTTGCAGAAGAGAGAAGAGAATAAGCCTCTATATATCATTTACTATGTACCAGGAACTCTGCTAAACCATTTTTAGAAAAAAATATCTCATTTTATCTTTACAATGACCTCGTGAAGTAGGTGCTATTATATCTTCATCTAATAGTTGCAGAAACTGAAGCAAACAGAGGTTAAATGATTTGCCCAGGATCACACAGCTAGTGTCTGAGACCAGATTAGAACTCAAGAACATGAGTCTTCCTGAGTTCAGGACTGGAATGCTATCCACCCGAGACACCTAGTTGCTCAATTCCCCTGTTAGTACTAGTTTAATAATCAGATTAGTACTCCCTTCCCTAGCACTAAAATTACTTTGTATTTCCTTTGTATGAACATTGTATCTGTTTATTTATGTCCTTGTCTTCCTCCCTTTCCTCCCTCTAGCAGAATGTAAGCTCCCTGAGGCCAGGTACTGTTTTCAAATTTTCATGCGTGTGCTTGACAGTAGAAAGCACTTAATCTTGTTTGAGTTAAGTCCCAATAAATAACATTTCACTGCATGTGCAAGTGAAAAAGGTCATAGTATATTTATACAATAATTAAGGTTTTCCTAGTGTATAAACTGCTATTTGGGAATGTCAGGCACTTTTACAAACTATATTGATTCTTTTTTAGGCTGATAAGATACTTTTAGTGAGTGACTCCCAAGGCTATTTACAGGAGCCACCCAATCAATATAAATTAGAGTTACTAGTATTTAAGAGTCTTTACCATTTGACAAAAACCCACTCTTTTAACCTTGTTCTCACTATTCCCCTTCATGTACTGACATGTTCCAGCTGAACTGAATTATTCTCTAATATCTCCCACCTGCATTTTATCACCTTTGTACATTTCTATATGCTATTTTCTGTGACCTGAAATCTCTACCAGTCAATATTTCTTTCTTTCTTCAAGGCCCAAGTCAGGTATCACTTTCTCTTAAAACTCTCTAATCCTCTGCCATTCTCAAGAAAAATGATTACTCCTCCTTAAATTTTGTACACCTTCTTCCTAATTTTTCTTATATACTTTTTTACATTTTTACTTTGGATCAAACCTGTAATTTCAAATTTTACAGCTATATAGAGCATCCAGTGAAGACCTTTCTCTATTAAGTCAAATTGACACCGGCTTTGCAGCATAGAGATCACTGGGATACTGACAGGTAAAGTTATTCACCCAGAGTCACATAATCATTTTATAAAAAGCCATCTGTGCCAATGTTTGGAACACTCCCATAAGAGAATCCATGGAAACATATACATGTTCTGTGTAAGTGAACAAAATAAACTATGCCCCAGTGGGACAAACTTAGGCATGTACTTTTTCTTCCTCCCATGATTTCTAAAAATGGATTATTATCAAATACAACCTGAGTCATATAGCCGAGAGAGAGAATTATTATAGTATCTTATTAGAGAGTGTTGATGCACTTTAGACCTGTGGAGCATTTACAACAGCTGGAATTGAAGGAGAGTCAGCTGGTTGTGAGCTGCTGATATGGACAGTACCAGAGATGATTCCAAGTTCCTATCCTTATGTTTTTCTCTTTTTTAAGAGGCATATTCTAATGGATCTCTTCCCTCTTTACTTCCAACTCTCAACAACGAACTAGAAAGTGGTAGTAGTCAGATGGTGTTGGGATGCTGCCCATGTCCAAAGGCAAGTAGAATTTCCTCTGGCCTTCAGCCCAGTTTAAAAGAACTTTTGAAGGAGAATTTTGGGTGAGGATTTTCATTTTCATATTTCTAAATGACACTTCCTGAGGATTCTAGAGACATATGGTTTGCAATTGACAGTGAATGCTATGATCATCTGGTTTTGCCTTTTACCCAATGGATGTAAAGACTTCTCCCTTCTCAATAGTTCAGAACCACCTTTGTGGTCTGCCCAGGTCTTCCAATGGCCATGAAATTTAGAGTGTAGCCTCAAGCTGAAAAGAGGTACTAAAGTACAATGGAATGAGTGATAGATCTAGATAGAGTCAGAAGATCCCACCCTTCTCACATATAACCTATGTGATCTTGTTTAGGCCCCATAAGTTCTAGGACCTTCAGTTTTATCTATTGTAAAATGAAAGAGGATTGGTCCATTTTGGCTATAATCTACCAATAGTATGGAAGCTGTACTGAACTGCTGACCTCTATGGCAAAGGGCAGACTTCTCTTGCTTGTAAATCCAGTTTGAAAAGTCCTTTACATGCTTTCCTTCTTCCCATTAGTTATATTTCTGAAATTAACTTTCCTCCATTGACCTCTATTACAGTTATTAAATTAGTGATCTTCTCATGGGCACAGGTCTGTTATCTCCAACTAGATTGCAAGTTCCCTGAGAACTCAGATCATGACAGCCTAGTACAGAGCCTTGTACCTTTTGGGTGCTCAGTAAATAATGTGTTATTTATTGATGAGTGTCCAAGTGATCATGCAGCCCTGTTCACTCTGTTTCTGGTGGTATCTGGGCTTCCAGAGGTTGTACTGTACGACATTCTGTGAGATATATAGCAGCTAGATAGTTCAATGGGTAGAGCACTAGACCTGAAGTCAACAAAATCTGAGTTTAAATACAGTCTCAGACACTCCCTAGCTGTGTGACCTTGGGCAAGTCCCTTAACCTGCCTTTAAAATTAGGATAATAACAGCATCTACCTTTCAGGGTTGTTGTGAGGATAAAACAGAATATTTGTAAAGAGCTTTATAAGCTTTAAAGTGATATATATATATATATACACACACACACACATATATATGGAGAGAGAGAGAGAGAGAGAGAGAGAGAGATAAAATTATCTTTTGTTGTTATTCTGCTTAAAAAGTGGTTCCTTGGAGGGGGCCATCATCTCCAGTCATTCTGACCTATGCCTTGCTACTGGATTTAGATGACTTTGGAGGAGAGAGTGAGGCTGATGACTTTGCACAGTCCTGTCTCAGTTAAATCCATTTCACTTGCAAGTCAAGACATGACCCTCCTGATGTCACTCGTCCTCTTAAAGAATGAAGGACAAACAACAACAATAAAGCTCCTTGGACAAATAACGATCCATGAAAATTGTCCCTGGAGAAGACTATGTCTCTATTGCCATTAGCTTCTCTGGTGTGTATTTGGCCTCCTTACCCCTGCCCATATCTTCCTCTCCTTGTCTGTTTGGTACTCCTGGCCACATCTCCACTGAGAATTTTTGCTTATCTGATGAATAACTAGCTTTATTTTGATTTGTCTCAGCTCTGACCTGCTTCCCAGATAGCCCAGGTGAGAGAACACAAGTAGCTTCATTGCTACCTGTAGAGGTAGTTAGGGTCATTGAAATGAAAGATTGTTGTAGCATTCTACCTATAAGCAGTCTTAGATCGCTGTCCACTCTTTTTCATGGTTGTCTGATAATAGATAGAATCAGTTCAAAGGGATGTCATCTTTGCCCAGGCATAAACCTGGGAAGGTTTTTTATATAAAGGGTTTGGGTACTCCTGAGGGAGGGGGGAAGGAAGGAGACTTCTTGCTAAACCTACAATTGGGGAACTTCAGAATCTGACAGAAGATTTTACTCCCCCCATCTTAAATGATCCTTTGGGATCTTATTTTGTAATTAAAATTGGATTGTCTTTCTGGGCAAGTAGAATGTTCAATATCTGATTTCTATTGGAAAATGCATCCCAAAGGCATTTAAAAACACACATACACACAACCTTGGGGAAACTTTTTGATAATTGATTTTGTTATTTAGGCTTGGTTTTTGTTTTCCAAGTTTTTTTTTTTCCAGTTTTAAATAATGAATTTAAAGGTAGAAGGGACCTCTCCAGTCATGTAATCAAACCATTTTTTATAGATAAGGAAACTAAGACCCAATGAGGTACTACAGGATCATCAGTCTTTGAAAATATAGATAGCCTGAATCTCACTGTTTAGTTATTTGTTGTTTGGTTCTTGAGAAGTAGTGAGAGCAATAGAATTAAATTCATCCTGTAGTTTTCCCTTTCAGAATGACATCAGGGGAGCTGGCCACTGCCAAGGGCTTCAGCTCAATTAGATTCCAAGAACTACATTTGGGTTCCTTAGCCCTGGGGACTATACTTCAGCTAAGTTATTAACAGAGACTGGGATCTTTGATATCAGCCATGGGGCTCAGTTTCCAGAGGATCCTTCCTAAATGAAAACTGAAAGAGGTGACTTAACTGAGGATTCAGAGAGCCAAGAACACTCCAAAATTATGCCCCAAACCTTAGTCATGTCTGTTAACAGCAGGGCTGAGAAAATGTGAATGGTGCTTTTCTGTTCTTTGAAATGTTCATGGGTATGATTTACATGCCTACCCTGGCTAAGTGCACTCCACTTCTAGCCCACAATCCCCCCACTACCCTAAGGGATAGGCCAAATGATCAGACTTTGACATTCTCAAGTCTATTTCCCTTCAAAAAATAAACATATCAAGGGCTTGGTGGAGAACTCCCTAATGAGTAAACAAGGTAGCAATTACTGTTAAGTTCAGTACAGTTTATGACTACTTGTCATGATGTTTAGGCCTCCTTCTCACACAATTTGGAAATGGTTAGAATTGTGTGCAAAGTGGATACGTAGATTTCATTGTAACTGGTCGTCTTGCCTGGCCCTACCTACCAGTTTGGCTCATTTCCCCAGGATACATGAATTTCTATTACTCATTTTTAAAAAAATATGACTACATTTTCAGTTATCCCCTTTGACCTCTGATGATATGGCTACAAAATATTGTTTTTTGAGTTTTCTTTGACAGAAGATGATAGGCTAACAATGAAGAGAGATGTGTTAGGAGCAAAAGGCAACCTCAAAGCCCGTTTGGTTCTTTCCCTCTGACCTAAAGATACCCTATACCAACCATGTGAAGTGGTAATTAGAATCTTAGAGTGAGAGCCGTGAGGTTCTTTCTAGACCAACTCCTTCATTTCACAGGAGAAGAAACAGGTCCACAGAGGTTAAGTGACTTGTTCTAGGTCACACATGTAGTAAGGATCTGGGTCAGGATTCAAACCCTAGGTTTCTAAGTCTTAACCCAATGCTCTTTTGACTTTTCTGTGACTTTTTCCGTGTTTTGAGCCTTTATGTTACTACAGAAGGCTTGAGTGGCAACTTTGTTTTCTGTGGGGGAAAGGGGTAAGATTCTTTTGTTTTATGCTTTCTGAGATGGCACAGTGCCAAACATGCCATAGGTACCCAATGATACTCACTGAATTAAATAAAACTGATTTTTATATAATCCTCCTGTTAGAGACTCCCTCCTGATAGGAGGAATTCAGGTAAACTTTAGGGAAACTTCTCACTTCTCTGGCTCATTGTTCCCACCCAGATAATGTGGAAACTTCAGTATCTAACATCTCCCATCCCCAGAGTTCAGTCAACAGCTTCCTTTAAAAGCACACTGACTCACAAAGCCAAAACATGAATAGATTTATTTCAGTTTAAAGGAAAATAAACACAACTTTATCCAAAGACCATAGAAACCTTCCAGAATATGGCAATTATTCCTCAGGGACAAATTTCCCCCAGGTTGTCTATACATGAGATCTCCCATCTCTTAGAGCAGGGGTGGGGAACCTGTGGCCTTGAGAGCACATGTGGCCCTCTAGCTCCTCAGATGTGGTCCTTTGACCCTTGTGAGGAACTATCTCCTTTTGCACCTTGTAAATAGGTTTCTCTTCCCCATTCCATGTGACTAAAAGTGACTATGACCCTTCTTCTCAGCTCCTGGGTGATCTCAACCTATAGTTGAGTCATTTTCAGTCTTGTCCTACTGTTTGTGACTTCTTTTGGGGTTTTCTTGGCAAAGATACTGTAGTGGTTTGCCATTTCCTTCTCTCAGTCTAGTCCTTTTCTAGTTAGGACTTTGGGGACTGGAGGCTAGTCTACAAGAGCAGCATTCCCCTCTCTCCATAAGTATTTCTCAGTCTACCCAAACCCTCTCAGCACCTAAGAAGTGTTATTCATATTACCAGGGGTCACTTCCCGATTCATCTCGAGGAAAGAGAGGTGATAGACTTCTCCTGGCACTCCCAACAGCCTGTGAGAGGAGAATTTTGGCTCCCTACTACATACATATATTTGGGACACCTTCTCTTGATTAAGAAAGACTTCCGTGGTCCTCCCAGTACTATGATAACATCACTCTATAATTCTCAGAATCTGATGCCACAGGATTGATTTCCATTTCCATTTCCAAAGCCAAGGATGTTTAAAGTAAAGCAATTCTGTTAATTCTTGTAAAACGAATAAATACTGGAAGGCATATTCTGCTTGACTTCAGGTGAATGGTTCTGAGCAGCACCTGCTAGCTCCACAACTATAATTCCACTAACACATTGTGGTGATATTTGAAACCACCAGAATAAGATTCTTTGTTCTGTTTGTCTTTGCCTTGTGGTCATTGTCGTCACTATCATCATCAGTATCAGAAAAGCAAATACTTTTAAGTGCTCAGGAAAGACAGTGTTGTGTATTACACACAGAGAAATAGTGACATGCTGCCCCTGCCTTCCTAAAGTGCCAATTGCCAATAATGCATCAGAGCGTTAGCCATTGTCATTAATATATTGAGAAGATAATTTTTGTATCGTATTATTTGCAATCTAATAATAACTTCATACATGCTAGTGTTAAAACTAGTATGTTACAATGGGAGACCCAATGTACCAGGCTACTTAAGAGATCCATGTCCATTCAGTTCCTGCTCTCTTACTAACTATATGACCTTGAGCTGGTAAGAGAGTAACAAAATGTTTTTAAAATCATCTCGTCTAATTCCTTTATTTTTCTGATGAAGAAATTTGCTAACATCCTCCCTGGAACTCCTAAGTTTCCTTAACTATAAAATGAGTCTGAACTAGATGGCCTTTTCCATCTCTTCCACTTCTAAATCTATGAATATATGAAGAGGAGAAATGATTGGTTCAAGGTCACTCAGAAAATAGTGGCCAACTCATTCCTCAGAGAATTGAGTCAAATGTAAAAGAATACAAGTTTTTCTCCAATTGACAAATGGTGAAAGGATATAAACAGGCAGTTTTCAAAGAAAGAAATCAAAGGCAGCTATAGTCATATAATAATGTTCTAAACCACTATTGATTAAAGAAATACAAATTGAAACAACTCTAAGGTACCACCTCATACTTATCAGATTGGCTAATGTGATATAAAATAAAAATCGTAAATGTTGAAGGGGATGTGGGAAAACTGGGATACTAATGCATTGTTGGTAGAGTTGTGGACTGTTCCAACCATTCTGGAGAGCAATTTGCAACTATGCCCAAAGGGCTATAAAACTGTGCATACCTTTTGATCCAATGCTACTGCTAGGTCTGTATCCAAAAGAAATTTTAAAAAAAGGAAAAGGACCTATTTGTTCAAAAATATCTATAGCAGCTCTTTTTGTGGTGTTTAAGAATTGGAAATCAAGGGGATACCCATCAACTGGGGAATGGCTAAACAAGCTGTGGTATATGATTGTGATGGAATATTGTTGTTCTTTAAGTAATGACAAACAGGATGATTTCAGAAAAACCTGGAAAGACTCACATGAACTGATGTAATGTGAAGTGACCAGCACCAGAATAGCATTGTACATAGTAACAGCAATATCATATGATGAATTGTGAATAACTTAGTTATTCTCAGCAACACACTGACCCAAGATAATCCCAAAGGACTCATGATGAAACAAGCTATCCACTTCCAGAGAAAGAATTTATATTGTATGAATACAGACTGAAGTATATTATTTTTCATTTTTTGTTTGAGTGTTCTTATAGAAAATGAATAATTATAACGTTTTATATAGTTGCACATGTATAACCTATAGTGTATTGCTTACCATCTCTGTGAGGGGGTGAAGGGGAGGAGAAGGAGGGAGGGATAGAATTTTGAACTCAAAACTTTAAAAAATGGTAAAAATTGTTTTTACATATAATTGGGGAAAAATAATATATTATTTAAAACAAAAACAAAATAGTGGTCAAGCTGAGCCAAGTCAAACCTAGGTCTTTGGACTTCAAATCCATGGCTCTTTCCTCTGGACCACGAGTCCTCCCCCACCTATAATTCAACTAATAGAATATGTGTCAAGTCTTTGGGTATCAGTTTCCTTTTCTATAGAATGTAGATGACCTCTAACATTCTGATATATAACATTCATTTAACCTACCCTGCTCCTATTGAGTTCTCAAATGTTCTTTATAGCCCTAATGTGTTATTATTCATTTAACCCACCTTTCCCCTGATGGATTCTTGAAGGTTCCTTAGAATTCTTACATGCTCTATGTGATTCATTCAACCCACCCTGCCTCTATTGGATTCTTGAAGGTCCCTTATAACTCTGACATTCCTTTAACCCACCCTACTGTAATTGGATTCTCCAATGTCCCTTTACAGCTCTAACCATTCAATGATTCATTTAACCTGCCCTCTTCCAAGTGGGTCCTTTTTTGACTGTTTTCCCAGGCAGCTGTCCCAGTGTCTGTGCCCTCCCCACAAGGAAGATGTATTACACAGGATGATAAACCACAGAAAGTACATTATAAAATCTTTATTGTTGTTTACATCATTTTGTACAGTACATTTTTTATTATGGAGCCTTAAGGAACAGTGAGAACATTGGTTTGTTTTAATAGGGAGGTGCAAATTCTCAGGCAAGAACACAGACCACTTTGAGTCTTTCCTCTGACTTTTTTCATGTTCATAACAGGTGTCTTAGGCTTAAAGTCCTTATTTATTTTTCACCTATATTTTGTAAGACTTTTTGCTATGAAGTGTGGTTAACATTGAGGTTTTCATGGGAACAGTGGGCCACTGTTTTATTACCTTTTTGGTTTCTTTTTGTAAGAGCAATTTATGGACATTAATCCATAGGAGAGCTAGAAGACAAGTGGGCGACCAACATTGTCATCCAAATCTCAAATCTATAAAAGGAAGCAGTCATGAGAAGCCCCTTGATTGTTCTTATAGAGGGTATATGCCTTCAGGTAGTAATGATGATAACATATTTTAGAGCACTCCTAGGTTGACAAAGTGCTCTTTTATCTCAATAATCCTGAAGTTGGAAGTGCAAATATTATTATTAAATAGAAGTATTTTCTACTTTACAGATGAGGAAAATGCAGCTCTGAGAGATGAAATGGCTTTACTTATGATCTCACTACTTATAAAAGTGCATGGTAGGATTTGATCCCAGGTCCTTTGACTAACAAGTTCAGTACTTTATCTACAACACTATCCTTTTTTTTTTTTTTTGCTCTTTTTTGGAGGGGGGAAGGCAGGGCAATTGGGCTTAAGTGACTTGTCCAAGGTCACATGGCTAGTTTTTGTGTTAAGTGTCTGAGGCCGGATTTGGACTCAGGTCCTCCTGACTCCAGGGCCAGTACTATATTCACTGAGCCACCTAGCTGCCCCAACACTATCCTCTTAACTCCCTTCAATGGTCTTAAATGGTATAGATCACACCCCATCATTGTACCTGGAGTCTCAAAAACTGAGTTTGAATCCTGGATCTGCTATTTACGTCCTGTATGACCTTGGGCAAATCACTTCTCTCTTTAGGAACTCAATTTCCTTATCTCTAAAATGAAAGAATTGGACTAAATAAGCTTTCACATCCTTCCCAGCTCTGGATCTGTGACCCCATGATCCTCAACCAGTGACATGTCTTTTCATATACAACATCCAGTTCTCATAAACTTTCAGTGGGTTTCCCATCATGCAATGGCAGACCAATATCAACTCCATGGCTCAGAGAATCAAGCTGAAAACTGAGACATATTAATTTATTACAGCTTACCTGAAATCACATAAGAGGTCTGTGGCAGATGGTTATAACCCTATGCCAAAATCCATTTACTTGATGGGTTATGCATATGTGATGAGGCTGTGAAACTGGAAAGCTTTCTTAAATGAATATTTCTTGAGGAAATTGAACCTGCTTGAAGACTGTGAATGCTACAGGAAGATGATTGGCCTAATGGTGATTAAAGTGCCCCTGTATGATGATGGAAGTTTGGATTGAAATCACTTTATATAATCTATAATAATCCTATGATAGTATGGACCAACTTCTTTCTTACTGCATTCCTCTGGACTGCCAAAGATGGTAAAGTGGATAGAGTGTTAGATTTGGAGGAAGAAAGAACTAAGTTCAAAACATGCCTCAGACACTTAGTAACTGTATGACCTTGGGCCACTTCCTTAACCTCCATCAACCTTTATTTCTTCCTCTGTACATATATATATATATATATATATATATATATACTTCTAATTTACCACCACCACTACCACTGCCACTACTGCTACTACTACTACTAGCTAGCTGGCTAGTATTTATATAGGGTTTTAAAGTTTGCAGAGTGCTTATCAAATGCTATTTCATTTGCCAGTGATTGCAGATTAGTCATTGCTATGTGCTAGGCCTGAGAGAGAGAGAGAGAGAGAGAGAGAACACACGACACACCACACTCTGGCATGTGAACCTAATTCTTCTCTCTGCTGAGAGCCAATGATAGCCTTGAGATAGCCTTTTACCTGTATAGCCCCACACAGGTAAGTGAGAGGCAGTTGTAGCAGCAGAAAGACCTTTTAGCCATGTGGCCCAGGGAGATGATAGAGCTATATCATGGAACTTTTTGCATACCAGAGAGTTCCCAAACCCTAAGTTCTTTAAGACAGTCAATAGGGAGACAGACTCCTCTGCCTGAGAGAAGGTAGCTGTGGATAGGGAAACAGTAGAGTTGATGGTGAGAGTTTCTAAGCTCCAATTTTCTAAAGGAATGTTAAGAACTCCTGGACCAACAAGCTCAGAGGAACCACAAAGGACAGGGTCATATAACCCAGAAATAAAAATTCCTGGACTTTGCCTCTGCTACTTCTGTGTATGTTATTATTTAGACAGTGTAGTTTCCAATGAGAGGAATGTTTTCTCTCTAGCTACCCCAAATTCATTTTCATTCTGTGCAAATTCAAATCACAGGGTGACATTGAGTATGAACAACTACATAGACCCTGTGACAAAGGAGGAATTCACTGAAGGAGAAGAGGTTGCCTCTCTAGCAACCAAGTTCATTATCCTTCCAGGAGGTGTTCTAATGCTACAATTAATACCATGATGCTGGAGGATTTTATACATCCTGGAGCTCACTGGAATATAAAGGGTTAAGACTTTTTTTCAGTTGTTTATGACTTGGAACATAGTAGGAGCCTAAAAAGGTTTGTTGACTTGTTGATTAGACTTATGGTCTCCATAAAATCATAAGCTCATAGAGATATCTGTAAGAGAACTCAGAGACTTTCTTAATCCAATCCTTTCATCTTATAGAAAAGGAAACTGAGGATCAAGAGATGTTAAATAACTCCTATGAGTTTTTTAATCCATGTGGCTCACATGTGTAAAAATCGGTAGATGTAGGATTCAAACCCAGATCTTCTGACTTCCTACCCAATGTTCTTTCTAGTGTACCATGTTGACTTGTTTATTTCTTCTGCATTGTTTCTATAGGGCAAAATCAAAATTGATCTTCACCCAATATTCATTGTTATCTTTAGTGCTTGCACAGGAACTGGGACCCTTTTACCTATGTAACTAGATAACTAGACTCATGTTATATTATGAGATTCCCAGAAAAAAAAAAACTCTAGGCAGAGACAAAAACCAAAACCACAAAGCAGAGATATGAGTTTTGGAGAAGCTGAGAGACTGAACTCAAGTCAGAGTTTTTTGTGCTAGTCTGCAGGTTATTGCTGATCTCATGGGGTTGTTGTGAGGATATAATGAGATGGTGTATGATGAAGTCCTTTGTAAACTATAGGGAACAACTAAAACCAAGACATTTATTATTGGTTGTGTTATACATCCATACATAACTCAGTACTTTTAGAGATTTCTTGATCTAAGAGACAAAGAGTGGTGACCTAGAAATACTGCTGTTTTTGATGAGTGCTTTCTGATTTAATTAGCATCCTCCTACTCCAATGTATGAGAATTTCTACTAAAGTTTGATGGTAGGAAGCAGTATTAACTCTTTCACATGTCATTGACTTTATCAAAATATCATTATTTCAGTCATGTTCTGTAAAGAGGATTTTCAGGTAATTGAAAGGATATTGATGGCCTATGTAATATTTATATCATGCAATGGCATCTAAGAATACAAATACATTTATAATGAAAATCTATGTTGTAAACCAAAAGTAAATAAATAAATTTTTAAAAATCTATGGTACACTAATATCTCTTCCCAAGTAAATAATGCCAACCCTTGTTAGTCAAACTGATTGAATAAAAAAAGTCTTTTTACAGGGACTAGAACCAAACTGAAAAGATCATGTAACTGAATTCAAGTCAATTCAAGCAATACTTATTAAACATCTAGACAGAGGACCAACCAACCAGGGTATTTTCCCTGTTAGGTTTTTTATTTGGTGGTTTTATTTTTTAATTTGGTCCCTAAATAAAAGGCCCTTTCTGTTTTGTAATGTGAACACTGAACTGGAATTTGGATGAAATTATATAAGCTTGTGGCCTCTAGATGGTACCTGGGGAGAGGTGCTTGGGATGTGTAAGTACTATCCAGGTCTAATCACTGAGGATGTTTCTAATAACCTTAGATAGCTATCTCTTAGTTGGATTGTTGATGTGTTTATTGAGTCCCACCACATCATTTCACTTCTATCCTGTAGAGCTCCTGACTTTTCTGTATTTCTTGGCCAGGTGAAAGGAATACAGGTAATATTTGAATTGGATATACTGTAAGACAAGTGTACAGAGTCATCAGGTTAATATATAAACATGACTCCTGGGCTTTGAACTAAGAAAATAAATTCCTCTACTTGGAGGATACAAAATGTTCTGAACACCTATGATGATGATTGCTGCAGGAAGTTTTATTAGCACATGGAAAACTTACTCTAACTGCATGTACGGTTCTCTGGGCAGATAAAGCACATGGCAAATGGAATGAGAAAAGGCCAAAGATTGAGAGCCTCCCGGGCACTGATGATTATTGTTGTTTAAAGTACACCCTGTCTGCTCCCTAAATTGCTACCTATATCCCAGACAGGGGTGTTCCCCCAAGGGGACTTTGATATGCCCATGAACTTTGAGACTGAATGCCATTGCTGTTGGCACTATCATTAAGTACCTGGGAATATCATGGTGAGGGTGAGAGAGAAGAACCCTGGATATAGAACCAGAGACTGGGAGAGATTAAGGTATGCCCAGGTATAAGGGGTAGAGCCAGGATTCAATGCTCAGAGAATTACCCATTGCTGGCAGATCATGTGTCATTACCACCAAGTCACCAGAATTTCTTCTCACCACTCTTAAGGGGAAATCAAGGCCCATGAAGATAGGGTCATGCAGATAAACCTCTCCACTGAATTTATAGCACACAAATACTGATACCATGTAGATAGAATGGCAGCAATCTAAAGAATTCCAAGAAATTTAGAAATAGCACACATTTATGGGATATAGAGCAGGAAGTGACCATAGAAGTCATTGAAGAGTTCAAACATTTTTTTTTCATAGTTGTAGAAACTGTGTCCCAAAGAGGAAAAATGACTTTTACCTAATGTCACATAGGTTATAAATAGCTGAGCTAAGATTTCAACCCAAGTCATTCTGGTTCTAAATCCTTTGCTCTTTCTATTACATTATTGGCCTCTTCTGTATAGCATAAAATGTTCATTTTTTGCACCACTGAAAGGCCCCATGGTAATGAATCTATTCCTCCTTCCCCCTCCTCCCCACTCCCAAATGGTCCTTCATATCTTTATGGTCAGAGTGAGAATTTTTTGGGATTTACATTAAGACAAACTAAAATCTATCATTGGATTACAAAGTACTATTGGAACTACCAAAGTGGTCCCGTTGAAAATGAATGTAACACAAACACACAATGAACAGAACACTGCTTATGGTCACTACTCTCTTTGTGTAAGAGGTCATAGAATTGCTATATTTAGATCTGGAAGGGACCCATAGAGATCATCGCTTCTAGATATTAATTTTATAGATGAGGAAACTGAAGCAGCATAAGATATGGCATAATGTAACTGAGGTCATGCAGTTAGTAAACAGAAGATCCAAGGTTTGAGTCCTAGATTAAAAGGCCCAAGAAATTAATCTCAGATCTCAGAGCAAAAGAAAGACATCACACCCTGCCCTCTTTGACTAAAGAATAACAGAAAGGATTTCCTTTAACCACAATTTTGTTAAGCAAGGGCAACTATGAATTGAACTTGAGGCCACATGGGCTATGTGCTGGAGGGAGTTAAGTGTGCCATAGAATGGAAAGCTATTTGGAACTGGCACAGAGGGGCCATTGCTAGGCTCTGGGAAACTCACCAGGCCCTAGGGGAGAACAGTAAGGCTGGGCCTCATTTCCTGCACTGTGCTATGGGAAAGGACACTTTAAAAAAATCTCTTGGTGGAAAATTACTTAAGATTTCGTCACAGGTTCACCATTTTCAGAAGAGAAGGTCATAATTCTGCAGTCTTGGGTCTCCTGATTCTATACCTACTGCTTGAACTACTTTTGAACTTTCAAGAAAAAGCAAGGAAAAAACAAAAGGTCAAAAATGATGTCTTTGTCCAATTATTTTTTCCAGAGGAATTTATTGCATGTGCCCAGGATAGTAAATGATCACATACAACTATTGTCCTACATGATGCTAATGCTTTTTTTTTTAATTGAGAAAACATCTTTGACTTTGAACTCAAGTAACCATGAATGCCAAGGCCTTTTAACTTTCTTCGGTTTGCAAGGAATGGGGACCTATCTCAGCAGTATAGAATTGCTTCTATCAGAGCAGCTTAGCTCAAATCATCAAAGCTGTTTTATTTATAACCTGCTTAGCAGGAGAGGAGTTAAGAGATAATCAAGTATATCATAGAGACGTCCTCTGGCACCAAGTGTTCACAGCATGCATCTTCAGATTCCCCACCCCGCTTTCCATTGTCCTGGTAGAAGAGAAAACTAAGGGGAAAAAAAAGCGAGGTTAGATTGCAGAGAGAGCAGGGGCGTTGGCATAGCCATGTTTAAGTTTTTAGAAAAGGATCTTTATATGTGTCGCTGTTTAAAAAAGAGGCAAACACATTGTGCAGTGAATGATCAATGCAGAGAACCTGGTTATGAAATTGTAAATTATTTTACAACGGGGTTGGCTAGGTAGTGCAGTGAATAGAGCACCGGCCCTGAAGTCAGGAGGACCTGAGTTCAAATCTGGCCTCAGACACTTAACACAAAAACTAGCCGTGTGACCTTGGGCAAGTCACTTAACCCCAACTACCCTCCAAAAAGCAAAAAAGATTATTTTACAACTCATTTATAGCCCCTTTTGCTTAGAAAGTGACAACATTTTACAGTTGTTGCAGACAAATGGGTCAAGCATCCTTAACAGCAGCAACAGCCCAGCAAGATGGAGAAAGACCTTAAGGTCAGAGGGCAGAATGATTGGAACCATTGGAGTTACATTTCTTCTCTTTTTCACTGCATCTGCAAATGGCTCTCCTCTCTCACGCTTGACTCATGTGGGAAATGAAGCAACCCTAAGGTCCTCTGTGGGTTACTTAATTTGAACAGCTTTACAATCACTGGCCAGAAAACACCGTGGAAGAACAAATATTAATAATATAGTGAAGGCAATTTTAGAAGCTGAGGATATTGTTTTGAACATATTATTACTGGCTCCTGCATTTCATTACTCATGTGGGAGAAAAAAATACATTATGAGATTTGACTTGTCCCAGTCAGTTCTTAAAATGTATATGTACAATAGACATCGAATGCTGATCAAAGCTATTTTATGTAAAAAGAAAAAGAATATTTCCCCAAGGATGAGATCATTTCATGGTTATCCTATGACGTATGCAGGTGAAGGATCTAAAGAAAGGATTTCACCTTAATGGTAAAGGAGATAAATGTGTCCCTCAGAGATTTAAGTGTCTTCAGAAAATATTCTTATAAGAGAGTCTGAGAATCTCAACAAAAAGTCAGGATACTGAAGATATTTTGCATGTTTATTTCAGATTTTAAGACATGCATATATAACATTAAGAAGTAAGTCTTCTATCTTATTGTTTGTGTAACCTGTCTTCTGGTCCTGTCCATAGAAGCATTGTTTTTTGGAATTTGGGAGATGGTGGGTAAATCAGCCAGCAGGTCAGTTTCTCTTCTGCGCAAGGCTTCAGAGCTCAGAACCCACAAGGGGATTTACTAGTGAACAGAACCCCAGAAGCACAGTGTTGGAATCTCAGAGAGCTCTTAATGCAGCCTTTGTCAGACAATTGGTCACTTAGTCTCTAGCTGAAGGTTTCTGATGATAGAGAGCTACCAAGGTAGCCCATTTATACTTTTAGAAAGTCCGTTTTGGGGATGGAAATGTTTTCTTGTATTAAACCTAAATATACCTAATTTTTGTTCTTATATTAAACCTAAAGTGAGTGATTTCTACTCACTGCTCCTCGTTGAGCCCTGGGGCCATATTGTTGTTGTTCAGTCATGTCTACCTTTTCATGACCCCACGGACCATAACACTCCAGGTCCTTTTGTCCGCCACTATCTCCCAAGTCTGTCTAAGCTCATGTTTGTTGCTTCCGTAACACTCTCCATTCATCTCATCCTCTGCCATCTGCTTCTCCTTGTGCCTTCAATCTTTCCCAGCATCAAAGTGTCTTCCAATGAGTTCCACCTTCTTGAAATATTTAAGCTTCATCTTCAGTATTTGTCCTTCCAATCAATAGTCAGAAGAACATGTTTACTTTGTGTTTCACATGCCAACCTTTCAAATACATGAAGCAAGCTATCAACTTCCACTTAGTCTTATCTTTTCCAGGCTAAACATGTTTAGTTACGTTAACTTATTCTTGTATGCTATGGCCTTCACTCCATCCAGATGTACCAGAAAAGCTTGCTCTGGATTCCTTCCCTTTTGCAAGGTCTTTGCCAAAATGTAGCCCCCAAAATTGAATATAAAATGCTAGGGATGGTCTGACCAGAGACTAATGAAAAACTAGGACTTGTTCTAGACCCTTTGTTTTTATTTTGTGGTACAGTGAAAAGAGCACCATACTTGGAATCAGAGACTTTGTCAAATACTTTGTTGAAATCCTGACATATGGTGTCTAGATCATTTTTCTGGCCTACCATTCTAAAGTCCTTTGCTTGGGAAGACTACATTCTTTAGTATTCCCAGTCTCAGAAGATGAATGCTGTAGGTTATCAAGAGAGGTAAATGATTGTAAGGACCTCCAAATGAGAAAAAGAGGCTATGTGAATACCTTGGAAGTTCTCAACAATGCTACTTGGCCAAATTTGAGTTGCTGATTCTGATATCATGAGTCATTGGGTTTCAGATCCCTTACCCTAGAGTCAGGGAGTAAAGCAGAAATCACATGTGATCTGGAGTCAGAGGACTTAGGTTCTTTCTGTATGTACAACCCCCTTAACTAAGTCTTTTCACCTCTCCAGGTGTCAATTTACTGGTCTGTGAAATGAAGGGGCTTGGCTTAGACTGTCTTCCAACTCTAGAACTATGACCCTATCATCCTTAAGTAGGTCTTTGATGGTGTCATAAGATAGTTCCACATTTCAGCTTGACGATGTGACCATGCTCACCTGATACTACTTACCTGCCTCCCTATTTGGGTCACTAGATGCTAGGTACCATTTTCACAAACCACTATTGTCATGAAAATCACAAGAACAAGGATCTTTGAATAATCCACTATTATTTCCTGTAGTGAGAAAGTTGAACTGGAGTTGTAACAGAATAGGCCAGTTGGTCTGTCTTGGTCAGTTGGAAATTAAAGTTGACTTCTCCTGACATGCTCCTTTCTTCCTCGATTTGTTTTTAGAGGCTATGGTGGGAACATGGGTATTGCTGGAGAGATTACACTAAAAGAATGAATGGAACCCAGACTAATGTACCCTAGGGCCTGGATGGGAAAGAGGCTCCAACTCCAGTGCAGGCCTGTCTTTGTGCCAGCTTTGGGAAAGGCTGCCAGTTCATATGGCTGTCACTTTTTAGCAAATATGCAGAGAACTTTGAATGAATATTATTGTATGAAGCAATCAGTAAGGAGGAAAATGTGCTCTCTGCCCTGTTTGTTTGTTCCGAAGAAAGGTGCTCTCTTGCGATTTCCCAAAGGGCCTTATTAATACTGCATGACTCTAGCTCTTTGATCTGCTGGCAGAGAGGACTAGAAATTGACAACCATTTCCTCTAATCTTGCTTTATCATCCCCTCTGATTCAAACCACCAGAGATTGCCTGTGCAAAGCTGAAAAATATTTAATGAAATGAGCAGCTCCAGCCAGTTCAGTGTGGCCTCAGAGCCATAGCAGTAGCTGTGTAGTGGGACTTTAATGCATTGACATAACTCAGGTTGCCAGGCTGGCACCAGTGTACAGGTGACCTCACCTGTCCTCCCAGTTAATCTTGTTGTGTAAACGGGTAAGTTTGCTGTTTCCCTGCTGTGGAGACTAGATGTTCTTGGCACCTGGACAGGTGGCTTAAGGCATGACTCAGAGGTATACAACAACTCAGGGAGAACTTAATTATTGTCAGTGGCAGCCCCAAGAATGCTCTGGCCAGCTTTACAAGCTGGTTTGCACCTGACTGTGATCACCTGTAGTCTCTGACATAGCCATTCCGTGAAAACAACCCCAACCTAGGGGACAAGGAGAGGAGGATGCAAGGAATGGTTAGAGGAGAATGACGTCCAGGTCTACATGCACTTTCACTGTTGCAGGGGCTCTCTGCCTGTTTCATCTTGCCAGCATTAATTTTGAATCATCTTGTGTGCCTTGCCTCCCTTTCCAGAAGAATTCACAAATTTTCCCAGTCAGCTGCATTGCTTATAAGGAGGGGTTATGTTGAACATTGCAAAACAGCAGGCAAACTGAAGCACTCTTACTTTCCTGTAGATAATGATAAGCTTTCTATGCAAAGTTGGCTTTGCGTTTTAAGCAACCTTTTAGCATCTGGGGTGGGTCAGAGTGAAGCAGCATACTATAAAATAAAGGCTTAGTGTCATATGCACAAGGTACATTCTGTGTGGTCTTGGGCAAGTCATTTTAACCTCTATGAGTTTGGGATTCATCAATGAAATGGAAATGTATGATTGTAAAGGAAAATGGTCTGATCACCTGCAAAGAGCAAGGGATAAGTGATGGAAAACTAGTGAGATGTATTCATAGCCTTGGAGTATAAAGAGAAAGTCAGAAAGAATGCCAAAGTATCTGGTGGACCCCCTGTGGTAAGCTTATGGAAGGATATGGACAATAATCTCACAGAATGGGCAGGAGGGGAATTTTGCTACTTGTGACAGCATGGATCTGGTAGAATATTTGGGCAAAATGAGAATGCCCTTGCTGGTCCTGCCTAACTGACAAGACTCTTATAAGGACTAGATAAGATGATGCACATGTAACTGTCATATAAGTGGAACTTATTGTTATTTATATGTTTAAAGGATGGTTTGCTATATCTGGAAACTGTCTTTGGCCTTACATCGAAGGGTGTTTGCCCTGACTACCTGGTAACTATAATCAACCAAGGCAAAGGAGAGTTATCGTTATTGATGTTGATGAAGATTATGATGAAGACAATAGCTCTTATTCTTTCTGATGGAGGTGAAATAGAAGTGATCCTAGGTAAGTTGATAACCTATTATTGTTCTTTTATGTTCCATACCCAGTGGACTATAGCCTAGGTAGATCAAAGGTATGCTTTTTATAATCGAATAAACATAGCTACTATTGTAGTTATTCTTGTTATTATTATTTAGAGAGGGGGAAGGTCCTGGGCCCTGAGATCTCTCAATGCAAATCAATACTTTCTATGCAATGTATAATCTTAAGGAATTGTCTAGAGCACAGAGTGGTTAAATGACCAGCCCTGAGCCACATGGCCAGTATTTCTTAGAGGCAGTTTTTGAACCCAAGGACTATTCTTATTAATATTATAATTTCTATAATGAAGGTTATATGCTATGTAATTAAGGATTCATGAGGGATTTATATTGCTAAGAAAATTTCATTTTCTGGTTTTACGGGATAATTATATCACAGATATGTGACATGTTTTCCATTAGTAAATAAACTCCCTTGTCAGTTAGGCAGGACCAGCAATGGCATTCTCATTTTGCCCAAATAAACTTTACATTAGTAAATAAAATTAGTAAAAATTTTTATGTGTTTTTGCTTTTGTATTTGCAACATTAACACTCTGCCTGGCATACAGTCAGTACTTAATAAATACTTGTTGGTTCATTGATATTTGTGAAGCGTATTGAAATTTACAGGCCAATGTTAGAACTTTTTAAAGAGGTAGATTATGGGATAAAAGAACTTTGACCTAAAAAGGGACTTAGAGATTCTATAGTGTAGGAGGTAGCTTGCCATAATTTGATTAATTTCCAGGGCAATGAAGTTACCTACCTAAGCAAGAAGAATACAAAAAAAAAAAATCCAAAACACAGTAGGAATGAGACATAGGGCTCTCTCCAGAGAGGGCACATAGGCTAGTAGAATGAGAGTTCTACCTTTTCAGGAAAAAAATGGATTCAAAGCTTTATAATCCTGGGTAAGTCATTTAACTTCTCTGAGTTTTAATGTCACCTGTAAAATGCAATGATATTGCATCTCTTCTGAGGATTTAACTATATTTAAAATGCTATGTAAATATCACTTTTTGGAACTGCTAGATGGAGCAGTAGATAGAGTGCCAGGCCTGAAGTCAGGAAGACCTGAGTTCAAATATGACCTCAGACACTTACTAGCTGTATGACCCTGGGCAAGTCACTTAACCCAGTTTACATCAGTTTTTTCATCTGTAAAAGGACCTGGAGAGGGAAATGACAGACCACTCAACATCTTTGTGAAGAAAACTCCAAATGGGGTCACAAAGCATTGGACACAATCAAACATTAGTTATAATTGTTCCTATTTTGAGTTTGTCCCTTTATGTCCTCTACCTTTAAATATCATTCTTTATTGCTCATCTTGTATCATTGCATTGTAATGATATCTGGAATTGTAGTGGGAGCTTTTTTTTCTGAAAGAGAAGTCATCAGATTCATTTTTGCATTTCCTTTCTATAATAGACACTTCAAACGAGCAAAACAAAAGCAGGCCTATTAAAGATCATCTACACACTTTCAAGTAGCAATAACAGCAAGCATCCTTGGAAATCTAAGAGCCCTCCTCATTTTCATTATCTTTCCATGATCAGTGCTTCAGGCCTCAGTGTTCCTAGCTTTCTGATTAGATGTACTCCACTCAGATCCACACCCTGTTTGCCTGTATCTTTTGACCTTTCATTACCATTGAGGAAATTATTTACAAATGCTATGGAAAATCCAGTATAAGAGATGCTTTAAGCGACTGCTAAGAATGACAAAGGACATGCTTTCCCTGAAACAATCATCTCTTAAGGCATATCCATACTATGGGGATAGTATGTGAGCACTGCATCAGTATTTAGGTATTTGGGAGGTAATATATAGCTATTTCATTGACCCAAAAGATTCCAGTACATGCATATATGTCAGCTTGTTGTAAATAACATCTTTCTCTTTGTCTCTCTCTCTATATATACATATATGTGTGTATATATATGTATGCATATGTAAACATACATATCTCAAAAACAGTAATGGGACTGGCCAAGAGGAAGACAATGGCATTGTGCCCCCTATTTAGTGTTTCTGTGTAAGGTTCTTAATTAGCTATCCATGGAAATCTATGGATAGCAGGAAGAGATTTTAGGGAATCCATGAACTTGGATGGGAATGAAAATTGCATCTTTTATTTCCACTAACCTTTGTTTCCTTTGTAATGCTATGTATTTCATTTTATGGTTTAAAAAACATTACTCTGAGAAGGGATTTATAGGCTTCATCAGCCTGCCAAAGAGGGCCAGGACACAGAAGAGTTAAGAACTCTTGTTTAAAATGAATTGATTGAGTTTAGGCCACCATAGGAAGTTAAGCAGGGAACCACAAAGATTTTCTAGCCTTAAGTCAGAGTGAGGCCTCTGAAAGAGATAGGACCAGGAAATTGAGGTTTAAACAAACAAACGAACAAAGACAAATCAGTCTGAGCACTACTTAGTTGGTTCTGATCTATGTCTGAGTGATTTCATTGATGCAGGAAACATATACTATCAATACATCTGCTCTATAACTCATAATCTTAAAGACTGTGTATGAGTATATGTGTGTGCATGTATGTATATATTTGCATATATATGTATATATATATGTACACAGCACATTCATGAACTATACCATAGATCTATACATATATGTGTATGTATGTATACATTCATAATATAACATTAACATACTGTCCACTGAATTTTTGAGGGTTAAGTATGGTCATTGAGTATACATAGGACATGAATAAGGGAAGAGGGTGGGGAGAGTTAAAGGAGATGAGTTTGAATCTGCAGAAAGAGATGAGGAAATGGTGACCTGCTTGCACATTGTCTCAACCTTGGCAACCTCTGATAGACAATTTTGGGTAGCTCCTTCAGACCAACCTGGTACTACAGAGACAGAGACAAATAAAATATATGTGTTTGATAGGACTGGAGAGTGGAGATGTAGCTTTCTGGAAGTAAAAGCACACTGAAAACCATCTTGCTTATGTTACCCATGCCATCTTTGGAAGATGCCAACAAAACACTCAGAATCTCTGTATAAATCAATGGATATTGGTCTCCTGTGAAGGTATTGTCCTGAATAAAAAGCCCTGGGAGAATGCCCCCACCTCCTCCCCCCTGGGAGTCATAGCAAGAGATGTGACCTTTAAGGTTTTGTCTGCCATTGGGAGGGAGGAGGGGATGCTGATGCAGGGACTAAAGGAGGATCTCAGTCTGGGGGACTACGTAGGATAAGTTTATGTATTTTACAACTCTGGTTATGCTTTTACAATTCTGGTTAAATTCTCTATACAAGTGTGTCTTTGTAAGTACATTAAAAGAAACACATCAAGGTGAAGGGATGGAGAGACAGTTAATAAGATGTATCCTATAGGTAGGAATCCCAATTTATATCCTTAGAGAATGTTGAAATTGCCCATATTAGGGACAAGGACAAGGGGTGATTGGAAGGCAGATGTTCTGAGAACCATCTAAAAGCACAGGGGATTGAGAGGTTGCCCTAGAGCAGGAGTTATTAAGTTATTTTGGGGTCATAGAGCCCTTTGGCTATCTGATAAAACCTATATGAACCAATTCTCAAGATGTTTTTAAATGCACAAAAGAAAATATATAGGTGGAGCCAAGATGGCAGAGTAGAAGCACAAATTTGGTATGGACTCCTGCTCCAATCATTTCCAATACATGTAAAAAATTACTCTAACCAAACTTTAGAGCTACAGAACCCACAGTGACAGAGAGAAACAAATCTCCCATTGAAGGAAGCGTGGAAGGTGTACAGGAAGGGTCTATCACACCAAGCTGGAAGCCGAGTGCAGTCCGGTGTGAGCCATGTGGTTCCAGCCTCAGGGTGGCCCCAACCAGCAGCTCCTACAGCAAACCTCAGGAGAGTATATCAGCAGTTGCTGTGGCGGGTTCCAGACTTCTCAACACATAAACACCCAAGACAAAGTAGAAGGTCAGTATGGAACTCTGTTGGAACAGGGGGGCACTGAAGAGCTTGGTCTTGCCCCTGCCCCCAGGGCGAGAAGCAGGAAAGGTGCTGTAGCTCCCATGGCCTCAGCCTGGCTGCCTCAGGAGTTCCTGGCCTTCAGATCCTAGGAGGACCAAGCAACCATTCAGAGGATAATTTCTCCTGCTTTAACCTGCTTGGATCTGTATCACAGTCTTGTAGAAAATTCGTCAGGGGGAAAATGGAAAAAAAATAAATAAAATCACAGCATAGGAAAAGTGGACATTTCATAAATGTATGTTTCATTTTTGATGGCCAGAGGGTATTCATCAAGTGTTTATTAAACATTGCTAAAGACATACTCTCAGAATGAGTTTTCTGATCTATTCTTTCACTGAAACTTCCAATGTGCCTTGGCTAGCCTTTCTCTGGTTTCCTAGCATCTCATATGTCACCTGATGGGCATGAATCTGCTTCAGCAATGCAAGGTGAGAGAGCTGACTTCTTTGCTTCAGCTGAAGAATGCAGAAATCCTAGACTACTAGGAGAATGGAGCCATACTGAGCTAAGATAAATTGAAGACAGAGTTATTTCATAAGAAGTCTTTCCTTGAGCATTAGAGACATACAGTGTTGGGAATGGAAGGCCCTTTACTATGAAGCTACAAAATCTTGATGTAGCCATCACTAAACAAGAATTCCAGGTAGGTCAGAAATGATGAGGTTCTGGAGATCCCGGGGTCTCAGATAGAACTTCTTTCTGTGAAACTGATGGTAGACTATTGAACTAGCCAGAGCATCAATCCTTCTCTGCCCCATCCCTGTCTGGGCTTGAGACACTGAATACGGATCCTTCAATTCCTATGCAAAGACCTGACCTGTCTGAAGTCAAGAGAAAGAAACCAATGTGACTCTTCAGCTCAACTGGGCTTACCTACAAAGGCTTCAGCTGCTAAAGATGACTCTAGAGAGGAAATTCTGGCAGCATTTCCTTGAAAGGACCTTCTGGAGTGAAAACTCAGACCTTGGACCAAGTCAGAGGAGAATAGAGCCATGAATTGGGGTCCCACTGTAAAGTTTGTGTTAGCAGGCCATGGAGTAGGACACTTTGGCAGAGAGATCCTTAGCTCAAATATACTGATGGTTGTTCTATGTTTCCTGATCTGAGCCTGAACCTGAGGAAATACTGAACCCTTTTCCGTTCAAAGGCTCCATTGGCCCTGGGATCCTCTTCTAGATTTTCTATGTATACATTTGTAGTAGATTTACTAGAAAAACAATAAAAATAAACACTTCTAAAATCTATGTGCCATCTTAAAAGAGTAATAATATACATCTTTACTCCATTGGTAAGTCTCTACATCTCCCAGAGGGCTTATAGTTACTCCCATAGTCTGAGTGGAATTAAAACAAACAGACAAACAAAAAAAAATTGTGAAGATCAAAGGCAAAAAATAGAGTCCCTGCCCTTAAGGTGTTTACATTCTACTGGGAAAAACAAGCATATATGTGTATATGTATATACATGCACACACACAGAAAATGCAAATTAATATGGGATAACACTGGAGAAGGAAACCACAAACCACTCCAGTATCTTTGCGAAGAAAAGCCCATGGATAGTATTGGTGGGCTGCATTCCACAGGGTCACAAAGCATTGGACATAACTGAACCACTGCACAACAGCAATAACTAAGCACTAACAAATGAAGAGATCGGTATGCCTCTTGGAAGAGCTGGCATTTGATCAGACCCTTGAAGTGAGCTAGTTATTACAAGAAATGGAGGCAAAGATGGATTCACAGCTTTAGCTACAGTAGAAGATTGGCTCTTCTGCTCTGAAACATCGTTGCACATTACAACCTTGATGTTATGCTGCCTATAACACAAGTGTTCATTCTGTCTTCCAGTCCTGGCATTACCAAGGACTTCCACTGTATTAGTTTTGGCCAGGGTGCTGGCATGTAAAACTTGCATGGTGTTGTGTGAGCAATTACGTCACCATGCCATGCCAAACCCACTATCTCATTTCTTAGGGTCCTTTTGGTTTTCTCTTACGGTGAACAACGTGCTCTGTGTTCTGATTCCATCTCATAAAGAAATGACCTGTTTTCACAGACCAGGACCCACCACACAAATGTTTATTTGTAAGACAGACTCAGCAGGACTCCAACCCTGTCCCACTATTTGTTTATATGGGAAGGACCAGTTCTGCCCTGTCCTTACTGCCCCTCTTTTAACAACAGACATCATTCAGCCTTTTCATTCCCCTAATGCATGACTCTGAAAGTGTGGGTTCTTATGACTCAGGTACAGAGAATGGATGCAATCTTCTTACATTAGGATAGGAAGTTCCTGTTCTCTGGTACATTTCAACATAGGGCAGCCGTTATTAACAGCTCTTCCCCTCCTTTCTGTTCCTCTTCATCTGTAGCAAGACCAAACTAGAACTTGTTTATTTAGAGGACTTTTGGAGAAGAGTAGCCCCTCTGAGTCACCTACTGTCTGCTCCTATCCAGCCACTCACCCATCTGTTGCAGAGAGCCTGGCCATGTGGAGTAGCAGAATCTCTAGAGTTTCAAGCTACAGGGATAGTTTTTTTTCTTCTTCTCAGGATTACATCTTATAAACAACACATCACCATGGCCCTTCCAAGACCACATTGTGGCTTTCTGATTTATTACTTGGCACTGTTTCCATCACCTGTTATCCTCCCTCTGTGCATTCCCGTCCTTAGAGAGATTGTATTTTGAAAACATATGAAGCATAAAATTGGGAATATGCAAGCTTCTTTGGCTTCCTAGGTTGGGATGTAGAATGTTCTAGAAGCTGGGGACTATGATTTTTAGTAGTTGCCAGAACAAGATGTGTAGAAAGAAAAGTGAAGCTGACAGTTACTTCTAGGAACTCAGTAGGCTATGTAACACAACTCAGAAAACTGCTGAATGTATAACATACAGAAGCTTATTCTAACCAATCAGCAAATAAACAGGAAGTACTTACTAAGTGTCATGCACTGTGCTAGGCACTAGGACGCCTAGCTTTCATAGACGTGAAAGTCTCTTCCCTATATGTGTATGTAAGTATACAAACATATGTATATATAAACACACATGGACAAATTCTTCATATACATATATACCCACACATATAAAGAATTTATATATTTGTATATCTTCATATATGTACATATAAGAATACGTGTGTGTATGTACATATGCACGTATACTTGCTTGCATGTGTAGCTAGTTGGCTCAGTGGATAGAGGGCTAGACCCAGGGCTAGGAAGGCCTCAATTCAAATCCACCTGTGACACCTACTAGCTGTGTGACTCTGGGCAAGTCACTTAACCTGTTTGCCCCAGTTTCCTCATCTGCTGTAGAATGAAATATCAAACCATTCTGGTATCTTTGCCAAGAAAACCCAAAATGGGAGAGTTGGACATGACTGAAATAATTCAGCAACAATAACAACGACTCTGTGTATATCTATCTGTCTGTCTGTCTGTCTATCTATCCACACATACACACATATATATACATATATATATATATATATATACATATACATATCTGTGTATGTATTCATTTTTGGTTGCATTGTGATTTTACTAGGACAGAGAACTCCAAATATAATTTATAGGCCTAGGGAGTTTCCTGGGGCATTCACAAATTATGTGGCTAGCCCAGGGTCATAGTTGCTGTATCAGAAGAGGGGCTTGAACCCATCTCTTGACTTAATTCAATACGAGCTCCCTATCTACCATCCCAAGCTGCCTCTCTCTGTGCATTGACAAAATAAAGTATTTTTTTTCTCTTTTTGGAAGGGGAAGGCACTAGCTGGTTTGGGTGCCAGGGGACAGAACTCAGGAAAAGGTCTCCTGTAAGCTCAGAGGACAGGCCTACTTAACAATTTCTGACACTGGATTTGTTTCAGAGAAATTAGTGTAGTCATTAACATCTGCACTTTCAATTAGATAAGGAAGGGGTGGTTTTATTCTTTAAGGCTCAAAACACAATCTTCATTAGGTCATTAGACACGCAATTTAGACTTTCATTTTGATGGAGCTATGAAACCTGAGGGCAGTGATATGTCTTTCCCCCTCCGCCACTATTTCCTTTTTAATAATATTGTTTTGGCAAGTTATGCAACATCCTTTTAAAAGGGCATCATAAAAGATAGGATTTAGTATTACTAAATTACCCATGAAAAATACCCTATGCCCAGTGAAATAAATGGAAGCCTGTATAACTACCAAGGAATGAATAATTAATAAGAAGACTGGAATTTGTGTTTCCAAAGAGATTTGAGGCTTGAAGGGAATGGTTAGGACAGTTAAGTCATCTTTTTCATTGGCAATTATCATTCTATCCCTCTCCCATTGCTTCCTCAACTACCAAGTCCCTCACCTTGGCATCCAACATTTGTTTTTTATCTCTGTGAGAAGTCACTTTGTTTATTAAAAACATAGCAGCTTCATGCATAATGCCTAATTCAGCATTTGGAAGTTTCCAGGTAAGAAGATGGCATTAAGAGAGGTAAAGTGAGGAGCAGCTAGGTGGTGCAGCGAATAAAGCATGGGCCCTGGAGTCAGGAGGACCTGAGTTCAAATGTGGTCTCAGAATCTTAATAGCTGTGTTACACTGGGCAAGTCACTTAACCATGATGGCTAGAGAGAGAGAGAGAAAGTCTAATGAATTGGCAGAAAGAACCTTGGATTTGAGGATGCAGGACCAGGGTTTACTTTTTGGCTTTGCCATTTGTTTCCTACTTTTCCTTGGGCAGTCATCATCTCTGGGTCTCAGTTTCCTCATCTACAAAAGAAGGCAATTTGACTAGATGAGTATGAAGTTTTCTTTCAGGTCCTAATTTGCTTTATAATTTAAGATATAGAATGTATCAGTCACTGGGGGCCTTGATTTTTATAACTGACAAAACAAAAAACAGGAGAACAAAATAATTCTGTGGTCCGGTGCCCGAGTATTGAGGAAAGAATATGTCATTGTTGAGATGGTGTAGCAGCAAGCACCCCAATATCCCCAGGGTGACAACACAGGTTCTTAGATCTGCTTTTCAAAAGGAAAGCAACTCAAAATGGGTTAACAAGCTTACTTTAATCAAACAAACACACATTACCTAGTTCAGGGGAAAAAGTCAGCACCCCGAACTTCAGAGTATTCATACAGAACTTACAGATCAAACAGACAGGCTTCCAAACTGTCCAACCATTATATCAATACCAAATCACAGTTACCAGAGAGGGAAGCATCAACATCTGGGTTTTCAAAGCCGGGGGCTCTCAACAACGGCTTCCCAGAGTCTCATCTGGTCAAATCACACAACACTTCTCAAAGTGAGCCCCAAAGCAAAGCCTCTCCTAAGGGTTTATATAGCCTTCTCCTGGCTCAGAGAATGTAACAACCTTCTGGACCCACTGCCCAATCACAAAGTATCAAGGTATGGGCTTTCCTGAAAAACAAGCCTCCCACCACAGGCTCCAGGTGCACTTAAGCTAGGGGCAGGGAAGATCTTTAAATCTGCATTTCCATTACAGATGGCAATCATATTTGACATGCAGTTATTGTTTAAGACTTAAATTTATGCCTAAAGGGTCATATTTTCTCTGTGTTGGAAAGAATGAATGAATGAATGAACAAATGAATTAATGATTTCAGTTGTGAAACATTGATGAAGCAGCATATTATGGTACAATGAATGACCACAGGGTTAAAGCCACTGTCCTGGCTCTGCTATTAACTGTGCGAGCTTATTCTGTCTGGGCCTCAGTTCTCCCATCTATAAAATAAAATGTTTGAACTAGGTGATCTCAATGATATATGCCTGCTTAATATTCTGTCACTCTATGTCAGAAAAGCCACATTTCTCCATAGGTTTAAGTGTAATCAGCAGTTATCAAGGTTAAGTGGGTTTCAGTTTCTTCTTAGACTGGGTCTCCTTTAGAGCCATATGGGTCCAGTGGCAAGATATATATCAGGAGCACTAGAGATGGCCCAGATGCAGTGGGAGACCTTGGTCTTTTTGAATTAAGGTCTTTCCCGGGTCTCAGTTTTTCTGAGTTAACATCCATTCTGTGATTAAGGGTAGGTAAGAAATGAGGCAAAAATGGCCTCTTTTGCCTACTCCAGAAAAGGCAAAATCAATCTGGGAAGGGAAGACCCTCAGGGTTTCTGGCCAGAACAGAAATGATAGCTATTTACACTCACTCTGAGCCAATAAAAGCCAAACTATGACCAACTGGGCTTGGTTTGGGGCCCATTATTGGCCAATTAGTGAGATCCAGAGTGATTTGGGTTTAAAACATAGTCAAGAAGCTTCATTTAAATCCCAATGGATTCAATGCCTGGTTTTCCAGGGCACTAGTTAAAAAAAATTTATATTCCCTGTAAGGTCTTCCCCAGGTCTCAGTTTGTCTGAGGCAGCACCCATTCAATGATTTAAGGTTGGGTAAGAAATTAAGCAAAAGATGGCCTCATTTGCCTATTCAAAAAAGAAAAAAATCAATTTGGGAGAGGAAGACCCTTAGGGTTTCTGGCCATAATGGAACTGATTGCTATTTACACTGAAGTTGAGCCATCAAAATCCAAACAATGACAACAGAGGACTGGGCAGGGACTCATTATTAGCTAATCAATGAGAGCCAGAGCTATTTGATAACGTGTGTGTGTATATATACTTTGTTTACAACAAAGTACTGATTCTATTTTTAAAAATGCAATGCCCATTGTTGCATAGGGAGGAAAATGTTCTGTTCTACTTTGTCTTGGTCCAGTTACAAGTGAAATACTATGTTAAATTCTGAGCAACACATTTTTATAATAATGATAGCTAATTGCTTTAAGGTTTGAAAAGCACTTTACAAATATCCTCTCATTTTATCTTCACAACAACTCTGGAAGATTGGCCTGATCATTATCCTGGTTTTGTAAATAAGAAAACTGAGGTATGGAGGTGAAGTAATTTGAGGCTAGATTTGAATTTAGGTCTTCCTGACTCCAGGGCCGGTACTCTATCCATTTGCTCACCTAGTTGCCTCTAGGAAAGAGTAATTTAGGAAAATAGACAAGATAGAATACATCCAGAGTCATAATAGAAAATGATACCTTAAACTCTGTAACATTTGCAAAGTACTTTACATCTCTTCTGAGCTTCATAACAATATTGTCAAGAGGCAAATGGTACAGGTATTCTTAATCCCCATTTTACTAATGAAGACTCTTGGAGCATCATGGGATTATAGATCTACAGCTGGAAATACTTCAGAGGCTATTTAGTTCAATACCCTCATTCTTTTTTTGCTTTTTGGAGGGCAATTGGGGTTAAGTAACTTGCCCAAGGTCACACGACTAGGTTTTTGTTTGTGTGTGTGTTAAGTGTCTGAGGCCGGATCTGAACTTAGGTCCTTCTGACTCCAGGGCTGACGCTCTACTCACTGCTCCACCTAGCCACCCCAATACCCTCATTCTTAATGGATAAGAAAACTGAGGCCAATGGAAGTTGACTTTCATAAGATCATAAAGTAAACATAAGATGCAGAATTTGAATCCAAGCCTTTTTCAAAACCACTTGTTTTTTAAGACCAAGAGATTGAGCTGAAAGAAGCAGGAATAATTAACCTGGAGAAGTAAAGATTTTTGGGGACAGAGGGGTCATGGTACGTTTTTCTTCTAGTCTTCAGACCTTGTAATTGTGATTTGTTAAGGGTTACAAATCATGAAAACTTATAACACCTAAAACTTAAGACATGTAGGCTTGAACAATGAGTAGTAGGATAGTATAGCATTTTATTTTTATAAGAAAAGGAAAGAAAGAAAGAAAGAAAGAAAGAAAGAAAGAAAGAAAGAAAGAAAGAAAGAAAAGAGAGGGGGAAGGAGGGAGGAAGGAAGGAAGGGAAAAGGAGAGAAAGGAAGAAAAAAGAAGGCAGGAAGAAAAAATAAGGAAAAAGGAAAGAGAAAAAAGAAAAAGGAAGGCAGGAGGTAAGCAATGAAAAATGAAGTAAGGGAGAAAAGAAGGAAGGAAAGAAGGGAAGGAAGGAAGGAAGGAAGGAAGGAAGGAAGGAAGGAAGGAAGGAAGGAAGGAAAAAAACCAGCATTTAATACTCAGTAGTGCCAGGCATCATGCCAAGCACTAGTTATACAAATACATACAAGCAAGATAGTCCCTGCCCTCAAGGAGTTTACATTCTAATGGCAGAATTGTAAGAGGAATTAGCTATAAAGAGGGAGGGAAGGTCTACATGATTTGGAACTATCAGAATCCAGGATGATTCTTGGTGCTAAGTCCAAGTTTCTGGTTGAATTTGGAGATTGATATGAAGACCAGAGTAGAGACAGCATAGGTTGAAGCAGAGGACCAGGGAAGAGAGATAGAAAGATATACTTCACTTCACTGTGGACCTATTTGCTCATCTGTAAGATGAGATATTGCATTAGATTATCTCTAAGGCCCCTTAAGCCCTAAAATATATGATTTTGAAAAAGGATTAAGAAAAAAAGCTTATCTTTCTTTTGATCCTATAGTCCACAAGCAAAGATATGTTTCCTTATATTGGGATAAAATGGTTACTTGCTTGTTCAGGTGTGGCATTAGACTGAGAGACAGCAAAGAGTTGATCCACCCCCACCTTTCCCATACCCACTCCAATCCTTTTCCCTGCACTGATGCTACCTGTCTTTTTTTTGTATCCTAACTTCATGTATCTCTCTGCAAGAGCACCAAGAGTACACATATTTATATTCTTGGAAATCCCCTGGGCTGACATAACCAATCCTATTACAGATATCCATTTTTTCCAGAACTGAAGAGGTGTTTTCATGAGCTGAGTTGTGTAATAGACCTGTTGGGTTATAATAACCATGCTCTTTTTATGTTATACAGTAATCGTGGAAGTGATAAACTAGTAACGTCATACATGCCACAAAGAGTTTAGAGGCTACAACCTGTTTTTGAAGCATGCATCAACAGATATCACCCTAAGCAATGAACACTTTCACCAAAACAAATATCTGGCTGGAAGCCTGCCCTTCTCCCTTTCAGTATTCATTTCATTATTTCCTTCTTCCTTCCTTCCTTCCCCTTCCTTCCTTCCTTCCTTCCTTCCTTATGTTGTAGGTACAATTGGCCTCTCTCTTTCTTTCTTTCTTTCTTCCTTACTTTCTTTCTTCCTCTCTCTCTCTCTCTTTTCTCTCTCTCTCTCTCTCTCTCTCTCTCTCTCTCTCTCTCCCTAACTTTAGCACAGTGCCTGGCATAAAGTAGCAGTTTAATAATTGCTAGCTGATTGATTTATTCAATTTGTTTAATTGAAAGCAAAATGAATATACTCATAGAATATGAAGGCAAAAACAAATGAAGTAATATGGCAGGGTGGAATATAATCCCTGCCCTCAAAAACTTCACATTCTAATGGAGGAGACAATATGTATATAAACAAGTATACGAGTAGATAAAAGATAACTTTAGAATGGGATTGGTAAAAAAAAAAAACCTAGAGAAGATTGTATTTGAACTAAGTTCTGAAGGAAGACAGGGATTCAAAGATGTAGATATGGCTGAGCAGAATAATCACTTCTTCATAATAGTCTTTCAAATTCTTGAAAATAGACAGCATTTCCATCCCTCCCCATCCAACCCCTAAATCTCTTCTTCTCTAGACTCAATCCCACCATTTCCTTTAACACTTCCTCCTATGGCATGCATTGAGAACCCTCACTAGCCTGACCACCTTTCTTCCTCTCCATTCCTTCCTAAAATGTATCAGCCAGAAGTGAACACTATAATTCAGATGTAGTCTGATCAGGACCAAGGACAGGGGGACTATTATAGCATCATAGGATAAGAAAATCCATAAGGAATAACTGAGTCCCATAAAGGGCAAATGATTTGCCCAGGGTCACATAGCTGGCAAATGCCAAAGGTAGACTTTGAGCTTACTTATTCTTAATTCCAAGTTCAATCTTTGTCCACCAATCCTGGATTCTATATCACTTATATTATGTTGTACGTACAATTAGCCTTTGCGTGCCCATTACACAGTGCCTTGCACTTTAGTAGGCACTAGCTTGGCTAGGCCAATGGTACAAATCAAATCAGAGGAATGTTAAAAGAAAAAGTCTTACATTTTGGTTCAAAAATTCGGTTTAATAATTATGTAATGAGAAACGTGTGGCTATATAGTAGCTGGTATTAAAAACATGAATATTTTGGTGACTTGTTCAGTCGTTTTTGTTCAGTTGACTCTTGTGACCTCATTTTGAGGTTTTCTTGGCAAAGATAATAGAATGGTTTGTCATTTCCTTCTCTAGCTCATTTTGCAGATGAGGAACTGAAGCAAATAGGATTAAGTGACTTGCCCAGAGTCACACAGCTAGAAAGTGTCTGAGGCCAGATTTCAATGCAGGAAGATGGGTCTTCCGGCACTCTGTCCACTGTGCCACTTAGCTGTCCTTTAGTGGATTACACACTCAATATGAACCAATAATATGATATAGCAGCCAAAAAAGCCAATACACTTGATGTAATGTATTAAAAATGCCTGGCACATAGTAGGTACATAATAAATGTTTATTTTGCATTTTTGATCTCAAAAAAAGCCAAAACAAACAAAGGAAAAAGAAACTTTGCAGTCTAGACTTGTCATACTCCATGAAGACAAGATAGCATCAAACACTACTTTCAGTACAACTCAATAACATAAACTCTTGCATATCAAACTGGAGAAGCTACCAGCTTGGGAAATGAAATAGGATATTTTTCCTAGTGTGATTATTGAAGCTTTTCAGCCAGGTTATTCTACGTGTTACAGAAAGCACATTGATGGGAAGAAAGGAGGTACTGGTGACATTTCAGTAGTACTTATTACTTATGTCCTGCTCAACTATTATGCTACTTACAAGGAGCTCAAATGTGAAGAGACAAAAATACCAGTGAGAAATGAAAACACTTCCCATGAGAAATTTCATTAGATAATTTTTTTTTGCAGTTGTAGCACTCCATGGTGAACATCATTTGATGCACTAATAAGGGCCAAGAGTCCCTGTGTCTGCATTATAAAAACAGCCTCACTTCGTTGTCCTTCCCTTTTTTTTGCTAGACTCAACTCATTCTCTGCTTTAGTGCTCTGGCCACTGCTCTAACAGAATGTTGTTGATTGTGTCATTAAAAGAGTTAATTGAAGACCCAAGGACTTGAGTCCCAAACCCAGCTTTGCTACTGACTACTTCTGTGACCTTGCATAAGTCACTTCCTTTCCCATTATTTTAGTTTCCTCATCTTTAAGAATGAGTCTTGGACCCGATGACCTCTCTAAGGTCCTTACCAGCTCTGAATCTATGCCCTTGGGATGCTCTAATTGCTTAGTTGTTGTCTTTCATTCTTGCAGAGGACCAAAATGACATCACTATGTTGAGGTCAAAGTATAGTGTATCTAACTGTGACTGATCTGACCATTAAAGCTCAGAAGGCATTCCCACAAGATGGGGCACAAATAGTCCACATGAACATTTGGAGTGGAGATGTCTCTAAATTTGTGCATCTCCTATTTCTTTTGGGCTGCTACAATTCTGCTTTGCTCACAGAGCACAGCACCTTCTTCGATGCGGGTATGTCATGCTGGGCCGTCCTGTGTCAGTGTCTTCCATGTTATTAAATTGATTTCAAAGTTCTTCAGAGAAACCTTGAGAGTGTTCTTGTATCCTTCATCCGACCATCATGTGAGCACCTGCCTTAATCACTTCCATTTGAATTGTTTTAAGAAGATGCTGAAGATCACCTGGCAAGTAAGACACCTGACACTGAGGTCCTTTATCAAGCTAAACTGCCAAGCATTCAAACTCTACTGCAGTAGGCTGGCTATATAGTTAGGTTCTCTAACTAGACAGTGATTAAGATCCCTTCTAGCTCTCAATTGTATGATGTGATATCCATTCTCAGATACCTTCTGTATTTTATATATAACTTTATTAAACCTGAGTTGGTTTTTGAGTTCCTTATTCATTCACTTGTGTTTCTAAAGACAGCTCCATCTTTTCTGCCTTACTGAAATAATCACCTTTTGTGTCTTCACCTTTTTCCCCCTAAATCTTGTCTTTCCTGAGCCGACTTCATCTGTGGAATTTAAAGAAATGGGATCCGATCTTTTCTTTCTTTCTTCTGAGCCCTTTGAAGATTGTTTTTCTGAAATCTGGGGTACTGATTAGATTATGCTCAGCTTTCTGGTAAAAATTTTAAGAGGAAGAATCACTTTCTTGCAGGCTTTTCATTAATTCCAGCCCAGAAGCTAGACCTTCCTCTATGTAAGAATCAGATTCAAGATAACAATTACTCTTACTACTTCTTGCACCTTTTGAAGGATGATATTAACTGTTTTGCTTTTTCAGAGAGAAGGCGCTAGTGGATGTTTATAAATGTGAAGTCCCCCAACACTATGCTCTGCCTCCACACCAGGTGTGTGGTCTGTTTATAATAGCCAATGCTCCAGTATTTATATAGCACTTTAAGGGGTATAAAACATTTTACAAATAGTATCTCATTTTATTCTCACAACAAGCATGGAAGGTAGGTGCTATGATTATTCCCATTTTACAGATGAGAAAACTGAAGCAGATAGAGGTTAAATAATATGTTTATTATGCTCCCAATCTAATTCTTTTCGTGTCTATACATAATATATCATAATGGCAAAGTTTTACTTAATTTTTTTCCTTGAGGAAGTACATCAAAAGCCTCCTTTTTTTAGTTAAACCAATAATATGAAGAAATAAAAAAGTTCTTCCATCTTAAGACTTTTCCAGACTTTCTTCTCCTAAACCTAATCCCTTACTCCTAAGAGCATGAAAGATCAAGAAGGAAAACCAAGGCTCTGGAAAATGGATTAGGAACCAAACTGAAACCAGAACTATATCCTGTCTAGTTAAGATCATAGCCTCCCCCTTTCCCTTGAAGGGATCAGAGTTATGACCCACATAAGGGCAGTACTAGATTTCCTCATTTCCTAAAGGGATTAGGATATTATTGATCAGGGGACAGAGATCCTTTTCATTATTTTTAGGGCAGTATTCAAAGAAGGACAAGTGGTTTGTAGAGAACGATTCTCCAGGAGCAATCCTGAAAAAAATCAAGTGACTAATCTTTCTATTAGAATGAAGTAGACCTTAAACTTCATCTTATCATATTGTGACATTTCCTATAAATACTATTTCAAAATTTCTTGTTAGATATGAATGAGGCTATAAGGAGACTTTGACCATTTGGGCATTTCTTTTTCTCCAAGCTAGAAATGTTTGGATTTAGAATAGTACTAAGTTAATTAAAAAAAAAAAACAACAAAAAACTATTTCTAACAGACTAGGGCCTAAAATTCAGAGTATAAAATTAATGTTTTTTCTTTGACACCCAAAAGCTTTCCACTATGCCTTTCTTCCATAGTCCCTAGATTCCCTTAAAAATGCTACTCCTTCCTTTTTATTGGTTTTTTTTTTAAGAGTAAATGTCTTTCCATAGGCATATTTAGGCAAAGGGTCCCATTGTACCTTATTATATTAATATCTATAAGGTAAAATTTATCTCCTAACTTTTGAATTTCTAGTTTTGTTTTTTGTTTTTTTTTTTTTTCATTTTTGGAGGGGGGAAGGTAGGGCAATTGGGGTTAAGTGACTTGCCCAAGGTCACATGGCTAGTAAGTGTTAAGTGTCTGAGGCCGAATTTGAGCTCAGTTCTTCCTGACTGCAGGGCCATTCACTGTGCCATCTAGTTGCCCCCATCCAACTAACTCTATCCAGCCAAACTGGCCTTCTTGCTATTCCTTATATGTGTCATTCTACCTTCCTTCTTCCATCTCTATGCCTTTGCTCATACTGTCCTTCATACCCAGAAAGTCAGCCTTCTGATCTTTATTAGCTTCCCTAAAAGCTCAATCAAGTTCCACCTTCTACCTTCCTTGATCCCCACCTTATCAAACTCTCCCCCAGGCTTAAACAAACATCCATTAAATGTATTTGATTGAACATAGGAACAGTTTTATGAATTTGTTAAATGTGAAGTATGAGTCATATTTATCAAGTTACATTTGCCTCAATAGTTAGATTTAGGATTAGATGATACCACATGTTTTTCTTTAGTTTCAATAAACCCTCAGCAAATAACTGCTAAGCCTGGTTATCACAGAGTCAGATATTTGTGTCATGTTTTCAAGCAAATCTAGATCAGGCTGTAGTCATATGACAAGATGAGGCTTAAATAGAACCAGTTTGTTAGGCTTAATTTCATTTTAATTTCTGCTTGAGAGACCATTTGGTGCAATGGATGGAAACCCAATCTCAAATTCAAGAAGAACAACATTCAAGCCCCATTTCTACCACATATTCTTTGTGTGACCTAAAGCAAGACAATTAATTTCTAAGTGCTCTCAGCAATACTATAAGACAACATGCAAACTTGCATTGGTAAAAGGAATATTCTCACCAAGGAGCTTCCTATATCACCAGAATCACATGTCCAGTACATATTCTATTTTTGCTTATGGCTTCATTCAAATAGAATTAATCTCCTTTCTTAACTATTAAAATCCCAGAAAGAATTTAGCTATCCAAAATCTATGCAGGTGTTTTCTTTCTTTTAAAAATAATCTGTTGTTGATACCTTGTGTCTGTCCCTCACAGTCATTTGCGGGGGGAATCTCTCACCTCTGATTGTTTCTCTTGTAACAAAGAAAAATAATTGATTACAAACATCCAACTCATTACTGGTATACAATATTCTGCTTTTGTATTTCCTCTCCTCTGCTGTTGGAAGGAGGAATATTTCATTATCTATTCTCTGGGAATTATACTGACTTTTTTGTTTGTTTTGTTTCTATTTTTTGGTTACTCTGAGCTTACCTTCCTGTTGGCAATCTTTTTATCAGCATTGTTGTAAATTGTTCTTTCGGCTTATTTCACTATCCATCAATATACATGTCTTTCCCTTGTTATTCTGAATTCCTCATATTTATCATTTCTTATTGCTTATAATATTCCATTATAGCCAGTAAGGTGCATATGCCTTTAATCCCTGTTACTGGGTTAGGCTGAGGCTGGTGGATTGCTTGAATTTCGGAGTTATGAGCTGCAGTGGGGTCACTAGTATCCATCAGGTATCCAGATTGCCCAGCACAAATATGGTAAGGCTCTAGTAGCAGAGGACCGCCAGGTTCCTGAAGGAGGGCTCAACCAGCCCAGATCAGAAAAATGGAGGAGGTTGAAATTTCTGTGCTAACCAGTATTCAGATCAGAACTGTGAATGGCCACTGCACTTCTAGCTAACCAGTATTCAGATAAGAACTGTGCATGGCCGCTGTACTTCTAGCTTGGGTTGAGATAGGGATACTTAGTCTCAAAAAAAAATCATTACATTTCCAGACCATCTCCACCCCCACCAAATTGCTTCTCAATTGATTAGTAACTTTATTTCCAGTGCTTTGGAATAAAAAAAAAGCCTACATACTTTCATCATGGTTGTTCTCCTCTCCAAAAAAAAAAAAACAACAAAACCCAACATTTTAATATGGAATAAGAGATCTTAATCAAGTGAAAACAATAGTGGTTTTTAACATGTAGGTGAAATCCAGTGGCAGCAAAGAAAACAGCATAGATGAAATTCCCAAGTATGTTGCCACTGTTATGAATTCTGCTACTTTCTAGTTCCCCCTCTGTCACATACTGGCTATGTGACTATTGACAAATCCCTTACTCTTATTGCCCTAGGCACCTTTCTAAATTATAGAGAAGATGATAACCTGCATTATTAGAGGGATCCCTTCACCTAGGATTACCCTATACCAATGAAATTACAGGTCCAACTCCTATTCTGTCTCTAGCCCTCTGATACATATTACAAAGGAGTTGCAATCCTTTAGACAGGTTAAAGAAAAGAAAAACAACAAATTCCATTCTTTTGCAAAATATCTTTTTCTCTGTATTAGGTTTATTGCAAAGGAACTGAAAGCTGTCCTGATCATAAGAGATATTCTTTCTCTCCTTTCCAGGCTCTTTACTTTTCAGATTTCTTCCTTCATTAGATCCCAGCAATCTCACCTTGGAAGATGCTTCCATAACCATTCTCCAGTAGCCTTCTCACTTTGGAAGATCCCTCTATCTCTGTGACCCCTTCCTCTGACTGGTCAGTTCCTCTTAGAAGCTTTGAAGTGCCCAGGCCTACCATATTTATTCCTTCACTCCTCTTCAGGCTCTGCTCTTGAATCTCCAGACTTCTTTCTCCAAGATGCCCCCCACTTTTCCCCATTGCCCACCTTTCACTGGCTTCTCATCTTCCTCTCATGTATTGTCTTCCACCTTAGAACGTAAGCTCCAAGAGGGCAGGGAGAAACTGTCTTTTGTTTTGCTTGTATTTCCCCAGAATGTATAATTCACAGTGTCTGGCATATAGTTTGGTTTTAATAAATTGCTTGTTGACTTGACTTGGATTGGTGGTGTTGTTTTTTCCAATCTCTGGTTTACCCACAAATATGTTCGTTTATTTTGTTGAGTCTTTCAGGTATGTCTCACTCTGTGTGACTCCATGGACTTTTTTGTCCATGGGGGTTTTCTCTGCAGACATAGTGAAGTGGTTTGTCGTTTCCTTCTCCAGTGTGCTCTCATTTTACAAATGAAGATTTGAGACAAAAAGGGGTTAAATGACGTGTCCAGGTTTAAATAATAAGTATCTAAGGTCAAACGCGAACTCAGATCTTCCTGATTCCAATCCTGGTGCTCTATCCACTTCACCACCCAGCAGCCCCATAAATATGTGAATATACTAGAGCTATAATTATTGTTTTCCTCAGATATAAACAAATAGATCATCCACAAAAATTTTCAGGCTTCTTTCTAGCCATCAGGAGCCATAATATATACAATAATTATAATCTACAGTTTGTATATATATATTTGCTTTTTGGAGGGGGGAGGTAAGGCAATGGGGTTAAGTGACTTACCTAAGGTCACGTGGCTAGTTTTGGGGTTAAGTGTCTGAGGCCGGATTTGAACTCAGGTCGCACTGACTCCAGGTCCAGTGCTCTATTCACTGCACCACCTAGCTGCCCCAATGAATTCTTGTTTATTTTTTTCTCTTGTTTTTTTTCTTTCTTTTTTTTTTTTGGAGGGAGGAATGCAGGGCAGTTGGGGTTAACTGACTTGCTCAAGGTCACACAGCTAGTTTTTGTGTTAAGTGTCTGAGGCTGGATTTGAACTTAGGTTCTCCTGAATCCAGGGCCAGTACTCTATTCACTGTGCACCTAGCTGACCCATATAATGTTTTACATTTAAATAGACACTTCTCCCAGGAACCCTTCCCTAACTGTAGACTCTAACCTCTTCATTCATTCATTTAGTGGTCAAAATAATCTTCCTGATGAATAGGTAGAACCATGTCACTCTCTTACTCTAAAACCTTTAAAGGGTGGGGCCCTATTGTCTTTAGGATGAAACACAAACTTGCTTAGTTTATTGGTTAATGCCCTCCATAGACTGGATCCAGTTCACATTCTGAACCTTATTTCACAGTAGTTTACTTCATGTACTGTATGATCTAGCTAAATTAAACTACCAGCTGTTCCTAGACATTACCCTCTGCTCTCCCTCCTCCACATTATAATGTTAACGGTATATAAGATCTTCCCCATCCATTAATAGGCCTCTTTGTGGAGCCCATTAAGGAAAGCTTGCTTAGGGGAGGCTTGCTTTCTGCAGGGCTTTCACACCTTTTGTTAATTTCTAATTAGGCATTGAGTTATGAAGGTTGTGATGCCCTCTGGCTCTAAAAAGTGCATATATACTCTGAAGTTAGCATTTTGCTTTGGGGCTCACTCATTGGAAGAGTGTTCTTGTGAATTGACCATATGAGAACCTGGGTTAAGGAGCCCCCTGGCTTTGATGTTGGTGTTTCTCTCTGTGGTAATTATGTATGTATTTGTAAAACCATGCATGAGCAGCTTTCCTAAGGACTGCTGCTGTGAACAGCTTTCAAAGTTCTGATTACATAGTATAGCAAACTCTCTATTTATTCAATAAGAAATCAGAGCAAAACATTCACAGAAAATCAAGGTACAGGATTCACAATGTTACAACTTATCACAGAAAATCAAAATACAGCATTTACCAAGTCACAACTCAACAACTTATCACTAAAATGGCCACATAGTTTTCACCAAAGTGGTCACATAGTTTTCAACAAAGTATATTCATTTAGTCAATCATAAAATCTTTAATTCAATCACAAAGTACAAAAGTCAAAGTTCTCTACCCCTAGGTGATAGTAAATCATAATCTTCCCAGTCAGTACACAGAATTCAAGTAAAGTCTTCTTTCAGCTTAACTCAAGCCTAGCTGTCAGCTTCCATGGTTCCTCTTCCATGTTACCAGCTCCAACTGTCACCTGGGTTCAAAAGCAGGCAGCTCCCAGTTCCTTGTCCAGCTCCTTGTCCAGTTCTTTGTCCAGTTCCTGTTCCATGTTGAAGCTCACGGTGTCCAGTCCACCTCAAGTCCTTCACAGTTCCTGTTTCTGGAAAGGCAAAGATTAACAGAGCCACAATAATATCCATCCACATTGTCAGCACCATCATCAATCCACTATCTGCCTGTGAAATCAACTCAGACCCACCAACAAAGTCTGAGAACTCAACACAAATCATCAACATAGAAATCAACACAGACCCACAAACAAGGTCCAAGAGGTTGACATAAATCATCAGTAAAGTCCCAGGACCTCCAAAACCCTCCTCCAGGAGTTCTTTAAACATACAACCAGAAAATCCACTTTCAGGGCTTCCACTAAGGTCCAAAGTATCACAAACAAACATTAACACAGACAGAGCAGACAAACAGAGTGCCAGGATACCACAAGTTTTCTCCTTCTTGATTCTGCTACCACAAGAGTCCTCTTCTCAGTTCTGCTGTCTCTAGCCTGGAATGGTCATTAGATCCTCTCCTTCCTGTTGCAGGAGTTCATGAGTTCTAGGGCTCACAAATTGTGGGGTTCACACATTCTGTTTCTTAACAGACTTGATACAAGGTTTAAAAGAAACTTGAACTGAAACAAGGTGTTAATTCAATAGCTGAAATGAGGTATGAACTACTTAGGTGCTTGCCATTGCAGTATTGCCTTGGTCAGATAATTGGATCTGTTTGCTGATCTGTGTTAATTTCTCAGACAGTTAGAAGCCCTGTCTGCTGGTCTTTATTTTTCTGCTTGTATTTTCTTCAAAATTCAGGGTACTGATTTTTCCCCTGAATGAATGCATGTAATTAAAAAAAATTGTTGACCCCTAGAACAGTTTCCTAGTAAAGTAGGAACCTGTGCTAGCAGCCATCCTGGGTATGCCAATGTGGTTGCCACTACATACATTCATGGAGACTGCCTCCCATGTCAAGAAAGTACTTTCTCTTCATCCCTTCTTCCTTTGCACTCAGTTTCTTCCTCCTTCAAGAAGTGGCTCCCATCTGAGTCATCCTTTCTTCTAAAAAAATTATAACATTTTGTCTAGACCTTTCCTTTGCTCTTGTCACACTTTATTTTATACCAAGCTTGTTTGAGTATATCTTATGTCTGCTGCGTTATATTTTAAGTTCTTTGAAGGCAATCAATTTATCATTTTGCATATTTTTATTCCCATTACCTAATACAGGCATTGCTATATAGCTGCTCAAAAAGATTTTCTAAAATTACCTTGTATTTATTTTATATATATTGTACATATACTTCTTATGTTACTATGTGTATTTATTCTTTCCCCCAATAAGATATAAATAATTTTCTTGAGGGCAAGGATTATTTTGCTTTTGTCTTTTTATCCCTAGTACCTAATATAGTATCTACCTGGCATATGGTAAGAGCTTAACAAATGCCTGTGGACTGGACTGGGTACATATTTGACAATAAATGTTTGTTAGTTGATCAACAACTGATTGGTTTGTTTAATAAGCCTTTGAGCAATACAATATGAAATCAATTGAACTGGTACAGGGATCAGAAGTCAGGGAGATCTTGAATGTAGACTCTGACCCCTGGTCCCCAACATGAGCTAGCAAACAAAGAACTTGGACCACTTTCCTTTTCCCCATCCATGACAACCACTCATAACTGACTGGCCACCTAATATTCTCCAAAAAGATAAGCCATGGGAAGGATTGGAAATAGGCCATCCACAGTGACATCATTTGGTATAATTATGCTTTGGCAATTCAATTCTTCATTTGTGGTGGGAGCATGTTGTGCAGGACTATCCAAAAGGGAAGCACAGCTGGAGTAGCCTTTGTCTGTCTTTCTGGCACGGTCTTGTTCCTGCATGCTATTGTTTCAGAGCATACATTTTTGGCTGGCCAATCAGACACACTGATGACCTTTAACCTTTTCTAAAAGACACTGCTGGAGATGCTAATTGACACTGACCTCAGAGTATCATGCTGGATAGAACCCTAGCCAATTGCTTTTTCCCCCCTCATTACCTTGATTCTTTATGATCTCATGCCGATAAACTGGTATGTGGATGTTCTCCATTGTGACTACAGCCTAGCAACCAAGCTCTTGTGAGCCAATGTTTACCCCATTTACAATAAGCCTCATTTTCAGTTGAATCTGCTCCCACTCAAGTACTTAGTACTTTAAATGAAAAGGGACCCTGTTGTGTCTGTAATAACATACAACAGAAAGAGGTTTCATAAACAAGAGCAAAACATAAGGACTGTATATGCAAAAGGACAACGAGAACAAAGCCTCTTACTAATGTTGACGTGCTTGAACCTTTAAAAAGAGAAATGACAGTCTTCAATATCCAAAGTTCAAAGGACCAATTGTACTTAGAGACTGGACTATCCACTGAGCTTGGGAACATCACAATACCTATTCCTTCCTTCGTAGTGGAAAAGACAATATGGAGATCTGGAAACTCCAAGGGTCAATGGAAGTACTTGACTCTTAAAGCAAAGCAGAGGATTTGTAGACTGACTACTGAGTGGGAACACTACCTAAAAAATGAGCAGGCTTTAGAGTCTAGTATTCTACTCTAGAGCTCCAGAGGCGATTCTCATTCCCAGACAAATGAGCCTCAAGTATTCAGGATATCAGAAGTGAAATTGGGCTACTTGGGAAGGAGAAGGCTACTACTTCATAGAAGTTTTTATCTGTTAGAATGTCATGCAACTTGGGAGATTAGAAGGATTGTTGAATCATAGCAAAAGAGTTGAAAGGGACCTTAGACCAACCCTCTCATTTTACAGATATGGAAACTGAGGTACATAGAGGTGAAGTGATTTACTTAAGATTATACAAGAAATAAGTGTAGCTATGATTCAAAGTATTCTTTTCCTTGGAACACCCTGGACATGACTTAATAGTGAAACTGTATTATCACATCCCTCTCAGAAGATAATTTCACCTCCTATGTCACTGAGAAAATCAAGGTCATTTGAAATAAGCCCCCTAGTTTTCCTTTGTTTATCCATTTGTTTATTTGTTTTGGTCCAGAGCTGTGATTTCACAAGCATGAAGAAGTTCTACATGAACTCCTTTTGTGAAAATTTCCTCTACCCACTGATGCATATTGATAGCTTCCTTATAATCTATAGTCTTAGATTTAAGTGTCACCTTGAACAATGAGAGAGAGCCATTTGTCTATCTTTCAAACTTCCCTATTTTTATTGATGGCCCCACAACCATTCCATGTTTCCTAACTTCATTATCTCAGGGATAAACCTAATCCTTTCTTCTCCTTTCCTTTTCATAGCCAATCAGTGATCAATTCTTGTGGGTTTTATATATCTGTGATGTTCCTCACATCCAGCCCTTTCTCTCCACTGCACTGACTGAAGCTTTAATCACTTCTCACTGCTATAATGGATTCATTGTTAATTTCTCTGACTCTGGTCCTTTCTCCCTATTAAATCCATTTTTCACGTAGTTGCAAAATCTTTCTAATACATAGGTGTGACCATATCAATTCCCTCTTTAGAAATCTTCAGCAGAATTTGATTTCCATATCTTCTAGGATAAATGCAAATTTATTCAGCTAATAATTAAATCCCTTTATAATCTAATACCCACAACCTTTCCAGCCTTATTCCATACCACCCTTTCATGTACTGGCTGTACTGAATTGCTATTCCACAAACATAATCATTTCATCTCCAAACTCTAAGATGGAGATGATAAATACAAGGCACTTCACATGCCTGGAATGCACTCACTCCTCATCTCTGCCTTTCAGAATCCTAGTCTTCCTTTAAGGTCTAGATCAAGTACTACCTCCTCTGTGAAAGCTTCCCTTATCTCACCAGTTGTTGGCGTTTTCTCTCTTTTCTTGTTTTTCATATTCAAAACTGACTCCTGCAGAGCTTAAGCACCTTGTCCAAGGTGAAGCAGATAGTGTTAAAGATGACGTTTGAACCTGCATTCTCTAATTCCACAGACAGTGTTCTTTTCACAATTCCTCTCTCTAGGACTAAGGAAAATGGACTTTACGGTGATTTTATTCTCCATGAATCATTTATCTAAAGGATATAATGAGCCTTCTTTCTCTTACCTCAAGTACTTATTAGTACTATTACATACTTTTTTACCCCTGTTAAGTCAGATCAGTTTTCTGTGAATCACTTTCTAAAACATTCTAAACCTGATGATAACCAACCAATAAAACATTTAAATCATCATATAAACCACAGTCTTTATTATATTACTTATAAACTCCATCATGTTAATCTCTTTTTTCAAAGGTGAGCTACTTTAATTCCAATTCTTTCATTTAAGATATATTCCATGTAATGTGCATTTATATAAGTAATAATGCTAATTAGTGTTTATCAAAAGTTCATGACAGAATCTATGAGAACATTAGTTTTTTGGTTTTTTTTTTTTTTTTGCTTTTTGGAGGGCAATTGGGGTTAAGTAACTTGCTCAAGGTCACACAGCTAGGTTTTTGTTTGTGTGTGCGTTAAGTGTCTGAGGCCGGATCCGAACTCAGGTCCTTCTGACTCCAGGGCCAACGCTCTACTTACTGTGCCACCTAGCTGCCCCCGAGAACACTAGTTTTTCCAGAAAAAAATCTGCAAACTTTATTGCCACCAAACACCACCAAGTGTCTGGAGAATCCTCTCTTTGATTGAGGTAATGCATTCCTGAGGCATTGAAGTAAAGACAGAGCCTATTAGAAATCAGAAAGAAAGTATGAGAAAGTAGAGAAGATACTCTAAGAGTGTTCATGGTGAAGCAGGCCAAGTACTCAAAAGGAAAGAATATGATTTTCTGTCATTGGAGAATGTAGATACTTTCTCCACAGTTTAGACAATTGGCTCTTGTAATTGTTTTCCTTCCTTCCTTCCTTCCTTCCTTCCTTCCTTCCTTCCTTCTTTCCTTCCTTCCTTCCTTCTTTCCTTCCTTCCTTCCTTCCTTCTTTCCTTCCTTCCTTCCTTTTTACTTCCTTTCAGTCACAAATTTTTATTATACAACTACTATAAGCAATAATCTACTGGGAGATACAGAGATGATTTCAATATGTTGGTGCCTTAAGTCATACAATCTAGCAAAAGGGTAAAAAATGTGCACAGATAGATACAAAACAAATTAAAATAATAATAAGGATATGAAAGGGTATAAAATATTGAGACCAGATATAGAAGACATCACATAGTTGGAGAAGAGGTAAGGTCATGCTGGAATTAAGGAAGACTTTGTGGAAAAAAATAACCTTTGAAAAACTGGGAAGAATTACATGAACCAATGCAAAATAAAGTGAGCAGAATTGGGAGAACATTTACATAGTAACAGCAATTTGTATAATGAAGAATTGTGAGTGACTTAACTATTCTCAGCAATATAATGATTCAAGATAATACCAAAGGACTCATGATGAAAAATGCTATCCACTTCCTGAGAAAGAACTGATAACTGTCTGAATACAGAATGAAGCATACTGTTTTCCACTCTTCCTTCCTTCCTTCCTTCCTTCCCTCCTTCCCTCTCTCCCTCCTTCTCTCCTTCCTTCTCTCTCTCTCTCTCTCTCTCTCTCTCTCTCTCTCTCTCTCTCTCTCTCTCTTCCTCTCTCTCTCTCTCATTTTCTTGCACAAAATGACTAATATGGCCATATTTTATATGATTGCACACATATGACCTATATCAGATTACTTACCAACTCAGGGAAGGGAAGGATAGGATAGAATATGGAACTTGAAACTTAAAAAAAATGAATGTTAAACAATTTTTACATGTAATTGTGGGAAAATAAAATATTATTAAAAATAACCCTGGAATTGATCCTTGGGAAGTGGGTAGGATATCAAAGGGAGGAAATGGAATAATTAAATTTAAATTTCCTCATTTCCAGTGACTCAGCCAACCTTAAACTAAAATACAGGGATCAAAAGATATAGGTAATAATACGATAAAGATTTTAGTTTGACAAAAGGAAACAGAAGGTCCACATATTTCAAGTAACTTACTTCGAGAAACAGGAATATAATCAATCAATAAGCATTGATAAGTACATACTATATTCAAGGTCCTGTACTAGGTGATGGGATGCAATGCTTAAAAGAAATAAAAAGGAATACTTTCTCTGAAGAAGTTTATACTGAAATGGGGAATGAATGTATAGCTATATAAGTAAATACAAAGTATATACACAATAAATACTGAATAATTTTTTTGGTGGGGGGAGAGGAAGGACTGAGAAAACCAACAGCAAGAGAGCTAAGGATGAAGAAGAAAGGCCTTACATAGGAGGTGATATTTGAACTGAACTTTTAGGGGAACCAACATTTCCAAGAGGCAGATGTGAGGAGGAAGTGTATTTCAGACCCTGGGGCCAAGCTGGGCAACAACGTGGAAATGTGAGGTGGAATCTCACATCTGAAGAACAGAAAATATTCTATTTTGGTTGAAAAGTAGCATATGTGAAGGGTGACTAAGGTGTAATAAACCTGTAAAGGTTAACTGGAACCATATTATGAATGGTTTTGATATTGTAGAAGGCTTTGGATGTCAAACAGAGGAATTTATGTTTTATCTTTGAAGCCATAGGGAAATAACATATATAATTGACTTCCTTAAAAACAGGACTTTAGCTAAAACAACATAAAAGGGAAGAGGGAATTATAGTTTCACGAGGATGATATTATAGATATTACAGATGGGTAATTAATCAAACTATGCAATATTAGGGCTTGGTTACACAGAACCATGACATTATTGTGAAACTATGTCAGTCAGGATGGGGTGTGCCTACAGAGCTCTTATTATTTCTTTAATTAACAAAGGGTAAAGGATCCTAGTAGAGAAGAATTTCCTTAAGGCTCCAAATTTCTGCTGGTGGGGTGAAAGAATTCTTGTATCACTTAACTCTTATTAACCACCCACTACTGTTGCCACTGTAAAAAGCCCTTAGGTCATCAGTGGGAAGAAAGGTAGCGTGCCAGAGCAGGAGAAAATCAGTGTCATGCCAGAAACATATTATAAACATTAGCTATTGCAAAGTTATACAAGTTTGTCTGACCAGGAGGACCCCGAGGAGCTTCAGCTTGAGAACAAATGCCCTAGAGCCCTGTGGAAACAAAGCTTTCATTCAGTCCTACTGGAAAGGAATGAGATGGAGTAGAGCAGAACTCAGATTTTTTCCACTACAGACCCTTTCAGTGCTGACCCTGGGGGTCATAGAGGACTTCTGAAAACCCATCCCTATTTCATCCTAAACTTTTGTCAATCGGGTAAATGTGTGAATTTAACAAATATAGTTCATGACTAAAACAAACACTTCATCATTGCTATTTGTATTCCCAGATCATAGAGAAGCTGTGATTAATACTTAGAAGTATTTCCCAACCCATTGGCCAAATCCGCTAACCATTCATAAATGACAAAGGAGAAATCACTGCTGGTTTGAACTTAACAGAAGTCAATAATGGTGGTGGTGGTGGTGGTGTGTAAGTGTGTGTGTGTGTGTGTGAGAGAGAGAGAGAGAGAGAGAGAGAGAGAGAGAGAGAGAGAGAGAGAGAGAGAATGAATGAAGCCCTGTCCAGATGCCTCATCACAGAGAGGTGACCCTCAAGATGTCCCAAAACTATGCCAATAGTACTTTCTAAGCCTGGAAAGTGACTGTATATCTGCTGTTCCAGGACCAGCCTAGAAAACTTTGGAAATGCTCATCATTGAAAGTTTGAAATCCCATATGTATGTCAAAAGGAATGCTCTCACTCATTCTCTCTCTCTCTCTTTCTCTCTCTCTCTCTCTCTCTCTCTCTCTCTCTCTCTCTCTGACAAGTTACTAGAAACAGGGGGAAGGATGTACTATATAAACTTGGGTTCCAAATAAATGCTTTTCTATTGACTGATTGATGTTATTTCAAGTATTACAAGGAGATGTGATTTCATCAGTGTAGGCATTCCCTGTTTCAGAGCAGGTAACACATGCGTTCGAATATATAGATCTTTATGAGTTGTTAAGACAGTAAAAGAAGAAGCTTGGGGGCCAAACTTCTGGTTAATAACCCTATCCAAACTTAGCTAGGCTATTCTTGAACAGCAGGCACAGTCTGTCGCCAGATCCATCCTTAGAACTTTCTCAGGTTGGTAGGTCCTTCCAGACATTATTCTTCACTAGCATAGCCTTTGAAAATCCAGGGTCCTCCATGCCACAGTAGGGCATCAGAGGAAGACTTTATAGGAAATCCTGTAGCATTCTGTCAGTATGCCTATCAACATCAAGAGAACAACATGGAAATCTTGACCATGTTCCTTACTGCTTATATGACATTGGGAAGAATTTTCTAGGCTTATGGATCTAAGAGACTATCTAGTCTAACCCTTTCATTTTACAGGTTAAGAAACTGAGGTCCAGAGATATTAAATGACTTACCAAAGGTCATACTGGCAATAAGTATCCGAGGCAGGATATGAACCCAGGTCCTTTGATTCCAAAGTCAGTGCCTTTCCATTTGTACTACCTTGTCTCTTATATTATGTATTTGCACCACAGTTTTCTTACCTGTAAATTGGGGTGAGGGAAGACTGGATCGGATGGTGTGTCTAAGGTCCCTTTCAGCTTAAAATCTTCTGCTCTTTGACTTATAAAATGGTGGACTTCTTTTCTCAAATGAATATTGATGATGAAAGAACTCTCACTGTCCAGGGCTACTTGCAACAACAGTCATCGCTCATGATGCTGAGGAACAGAGGGTAGCTAGTCTCATGCCTGGCAGCTCCAAAGGTCCACTTTCACTGCTAAAATTTAATGAAATTACAGTGCCAAAGACAATTGAATCCGTGAATCCTTGTCCTTGACTCTGTTCAGTATTCCTTTTTGTTGCTGACCTTTGTGATTTGGTTTTAATTTAAAGCTCTTCACAGTGGTTTCAACTCGTCTAAATTTGTAGATGGAGTATACAATACCTTAAAGAGACAAACATGTCTATCCAAAGGGCATTGGTTAATTTCTGAAAGATTTTGGCCCAAAGATCAATCATCTTGCATCTGCCTTTCAATTAATATTGAATGATGCTGCCTTTTCTCCATGTACACCTGAGCCATGGATGGAAGCAAGCCAGAATGAACCTCTGATAGAATAGGATACCTGCTTGGGATAGAAAGTTGGACGAAATGACCATTATAATCCTTTCAAATGTAAAGTTCTGCAATTCTATGAATCTCAATAGCTTATACAGCCTGTATACCGATGTGGATTGGTATTTATACATAATTTCATTGTTGATATTAAGTATAGTAGAAGTCAAGTCAAATTAGTGAACATGGATTGACTGAGTCATACTCCAGTTCTAGATGCTGCTCTATCACTAATGAGCTTTATACCCTTGACAAAGTCACTTAAAGCTCTCTCAACCTGGTATTCTTCAACTTTAAAGTATTGGACTGAGTGTCATCTGTGATCTCCTCCAACTCTAGGCATTCCATGACTTTAAGCATTGATGGTATAATTATTTTCCAAGAGTCTTTTTGTTTCTGTTGTATTTTTAGAGTCTACTTGAACTTGGGGAAATTATCTTCAAAAATCTCTTTGGGGAGTTGAAAGTCAATGCTAATTAAATATTATATTTATGCAGTTACATTAAAAAATAGCTTTCAGCCATTTCATTGTTTGAAATTCTCAAGCAAATGAAGAAAGTTTATGGGGAATCTAATATTACTATGATTAGAAGCTAAATTAGACTACTATAACAGAAGAAGGTGATTGCTGAGAGACTTTCTTCTCTGGGATAATAAAGGTGAAACCCTGTGCAAACCTTAAAAAGCCACATAAATGTCAACTACTATTAGTATCATTACCATTGTCATATTCACTATTACCTCATGATTCATATCTTTTCAGATGAGGTTCAGATAGAAGCAGTCCAAGGACAAGTTAATACCCTGTTACTATTCTTGTATATTTAATGTTCTGTAGACAGGTGGGTAAAGTGACTGCCTTTTATAATTGAATAAGAGAATGAGGCTATGAATTGAGGCTATAGATTCTCCATCTGCCCTCAACTTCACCACTACCCCCTCAACTGATGATATCAATTTCTACTTTACAGAGAAAAGAAAGCTTATCTGACATGAGCTCTCTAAACTCCCATCATCCACACCTCCAAAAATTCCATGGTTTCTCTGTGCTCCTGATCTTATCTCCTCTACCCTCATCTGTAAACTTCTTCCATCCTTCATTTCCCTTCTCTCTTACATAACCCGTATCTTTCTCTCTGTTGGCTCCCCTCCCTTCTATTTATAAACTCACAGAAGCATCTCCTATCCCAAATAAACAAAATAAGCCTTGCCTCAAAATTGATGCCTATTCAGGACAACTTTAGTAATAGATATGACAACAGGAATCGCAAGTACTTGCTGAGAGACTGCAAGTACTTCATTCTCTCCCCATGTGGTTTTAAAATTGCCAATTAGGTCTCTGTATTTTGAAAACTTTTTATTCTATGTAATTTGGGAGTAGTGAGTATTCACTGTGATATCCATTAAAAATATTGTCCTTGAATTTTTATGGATCAGTGTTTTGTCCAAGAGGTGATAATGGTTGATGCTGCTACCATTATTAGTATTATTATATAAAAGCTTTCATGTTCTTAATGAATTCAGATAGAAACAGTCCAAGTGATAAGTTGGTATCCTTTTTTTATATTTAGTGTGCCATGGACTATTGCATAGGTGAAAAAAAATAACTGTTTTTGTAACTGAATGAAAGTATTAGCATGTATGCTCTTCTTTACGTAGGATCAGTGAAAGCATTCTTAGTATAGTTCTAGAAGTAGACAGAATTATAAGGGGCAGTATTATGTTTTATTCTATTCCCACATAATTTTGACTTCCTCTCCTGGCACTAGATTTATAATATGGAGATTTTGCTGTCCAAGAAATAAAGCAACTTTCTGGTGGACAATTCTAGACACAATACAATAGACTGGTCAATAGCCAACTTATACCAAGTAGTTGGCAATCTACTCTGGGAGAATGATTGGATGCTGCAAATACCAGATATGGCTATCACCTAGGAGATAATCATATTTCTTGGCTACTATAAGGACAGGAGTGGTGAAAAGCCTAGGAATCAAGTTCCAAGAAGAACTTGAGAACCAGAGAAGATGAACAGTTCATACCAATTGATGGCCATCTTGGAATGGCCATAAGATCTATAGCAATATCTTATCTAACTCTGTCCTCATCTGTAAACTTGTTCCATCCTTCATTACCCTTCTCTCTTACATAACCCACCTCTTCCTTTCTATTGGCTCCTTTCCCTTTCATTTATAAACTCACAGAGGCCTCTCCTATCCCAAACAAACAAAATAAGTCTTGCCTACTGGTAGAGAAACCTGCCTACCGGTACTTCTTTGAGATCGGGAAAGCATGAAAATACTGCCCCCAGCCTGAATGGGGCCTCTGTGAAGGAGAAGGCTAAATCTAAAGACTGCCCTTTCCTAAACATACTCAAAACTATGGATGTTCAAAGGAAATTGTGGTAAATAACAGCAGCTTGCTGCTGTATTAGGGACTGAAGATGGCATTTTTCAACTTGGGCTATTAATGATCCATGAGTAGGGAACCAGAAGTTCTCAGTTTATCAACCCACTGACAACGGGGAAAGAGCCTGAGGCTGAAGACATGATAGCAAATAATCTTGCTGGAGATCAGTCCCATTCTTGATAACTAGTACAATGTACAATTAGGCTATTTAAGTTCAACTAGATCTTTATTACTACTTGTAATCTTTTTATTCCACTATTATCAGTTCCCTACCACATTCCCCAAAGTGGCTCTGCTAAAATTCTTTTTCTTTTTTTCCTTAACCCCCTGACTTCACTCCCTCACCCCTAATCTTCCATCAGTGACCTAACCTTCTACTTTACAGAGAAGCGAAAGTTTATCTTACATGAGCTCTCTGAACTCCCATATTTTACACCTAAAAAAATTCCATGCCTTCTCTGTGTTCTTGATCTAATCGATTCTATTCTCATCCATAAACTTTCCATCATTTGTCACCCTTCTCTCTTACATAATCAGTCTCTCCTTCTTTATTGACTTCTTTCCTTTCCATTTGAAAACATGAAAAATTCCTCTAATCCTAAACAAATAAAATAGCCCTTGTCTCAAAGTTAATGGGAGGTCTTTCTTCTCCTTTTTAGTGCCAAAATGTATTTTTTGTAAAAATGTTATTGATGTCTTTCAAAATTGCATTTATTTATGAATCTATTTCTATTCTACCTAAGTGAGCCTTCTCTTTAGGGGTGCAGAACTTGCAGCCTCGAGGCCATCCGTGGTTTTCTAGATTCTTGGGTACAACCTTTTGACTGAGTCCAAGTTTTAAGGAACAAATCTTTTTTTTTAAGGGGATTTATTCTATGAAGTCTGGATTCAGTCAAAGGGCCACACTTGAGGACCTAGAAGGTCACAGGTCCCCCCCGCCCCCCGAAATGAAGGGAAAAAATTAAAGCAAATCAACCAACACAATGATTATGCCTGACAGTACATACCACATAACAAATGAAAATCCCATTTCCTTCAAAGATCAGCTCAAGAGACACCTTCTTTATACCTTCTATATAGTCTCTCCCTGTCCTCCCCTCATTGTCCATTAGTCCGTTAAAAAGACTTCAATTTTATTTTATTATTTATTTATTTAGCTCTCTATTTATTCATTCATTTATTTATTCATTTCTTTCTTTCTTCATTCATTCATTTATTCATTCATGTATTCAACGTTCGTTTGTTTATTATAACGATTTCATTTCTACCCTTATATCTCTTAGTCCAGCTATGGGCAACCTTTGACCAGAAATTCAGCCCTTTGATTAAATCCACACTTCACAGAACAAATCCCCTTAATAAAAAAAATTTGTTCTGTAAAACTTGGACTCAGTCAAAAGGCCATACTCGAGGACCTAGAAGGCCACATGTGGCCCTGAGGCCACATGTTCACCACCCCTGCCCTAGCCTATGGTAGGTGCTCAAAAAAAGTTTGATTGAGTCATTTATTGATCCATGGTCTTCCTATGAACTCTTTCTATCTTTCCAATTCTTCTTACATGTGAATTCCCTCCATACATCCTACAATCCAGCCATATTGGTCAACCTATTGTTCAAACACTGGACTTTATCTCCCATCTCCCTGAATTTGTACTGACTGTCTCCCGTGCTTGTGATGTTCCCTGTCTTCATCTATTTCTCTTCAAAACTTTGGCTTCCTTAAAGACTCGGCTCAAGAGTCATTTTCTACTGGAGGCTAGTCCTTATCATTTTCCACCCCCACCCCACTGTACCCTAAGCAGCTGCCAGTGTTTCCTGCTAGGTTTGCTGCTGCTGCTATTGTTGTTGAATTGTGTTTGCCTCTTTGTGACTCCATAAGGGGTGTTCTTGGCAAAGATACTGGAGTGGTTTGCTATTTCTTTCTCCAGTGGACTAAGACAAACAGAGATTAAGTGACTTGCCCAGGGTCCCACACTGAGTATCTGAGGACAGATTTTAACTCACAAAGATACATCTTCCTGACTCCAGGACCAGCATTCCATCCACTGCCCTCCTGGCTGCCCTCCCCATTTGGGGTATTCTTGGCAAAGATACTGGAGTAGTTTGTCATTTCCTTCTCCAGCTCACTTCATAGATGAGGAAACTGAGGCAAATAGCATTAAGTGATTTGCCCAGGGTCACACAGCTAGTAATTGTTTGATGCCAAATTTGAACTCAGGTCTTACTGACTCCAGTCCCAGTGTTGCATCCACTGTGCCACCTAGCTGCCCTGAATTCACCCTGTAGGTAATTACTTATGGATGGACATGTTGTATTCTCCCTTAGAATGTTAGCTCCTTGTGGGAATGGACTGCATTTACTTTTTGTCTTTGTATCCATAACTTCTTTTTTTCTTTTTGGAGGGGGGAAGGTAGGGCAATTGGGGTTAAGTGACTTGCCCAAGGTCACACAGTGAGTTTTTTGTGGTGTCTGAGGTCATATTTGAACTCAGGTCCTCCTTACTCCAGGGACGGTGCTCTATTCACTGCGCCACCTAGCTGCCCCTGTATCCATAACTCTTAATATAGTGTCTGGCTATATAAGGAGTGTTTAATACAAAAAAGTCATTGATTAAATGGTCATAATGCTAATTCAGTGTCAGAGGAGGATTTGAATCCAGGTTGCTGACTCCTAGGCCAGTGCTCGCTCTCTCTCTCTCTCTGTGTCTCTGTCTTGTTTCTCTGAATCTGTCTCTGTCTGTCTGTCTCTGTCTGTCTGTCTCTGTCTATCTCTGTCTGTCTCTCTGTCTCTGTCTCTGTCTCTCTCTCTTTCATTTTCTTTTCCAGCTACTCACAAAATTTCATAAAAAAAAGAAAAATTCAGGCCGCCTCTTGATGACTGCAGTGCCTGGATTTCTGGGAACTCATACACAGACAACATCTACCTGAATCTTGAAAACCCAGCCCAAAGAAACAGCCTTTTTTTTCCTTTTCTCATCCATGGGAACAAGACAGAAGACCTACTGAGTTTTTTGAGTGAGTCCCTTAGAATGATCTATTGACGATGAGTCTGGTAGGGAGGATGTAAATCAGAGCCAGGATGGAAGACCAGACAGTTGCTTCTTATGGCCTTCTCCTAATGCTCTCATCTACAGGTCAGCAGAGAGAACCTTAAAGTATGAATGAAATCAAATTTTTAAAAAAATAGCCCCGTGTCTTTAGTCTGTTCCCACTAGATCACTATCATTATCTGCAATCAGTTCTATATATAATTAGATGGTTTATTTTTGCATAACAAAAACTATCCCTAATTATGTGTTATTTGTAAATTGCTACAGATCTGTGTGCATCTTTAGGTTGAAATGAGGGTCTTGCCCTTCACTGTAATACTCTTTCCCACACACCCCCAGAGCCCTGTTTTTTAGCAATAAGTCATGTTGGGGAAAAGGTTGTTTGTCTTTTTGTAAAGGTGCTTTTCTGCCTTTTCAACAACCGTAAAATATAGCCCCTGTCAGTCACCCTACATATACCCATCTGCTAAGCAGAGGGAGAATAAATGAAATCCTCACTATAAAAGGGTAGTGGGGAGGGGAATGAGCCAGCTTTTTTTTTTTAACAAGTGGTTGTTTGTCTATTTACAGACATACTCACACAGCTGTTAGCTGAGATCCTTATAGATGTTTGTTTTGAAAATCCCAGCAAAGTTATAATCAGGGACACCACTGAGCGGGACCACCAGAGTGCTGCTGGCTCTCTCCAGCTACTGGAGGGAGGGAGAATATTCTTTTTCACACTTAAAACAGAGGTTACAGTCAGGCTGGGGCTAGACAGAAGCTATCAGGATATTACTTGTAAGGAAGTTGATTGTTACTTTTAACTTCTGACACAGTATAAGATTAGAAGGAACTTTCAGGAAAGACCACATCTAAATCACGCCAAAAAATTGAGTTCAAAGTTTTGAAAAATGACTCCAAAGTTTAGTTAACTTAAAGTTCAGCAAATTCTTCCTTAGGTTAAAGTTAAGTCCCTCACTTGGCACCTCATATCTGCAAAAAGATTTAGCAATCTTAACTTTTATGAGTTCTGAGAGGTTAACACTAAAGTCTTATCTGAAGCTCTATCTCCCTTAGTCCCATTAACATGATGGTGAGGCAAGAAATCAATGTGATGTCACTAGTCCTCTTGGAGGATGAAACATGGACAAGACAGCCACCACAGCAGCAATATGATGGAGGCTAAAAAACGCTTTGTTGAACTGAAATGAATGAACCTGAATAATGTGTATCTGTTTTAACCTGAAAAAATAGAATAAAGAAAGGTCATATTTCTCCTGCTCAGGATTATACAAATAACTATCTATAGTGGAGCAAACTTCCATATATTTGGAAATCAGTAAAAAGGAATTCTCTTGAATCATTTAAATTTTTTTTTGAATTTTCGAGGTGAGACATTTGGGGTGAGGTGTACAGAAACAATTAGAAATTTGATGGGAATCCATGGGGTGATGCTTAAGTTATGGGGATGGATTGACCAGTGGAGGGACAGACATATGGACACTTTCATTGCTTTACATATTCCTGACTGGGTTCATTTCTAATATTATGCACCCTCCCAGGCCCACATTGCTTGCACTCTTCCCACTCTGACTCTCCATCCTACCTCCTCTCAGCAATCTTCTCTATTCTCTTAAGCCACCTACGTTGTCCCTTTCCCCATCTTCTCAGCAGAGAACTTTATCAAATACTTCACAGGGAAAAATGAGACTATCAGGAGGTCCCTCTTCTCCCGGACTCTACATTCCAAAAGGTGGATAAGTTACTCTTTACGCCTCAGTTTTTGCATCTGGAATATGAGGGCTTTGGACTCAGTGGTCTCACAGGTCATTTTGAGCTCTAAATCTGAGATTTTATGATTAGAGATGGAAAGAGTCCTAACATTACAGTCTGAGGACCTGAGTTTGAGTCCCAGCTTTTCTAGTACCTGTGGGATTTCTTAATTTTTCTGTACTTCAGTCTTCCCATCTCTAAAATGGAGCTCAGCTAGGTGAGTTATAAGCTTTCCTCCAACTCTCAGTTCTATGATCTCATATTAAAAATCTTGTGCTGCCTACACAAGCTGTTTTCCACCACTTACAGCATTTAAGAAACAAACAAAATATTACCTCTGAAAGCACTGCAAAGAAATGCCAGTATAAACAGAAAAAATAAAAATTTAGGGACAGAGTGATTTGGTATCTGTCTGTGAACAAATGCTTTCATCCCATATATCATGACCAGAAAGCTTTTATTAAATTCTTCTCTATGTCTATGTTAAGTTCAGGGGAAAAAGTAAACAAGCAAACAAAACAAACAACAAGAAGAAACAAAGCAGTTCTTACAGCCTGAGGGCCTTAAACCGGTAGCTGACAAAATACTCCACAAAGTTTGTAAGTAGAGGCTCCTCTCAAATTCTGAGTTTGTAGGCATCTGGAGCTTACTATAATTTACAGGGAGGAGAAGCTACCTTTCTGGAGAACTACGGACTGTTTGTTTAAATCTTTTCCTGTTTAAGATTTTTCAGTGCCAGTCCCACAGAGTGCATGGATGACCTCTACAACATAAGTTTTTGTCTTTTGTTAATTTTTCTAATTGAAATTTTTTTAAAAATATCATATATTTAAGGATTCAGGTCATTAAAATTTTTGGAAAATGCTTTGGAGCATTGACTTTCACATTAGTGGTCATAACAATTTTAAGTCTTAAAGTACAGTGTAATTGTCACCTAAGATCATTACATAAATTATCTCATAGAGTTCTCACAGTAGCCCTATGAGACAGGTATTATTATGAATCCCATTATACAGATGAGGAAACTGATGCTGGGAGAGATTAAGAGTCATGCAGCTAGTCTGAGGCAGGAGTCAAACTTACATTTTTCCAATTACAAGGTCCTAGGTAGAATGCATTTGGGGAATGATTATTAGATTGTGAACTTCTTAAAGGGAAGGACTGCTTTTTGCCTGTTTTGTATCCCCAGCACTTAGCACAGTGCCTAACATGTAATAGGTGCTTTGTTCAGTTGTTCGGTTGTGTCTTGACTCTTTAAGAACCCATTTGGGGTTTTCTGAGCAAAGATACTGGAGTGATTTGCCATTTCCTTGTCTAACTCATTTGATAGATGAGGAAACTGAGGCAAACTGGGTTAAGTGACTTGCCCAGAGTCACACAGCAAGTAAGGTCTGAGGTCAGATTTGAACTTAGGAAGATGAGTCTTCCTAACTCCAGGCCTCATGCTCTATCAACTGCACAACCTGGCTATCTTAATAGGCCCTTAATAAATGTTTATTGTCTGACTGCTTTATAGCTTATATTTTGTTCCCATGTCCTTTTGAAATCTTGTCTCGACAATTTTCCGCTTTTTATCTAAAGCAATGAGGTACTAGAGGGAGAGACAAGACAGCCAATAACATGTGTCAATCACATCAAAATACTACCATAACCTTGACCACTATCTCTCCTCAGAACCCAATGGAAACAGCCCAGGACCTTGAAACCAAGAGCCTTGGAAATAGCAGTGTCTACAGCCCCGAGCCCTTAGCCATCGCCTTGGAAGGCAACCCCTGTGGAAATGCAGTCTGGCCACTGCTGCTGCAGGTGGTATTGAACTGGACTAGCTATTGCCACAGCTACGGAAGACCTGAATAAGACAGTTGTTGCCTCCAAAGCCCCTCGGCACCATCAAATGGCTCAACATCAGCAACGGACATGATTTTACCACTAGGAAATGATGTGAAAGAAGGGGAATTCCTATATGCTTTGCAGCTGCAGCTGAAAGACCACAGGACCTTTCTGTTTGACTTGCAGCTGAAATCTTCCATCTGTGTTTTCACCCCCATTGAGAAGAGGAACTGTCTAACTTTTCAAATGTTTCCCCTCATACTCAGCACGGTGCTTTACATGTGGGGGCACCTAATAAATATTTCTTTCATTCACCCATTCTAAACATTTTATTATCTCCTTTCTTTCCAATTTTATATTGCTTGCTTACAAGAAAAAGTGATAGTGCGATCCTGGAGTTAAAGGAGCTAAGAGGCCAGGGCTGAAGCTATACATCTGGTCAATGATAGAAAGATGTGTACGATGTATGCTATTGACAGAAGTGACAGAGAGCCTTGCTCTTTTTTTCTTCCTTTCTTTTTCTTTCTTTCTTTCTTCCTTTCATCTCTCATTCTCTCTCTCTTTCTCATTGTCTCTCTGTCTGTCTCTCTGTCTCTGTCAGTCTCTCTGTCTCTGTCTCTCTCTGTCTTTCTGTCTCTGTCTCTCTGTCTTTCTATCTTTGCTCTCTGTGTCTGTCTCTCTGTCTCTGTCTTGCTGTCTCTCTGTCTCATCTCTGTGTCTGTCTCTCTTCATGTCTCTACTCCTCTCCTTCTCTTATCTCCTCTTCTTTTCTTTTGTCTAATTCTTTTTCATCTCTAATTCATTTGACAGATGAGAAAACTAAGGCTTGCCCAGGGTCATACAGCTAGTAAGTGTTTGTGGCCAGATTTGAATTTAGGAAGATGAGTTTCTCTAACTCCAGGTCCTCTCTCTCTTCTCTTTCCCTGTTACTTTCCCCTCTATATCTTCCTCTCTCCCTCTTTCTGTCTGTCTTTCCATATAGCTGCCTAGATCAATCGAGATAAAATTCTATATCAGTAATTCCATTCATCGATTCATTGACTTTGTCTATATGAAGCTAAGCATGCAGATTAAAAACGAAATCCCTCAACTAATTAGATAAAAACTGATTTACATAGGGTTCTCCTGGCAGGAACTTGGTATTAGCTGGCGCCTCTGCCTGTTACAGACAGATTATTGTTGATGCTGAGCACAGAAAATTGTATAGTAAGACTTTCTCCTTTCTCTTTCCTATCTGTCTCTCTCTCTCTCTCTCTCTCTCTCTCTCTCTCTCTCTCTCTCTCTCCTCCCCTCTCTCCCCCTCCCCCCTTCCTCTCCCTTTCTCCTCTCATTCTCTTTCTCTCTGTTTCTTTTTATCTCTTTATGTTTGTCTATCTATCCTTCTATCTCTCTTTCTTCTCCATGCTTCTCCTCTCGGTCTTCCTGTCTCTGTCTTTATTTCTATCTCTTGTTTTCCTCTATTTTTCTTTTTCTCTTCTCTCTCTTCTCTTCTCTCCTCTCCTTCTCCTCTCTCCCTCTTCCTCTTCCTCTCCCTCTCCCTCTTCCCCTCCCCCCCCTCTCTGTGTGTATCTCTCTTCATATAACTACATAGATAAACCAATGGAGATAAAATTCTGTTATCAGTGATACTATTCACGGGCTCTGTCCATCTGATGTCAAACGTCCAAATGAAAAACGAAATCCCTCAACTACAGTTTAAACTAATTTACGTAGAATTCTCCTGGCAGGAGCTCAGTATTAACCAGTGCCCCCACCCGTTACACTATAACAATTATTGATGATAATGAACATGAAGAACTGAAAGATCCTGAAGTGCCTTCTGATTCATCAATGAATAACTGAATTCCTTGGTCTTAGTTTCAGGATCATAAAGAGATTATTTTTTTTTAATGATCATTTATTTATCTTATAGGAATAAACTCTCCATGACTACTTTCTGTCCTTTAGCTCCCCTACACAACCCACCCCCAAAAAATCTAGCTTAAATTCTACGATCATACAAGTTAGAGCTAGAAGGGACTTTATGAATTATCTTAGACAAACCAGAGAGACCACACAGATAGTAAGTAGAAGAGAAGAAATGCAAAGTCAGACTCACCAAGTACATACCTTCTTGTGATACCATACCGTCCACAAGCTATTCCCTTGTTTTCTCACTTATTTCTTCTCCCTTTCAATAATACGAATCTCTAGGGGTGTGCTGGTTAATGTTTAACAACTGGATCTCCAGAAAAAAAAATTGTATCCATCATATACTTTGAAGGTTAATCTGCATGATTAACATTTTTTTCTCCATCCCTTCTTTTTTAGACAACCAGCAAAACAATAGATTGAGCTGTGATTTGTGAACTTGTCAGTTTCTTAGGTATTAATGGCCACACCAAAAAATTTAACAATCGACTCTCACAAGCCTGTTTGAGCACCCTTGCTAGTAAGTCGCATTCATTTGAGTTTTAAGTTTCACTAAGCACTTTCTTCTCAACAGTCCTCCAAAGTAGGCATGTGATTATGCATGGGCTAACGTATGCAGGTTCATATAACCAAAGATTTAGTATTGGAAGGGATTTCAGAGGTCATCCAGTCTAATTTCACTTTGTAGATGAAAACTGAGGCCCAGAGAGTTAATACTAATAATTATTATAAATAATATATCAATAATAAAAGCTAGTATTTATATTACCCTTTAAGATTTGTGAAGTGCTTTATAAATATTATTTCATTTGATCCTCATAACAATGCTGGGATGTAGGTGCCATTATTGTAGCCTCCATTTAACAGATGAAGAAAGTAAGGTAACCAGAGTAAGTGACTTGCCTAGGGTCACACAGTAAATGCCTGAGACAGAATTTGAACTCAGGTCTTCATGACTCCAGGTCTAGTGCACTATCCGTGGTACTCACTTGATTACTCACATAGAATGTGGCAGAGGCGTACTTTGGACCAAATCCACTGCTCTTTCTACTTTAGCATACTTTTTTTTTGTTTGTTTGTTTTGTTTTGTTTGTAGGGGGGAAGGCAGGACAATTGGGGTTAAGTGACTTGCCCAAGGTCACACAGCTAGTAAGTGTGTCAAGTGTCTGAGGCCAGATTTGAACTCTGGTTTTCCTGACTCCAGGGATGGTGCTCTATTCACTGCATCACCTAGCTGCCCCTTTACCATGCTCCTTGCAGCAGACAGCTTCCTGTAATTGGAGCCAGAGATAAAGTAGGTAGGGCAAGTATTTATTATCCCCATTTTGCAGATGAGGAAACTTAGGCTCAAAGAAGTTAAGTGACTTTGTCCATAATCACACGGCTATTTGTGTCCAAAGTGAGACAAACCCAGTGTCTTGATTCTTGGTCCAATGTTCAATCCGATATATAACACTGCCCTTTAAATGTAAGAAATAATGGCTTTATTTTGCATTTATGCCTATCAACATCTTTGGTGAGGAAACTAAATAAGGGATTGTCCCACGGGCAGAGCCGTGGTCTCTCCCATACCCCCATTGTAAAGTATGTTTTCACCTCCCATTCATTCAGGAAAGATCTCTGCTCAGATATCCAGATGAAGACACAGTTTCATTCTGTATTTCTGAGACTTTCCCCTCAATTGCCCCTTTGCCTCTGTTCTCTCTCTGTCTGAGTCAGTGAATCCCCAGCTGGGCTGGAACATCGATGCCATCAGAGAACTGAACGTCTCAGCCTCCATGCATGTGAGCACCATTGTTCTGTCATAGGCTACCGTGTACAGGCTGCTGGACTGTTGGTGTTTATGGCTGGTTGGGTGACAGGAAGAAACTTGGTACTTTTGTATTATTTAAACACTAATTCCATTCATAGCCACTGTTTATACCAAAGAAAAATGTTCTCACAGACAGTACCATAACTTAGAAAATATTTGGATGAAATGTTGAATGGTTTATTTTACTCCCTTTATTAGTAGCTTTTATTCCCAAACACAGTGAAACCCTTTTGCAAAAGGCTTTGGTGATACTGTGGGCCAACCCTTGTCCTCCAGGGACACAGTGATGGCTTAGAGACACATTTTCTCCACCAGTCCTAACAATGTCCTATAGGCCACTCAGTGAAAAGGTAGTATTCCCATTGATCAGATAAAGTTACTGAAGCTCATAGCAATTACTGAGGTCAATGGATGGTGGTATCATGTGAACAGTATGGTATCATGGAGAAGGTGTATCGTTGGTGGGCCTATATTCTTCTCTTCTACTTACTATCTGTGTGGCCTCTCTGGGTCACTTGTAATTGTGATATGCAACATGGCTGACCTGGGCATCCTCCTAAAATGTGAGTTCTGGGAGAAACCATCTGCTCAGAGAGACGCCCAAAGCATTTCAGGAGAAAGACCTAGGGCATGGTAGAGGAGGTCTGGAGGGCAGACTGGAGAGAAACGAGAGTAAAGTAGTTTGGCCAAGGTCACACAGTCAATGGTAGAAACAAGACCCCAACCAAGAATCTCTCTAGAAGTCCAGTGTTCTTTCAAATACACTATTCTGTTCCTCTCAGGAAGTCTACAATATGTATAATTTATGTTCCCCCAAATGAGTTACAATGGCTTTAATACATTATCTCATTGGAACTGTGAGGTACATAGAGATATTCTCATTTCTATTTTATAGATAGGTAAACTGAGATTCAGAGTAGTTAAGTGACTTGTTCAAGATTTATGTAATTAATAAGCTTTGGAGGCAGGATTCAAACCCAGGTCAACTCTGTATATTAAATACTAGGGAGGGGTGGCTAAGTGACACAGTGAATAGAGCACTGGTCTTGGAGTCAGGAAGACCTGAGTTCAAATCCAGCCTCAGACACTTAATACTTATTAGCCATGTGACCTTGGAAAAGTCATTTAACTCCAACTGCTCTGCCTTCCCCCGCTCCAAAAAATAAAATAAAATAAAATACTGGGGAGAACAGATTTGGTGGTTTCTGAGGTCTCTTCCAGCTCGAGATCTATTATCCTCCAAACCTCTCTTACTAGAAAAGGAATAAAGTAAGTCAATTCCAATTGAAAGCCAGCTGATCTTACAAGCATCCTAGAAAGTGGAAAACCTACCAAGGTTAACAACAGTATCATTTCTTGCCATATCAAGGTTTTCCCTAGTATAACATTAAACTGAATAGATGTGACAGATATGAAATCAGAAATATTTGCCATTTATAGGGTACTTTAATAATATTTACATTTAACTACCTAAATGGTTTGATTTTTACTAAGTATTTTTCTTTTAATCACTCATTTTATATATGAAGAAGCCAACGTTTATAGGTCCAGTGACATACTTGTGCTCAAATAGATTAAATTAGATAACATGCAAAGTCAGTTATTCAATAAGCATTTAGTAATCTATGTGCTAGACCAGTGGAGGGGAACGTGAGCCACACTTGAGCCACTGGAGAAAGGGCCACACTTGAGGACCTAGAGGGCCACAGGTGACCTTGAGGCTACAGGTTCCTGACCCCTAGTGGAGATACTGTGCTAGACACCAGGAAAAAAATATACAAGTAGAAAGATAGTTCCTGCCCTCAAGGAGCTTACCTTCTAATGCAGGAAGACAATACCTAAAAGGAAGGTGAAAAAGGTGCAGATGAGGAAGAGGACTAAGGTACCAGCCTAGGGGCATAGTATAGTAATTCCAGAGTGCAACTGAGAGGTATGCAACATGACTGGCCAGGGCATCCTCCTTAAATGCTGGGAAGAGCCATCTGATCAGAGAAAAGCCCAAAGCATTTCAGGAGGAAGGCCTAGGGCACAGCAGGGAGGTCTGAGGTGCAGCCTGAAGATAAATGAAAGTAAAATGCTTTGAAAAATTTAGTTTATGTAAGTGCTAGCTCTTATGTATCTTGTAAGACACAGAGCTGGGATTCTAAGCCACCTATCATTATGGTAGCATTGAGAGAATCATTTGGGCTCTTCCCATTATACTGCTACTGACAGGGGCAGCTATGTGGCTCAGTGGATAGAATGCTGGGCTTGTAATCAGGAAGTTCAAATCAAATGAGTTCAATTTCAGTCTCTGATACTTAATAGTAGTGCAACCCTGGGCAAGTCACTTAACCCTGTTTGCCTCAGTTTCCTCATCTGTAAAATGAGCTGGAGAAGGAAATGGCAAACCACATCAGTAACTCTGCCAAGAAAAGCCCAAATGGGGTCATATGACTGAAATAACTCAACAACAAATCTGTTGACAATTCAATACTTCTCAGGAGTTATTGTTAGGATTCAAACTTCCTGGCAAACCTGAAAGTACAGTATAATACAAGCTATGATTACTAGTCAATAAAGCATTTTTATAATTATACTATTTATATTGATTATATTTACATTGAGGCAGATAGGTGGCACTGGACTTGGGGTCAGGAAGACCTGAATTCAAATCCAGACACAGACACTTGCTAACTATTTGATCCTGGGCAAATCACTTAATATCTTTCTGCCTCAGTTGCCTTATATGTAAGATGGGTATTATAATAATAGCTTCTACCTCCCAAGCCATTATGAAAGTCAAACAAAATGATATTTGTGATGGGCATGCAGATCTTAAAGCAGGATAAAATGTTAACTATTATTGCTATTCTGTCACTTAATAGGGAATGAAGATTCACTGATCCATGACACTGACTACAAAACAGGAGGTATATTTCTGAACTCCTCTAAAATCCATGAATTTATTTCTTTTTTTTTTCAGGTACCTGCTCATGTTTTCTGTCTCCTCTGCTGCCTGGGGGAACAAGTTTATAGAGCTATTATTCTGTGTACAGTAGTACCATATTTTATTTATCTAAAATAGCACCTTTCAAGCTTTGAAGAGGACACCTCTAACTATGATCTAGGGGATTTAGATACCGGATAATTTTTTTTACATAGCTATAGAAATATATCCATCTCCATCATTATTTTATTTTATTTTTGCTTTTTTGGAGGACAGTTGGGGTTAAGTGACTTGCCCAAGGTCACACAGCGAATAAGTGTTAAGTGTCTGAGGCCAGATTTGAACTCAGGTCATCCTGATTCCATGGCTGGTGCTCTATTCACTGCACCACCTAACTGCCCCAATCCCCATCATTATTGCAAGTAGCTCTTGAATAGATATGTTCCTGTTGAGTTTTTTTTTTTTAACAGGTAGAGTTACAGGTATACAGTTGGATTCTGACTATAGAAACATTGTTTTGTACTAATTGTGCTTCTCTGTTTTCTTTTTAATATCCTCATTAATGATCTAATAAAATAAAATCTCCTCAAAGACAAGGGTTGTTTGATTTTATCTTTGTATCTCCAGGGCCTGGTATGTAGTCAAATTTAATAAATACTTATTGATTGATTGATGCCAAAATCTGTCAACAACTTTGGTTTAAATCATGTAAAAGGTAGATGTCTGCAAGATTCAACAGCTGGCAAGGAATGACAAGATCCCTTTCCTTGGGTGGGTTCATCATCAGAAATGTCTTCAAGGTCTAACGACTTTGATTAAATTCATAATATGAACTATACTTTGATGTAAGTGGTTCTTGATATGCCTACCCCTTTATACTTCATGGAAATGCTACAGGCCTTTGAATACCACACATTCATTTTCAGACCAAATTCAGAATCCAGGTCCAGACGTACTCAGAGACAAACAAACAAACAGAAAAAGGATTATGACTCAACATTTTTGACAATCAAGTGTGGGTTGATTTGGGTTCAATCCCAGGCTTGGGCAAAGGTTCAAGCTACATTTCATTTTGATCAAATTGGCTTCTCTATCCTTAGCTTAATCGTGACAACACTCCCACCTCTGGGGCTGAAATGTTGCATGATGAACCAACACCTCCTTTGGGATTAAAGAAAGAAAAAACAAAACCTAACCACAGTTTTGAGACCAAAAATACCTTTTTGTTTTAATAATCCTATTTTCCCCTTGCTTTTGTATGTTACCGTTTGTCTTCCCTAACCTTTGTTTGAACTAAGACTTTGACGACAATTAGTTTTATTGTATATATGAGAGTTCAAATCTGGGCTCAGATACTTATTAGCTGTGTGACCCTGAGCAAGACACCCTTTGTTTACCTTGTGGTTGTGGTTGTTTGGTTGTGTGTTTTGTCCTTTGCTCTGGAAGAAGATCATGATGTCAGGGAGATGATGACATGACTTGCAATTGACTTTGATTTGAGGGAGGAAGGGATGTGCAAAGTAACCAGCCTCACTTTGTCCTCCAGAGCTATCTGGGTCCAGTGGCCAGATATTCCTCAGAATCACTGGAGATGCCCAGGATGCAGAGGGAAACCTTGGCCCTTTTAAACTAAGGTCTTTCCAGGTTCTCACTTTGAGTGGGTCAATGCCCATCTTTGTCTTAATACTCTGGAGAAGGAAATCACAAACCATTCCAGTATCTTTGTCCAGAAAACCCCAGACAGTATGGTCCATGGGGTTGGGAAGAGTCAGACAAGACTTAAGTTCTGAAAGACAGCAACAATAGCAACATATATGGGAGAGCAGTTTGGAATAAGTAAGTATTCTCAGCCCACTCTGCATCCAAGTTCTAACCAAGCCCCAACCTGTTTGTCTGGAAAGGGTTGCAACATAGACCTTTAAAGCAGAGGCTATGTGGAGCAGCAGAAATGATATTTTGTAAATAGCACAGTGGATAGACTACTGGACCTGGAGCCAGGGAGACCTAAATTATGTTTCAAACACTATCTGTGTGATGAATCAATTAACCTGTATCTGCCTCAGTTTCCCCAGCTGTAAAATGAATATAATAATAGGGTCTACCTCTCAGGACTATTGTGAGGATCAAATGAAATAATACTTATAAAGTGCTTTGCAAGCTTTAAATTGTTAAATAAAAATTATTAGCCAGAGAATTAGGAAGCTAGTCCCAACTATAACAGTGGTTGTATCCCTTTGAACAACTGTGTAGGATAAGTGTAGAGATAGTATAAGATAGAATTAGATAGATAAACTAGAACCAATAGGGCCATAGATCCCTGGAATGGGATTTTATTAGAAGACTGTGAGGTTGAGTCCAGGAATAGCAGCTTTATCAGAGTCTTTCATTAACAAGATTTCTTGGGGTAGCTAGGTGGTGCAGTGAATAGAGCACCAGCCCTGAAGTCAGGAGGACCTGAGTTCAAATTTGGCCTCAGACACTTAACAATTACTAGCCGTGTGGCCTTGGGCAATTGCCTTCCAAAAACCAAAAAAAAAAAAAAAAAACCCAGAAAGATAGCAGCAATTGCAATACTGGTCTGGAGTACAAGCTCATTTACAAAATACCATGGACAACTGTTACAAATGACTATAACCAGTGCGAAGATGAGGTATACAACAATTATGATTATTCTTGATCAAAGCATGAGGAAGGAATAGACAGGCTTTTGAAAATAGTTTTCTATGGTATTACAGCAGATTATATCTTCATAGCCATGTAACTCCCTAAAACTTATAGGGAATGAGGTCACACTCTGTTTTACTGTTCATTTATTTTTAAAGGTATGCAACTCAGTGGGGGAAAATGTAAGCTTGAAGACAATCCTCATGCAATTAGGATGCATACCTTAAATTATAAGGCTTTATGGTAGATATAAATATAGATGTAACTTCTTTTCAAGGATTTGTTAAGGACTGAAATTAAGTGAACTATTAGAGAAGCAGCTAGATGATGTAGTAAATAGAGAACTGGGCCAGGAGTTAGGAAGATCTGAGTTCAGATTTGACCTCAGACACTCACTCAGACACGTGACCGTGGACAAGACACCTAACCTCTGTTTGCCTCAGTTTCTTCATGTGGAGCAGGAAATAGCAAACCACTCCAGTATCTTTGCTAAAAAAGGGGTCACAAAGGATCAGACACGACTGGAAATAACTAACCAATAACAAAAGACATCTTATTTGACACTAGCCCCAGCCCCTTGAGATCGTTAGAAGAGTTTTTCTGAGAAGAACAATGATGTAGTAGACGTAGTGCTGAATTTATATTTAGGAAGGGCTGGGTTCAAATCCTGACTCAAATACTTACTGGCTCTGTGACTATGAACAAATTACAGTAGTAGAAACCTAGTAAAATTTCTCTCATCCTTAGATATGATGAGTAAAATATGTTATTATATTATATTATGATAGGATTAATTTATAAATGTCAATATAATTATAAAATTACATATAAATTATATATAATTATAAATATATAATTAATATATACATATATTATCATATCATATATTATTAGATATCATGAATAAAATGATAAAAGCACCTATTTTACAGGATTGTTGAAGAACAGGTCAGATACTTTGTGTAAAGTATTTTATAAAGCCTTAAAATCTCTATATAAATGTTAGCTATTCTATTTTTAGTCCCCATTTTACAGATGTGAAAACAAAGGCTTAGGGAGGTTAAGTGACTTGCCCATAGTTGCATAGCTAATAAAAGTCATAAGTAGTAGCTGAATCCAGTTCCCCCTCAAGCTAGGTGCAATATTCTTTAAGATACATCTCTCTAGTGGTTTCCCTGAGAGGTTAAATGGCTTGCTTAAGGTGAGAAGGCAGTATATTGGTATGTGACAGGTAGGACTTGGATCAGTCCTGAGTTCAAGGTCAGTTTTCTCTCTTTTATGCCAATGCTACCTTTATAACAATAACAATACTGACACTAATGATTCTATAGACTTAAGCCTTTTGAAATATTTCATCATGACAAATATCATTTCATTCGAGCAATAGTAAGTATTTGCTGAATTGAACTAAGGAAAATAGACTTAACAAAAATAAATTTCATAGAGGCTGAAATCTCCATAAATGTTGACTACAATTATTAAGACAAAATGCATTTTAATTCTCATTGCTTGGATATGAATAAAAATGCAATGATCCAAATGAAAATTTGCAAACAATCTAATAGCTGTGTGAAATTTCAAGGCATTGGCAAATTATCTAAATAGCCTCTTCTAAGAGTTGTCTGAATGAAAAGAGAGAAAAATTAGCCCACAGAATATTTAGATAATTTGTCAATGTTGTATAACATCTGGATACAACATCAAGATACCCAGTTGGTTTCTTCTTAATTATGTATATTCAACCTAAAATTCTGTCAGAGTGTATACTGGAAAAGTGAAATCATTCTAGTAATCTTTTTTCAATATATTAAAGATCTCATGATTTCCTTGATGAAGCTATTCTGTCCTCTCATGTAGATTATTGTCCTTCCTGTGGGGGGTTAATGTTCTTTTTTTTTTGCTTTTTGGAGGGCAATTGGGGTTAAGTGACTTGCCCAAGGTCACATGGCTAGTAAGTATCAAGTGTCTGAGGCCAGATTTGAACTTAGGTCCTCCTGACTTCAGGGCCGGTGCTCTATTCACTGCACCACCTAGCCGCCCCTAAAGTTCTTAATACTATGCAATAATCTGAGGTCTTTATGAGGAGCAATCAACAAAATTTACAATTCAGTGACCAAATCTCTAGTAAGCATTGGTGATTGCTTTCAAAGAAAGAAAGGAAACCAAATCCCCTTCTTTCTTTCTTAAAATGACAGTACAGTAGGATAGCCAGGCAATGGAAATTAAACAGATTCTTCTAAGGCATAACTTTAAGCCTCCTGTGCAGAGCCAAGTATTTTCAAATATCATGTGATAATAATTCTACTCTCAAAAAAAATACAAAATGATTATGCAAATAACATGTGAATAAGAGCAAAGATAGGAGCTAAAGAAAATATTAGGTAATTAGGTAGTGCAGTGAAAAGAACACTATAGACTGGAGTCAGAAAGACCTGAGTTCAAACTCAGCCTCAGACATTTACTCTCTATGTGTTGCTGAGCAAGTCACAACCAATTTGTCTCAATTTCCTCATCTGTAAAGTGAAGATAATGGCATTTACCTCCCAGGGTTTATTGTGAGGATAAGATGAGATAATATTTGTAAAGTGCTTTGCAAACCTGAAAGCATAATATATTCATTAATAATAATAATAAATGATAATTTTAATTATTAATAGGCAATATTGATTATTATTATGTTTATCACAAGGGCATTATGGTCAATTTGTGGGACAAAGGTCAAGCAAGATTGAATGTCAAGGTAACTTTATTAGAAACATATTACCTAGAGGGCTGAGGTCATAGAATCTCGCCTACTTTTACAGATAAGGCAGGTAGGGCCCAGAGAGGTAAAGTGGCCAAAACCTCATAGGCCCAGAATTTTAACTTTGGCCCTCTGATGCTAGAGAAAGTACTTTTTTGTTGTACCAACCATCACTTTTTGTATCAATGCCTTCCCTGATCTGCTGCTAGCACCTTTTTCTTCAAATTTATATTTTATCTGCTTTGTCTGGTTTTGTGTGTGTGTGTGTGTGTGTTTACATCTCTGTAAGCACATGCTGTCCACCTTATTAGAATGTAAGCTCTTTGAGAACAGACATTCACTTTTGCTTTTGAATCCCTAGTTCCCATAGTCACATAGCTGTAAGCTCTCCTTAAAAAAAAATATATATATATATATATAGGAAATATATATATATATATGTATGTACATATATATGCATTTTAAAATTTATTTTATTTTTACTCTATGGAATAAAAGAAGCATTTCTATAACACATAATAAAAAGATGATTGCACATGAAACTGCAAATCTATTATGTGTGACTTGCTATTCCTTTTCAATTTATAATAAACTTATTGTGTAATATTCTTTTCTTGTTTAAAATTTTCCCTCCCCAACCCTGCACTAGAGATAGCTACCATTAGACACAAATAGGTCTATGTATATGTGTGTGTGCGTGTGTGTGTGTGTGTGTGTAAAATCATTTTATACATATTGCTATTCATTAGTTCTTTGTAGATAGTACCTTCTTCCTATGTCCTTCAGAGTTAATATGGCTATTTATAGGAGTCAAAATGGCTTAGTGGCTTAAAGTTGTTCTTAAAATAACATTGTTGCTACTGTATACAACGTTTTCTTGGTTCTGCTCACTTCACATTGAATCATTTCATGCAAGTCTATCCATGTTTTTCTAAGATCATCAAGCTCATTATTTCTTATAACACAGTAGTAGTCCATCACAATCATATACCCCAACTTGTTCAGCCAAACAAACTTATTCCTTTTTTCTTCTTTTACATAGAAGAATCATAGCCTGACACATAGGAAGTGTTTAATAAATGCTTGTGGATTGATTGGTTGATGGATACCAAATCATTCTCCTTCTCCTAAGCCTACCCAGAGAAATGAGTTTTAATGTTTTTAAGTTAACAACTTTTTACTATAATCATAGGAAAGGTTGTTGAATTTATAAAAATATTGTGGTAAAGGATTTTCCTGAACTCAAAATTAAAGAGTTGGATTTGAGTCATGTCTCTGCCCATCAGTGTTTAACCCAACTCAAGTCACTAAGCACTCATGAAGAGCTTATTGTGTGTCAGGTGCTGTGCTAAGCATAGGAGGTACAAAGAAAGGCAAAAGATAGTCCCTGTCCTCAAGGAGCTCACAGTCTAATGAGGAAGACAACAAGCAAACAACGGGCTATAAAGAAGCTATATGAGAGATAAGTAAGTATACATAACACAAAAGTCTGTCCTTCAGTTTTCCTTCCAGATATTGATCCTGCTGGGACAGGTAGATGGAGCATCCAGCCTGAAATCAGGAAGACCTAAATTCAAATCCTCAGATACTTACTAGCTGTGATTCTGAGTAAGTCATTTGACCCTGGTTGCCTCAGTTTCCTCATCTGCAAAATGAACTGGAGGATGAAATAGCAAACCTCTCCAGGATCTTTGCTAGGAAAACCCAAAATGGGATCACAAAGTCAGATATGACTGACATACACATACATATTTGAATATATTTTATTATAACTTAATTTCCTGTGTAATCCTCTGTATTGTATTGTATTTTGTACATTTAAAAACATCATTTTAAGAAGTACATAAGTTTCACCGTATTACTAAAGGGGCCAATGAAACAACCATGAAAAGATAAGAACCCCACAGACTGCAGGGCTCTAATGTTGCATTTCAAAGTACAGAAGCAAAGGAATTGTCAGTCTCAAAATTAAAACAAAACAAAACAACAGGCCTCCTGTTTCTTCTTTATTTTAAAAGATAATGCCTCAGGCGGCAGCTGGGGGAGACATTCTAAGTTTCTGTGTTAGAAGTAGAGCAGAATTTAAAGATTTTGTGGGTGCTATAAATAGGAAAGTTTCTTTTGCTTTTCACTAGAGAAGATAATTACCCTACATAGTAGAGAGCACCTAGACATAAGAAGGAGTAAGCCTTCCAGCCACTGATAATCTGCAGATCTCCATACAGGATGTTTTAAGGCGAGATGAGAAAGGTGAACAAGTGTCCAGAACCAAGGCAGAAGACCTTGAAAGAAAGTTCTAGAGTAAAGAAGTTAAGGGCCCTGTTAAAATTTTGGGTTATCTACCAGAAGAGAAGCTGACCAAGGGGTTACTCCCCTCCTTGGAAACTCTCAGACCTTTTCTATTGAGCATAGAATAAATGATTACCTCATAGGATCGCATATTTAGAATTGGAAGGGACTTGAGGGGTCATTCAATCGAATTCCCTCATTTTGCAGTTGAGCAAACAAAAGCCCTGATGAGTGAAGAGATTTTCACAGTGGCCCATAAGAGGCACTTAGATAGCAAAGTGGATAGAGCTTTGCGCCTGGACCCAGGAAGAGCTGGTCTCACATGCAAACTCAGACACTAGCTGTATGATCCTGGACAAGTTTCCAAAATGGAGATAATAATAGCACCTGCCTCACAGGCTCTATGCGACGATCAAATTAGATGGGATTTTAAAAGTGCCTTGCACATTACCTTGCACATAGTAGACTTATTCCCTTCTCCCTTTATCTAGAGCTAGAAGAGATACTAAAAAGCATTCATATCTTCATTGTATAGATGATGGAACTCAGGCAGTGAGAGGCTAAAAACTTGTTCAATGTCACACAGGTAAGTGACTAGCAATGGGGTGGCTAGGTGGTGCAATGAATAGAGCACTAGCCCTGGAGTCAGGAGGATGTGAGTTCAAATCCAGACTTAGACACTTAGCTGCCTGACCTTCGGCAACTCATTTAACCCCAATTGCCCTGCCTTCTGCCCTCCAAAAAGCAAAAAAAGAAAAACAATTTTAAGTGATTGCCAAGATTCAATATTAATAAATGCATTAAACAGAAGTGGAGGTCTTCATATGCCAACCTGTCCAGTGATTTGAATGGTACACTAACTTTCCTAGGTTTTGCCCCCCCCCCCCCCCAGTGTCTGAATTCTATAGCACTCCCCTGGTCTTTCTCTCTTATTATTATTTTTTTTTTATTTGGGTACTTCTGGCTTGTATCAGATTTGACTTTCCTGGTAACTCAAATCTGTCTCACCTCTTACTTTATCCTTTCAATTTGATTTCTCCCATGCAGAAGAGTTATGTGGCTTATCTGGTCCCTTCAGTGCCCCCAATTCATAGACTGTTTCCTCCTTAAACTACTTCTCTATCCCAGATTCTGAGAAAATTAGAGGAGCATGGACAGACAACTCCTCCCCACCAGTGGCCAGGAATTACCAAATCCTGTTCTCTGTATCGTCAATTGTACAATGAAAAGTAAAATTAGGGGTGTGACTAATGTAGTACATATGACCACCATATGGTTCAATGATCATTTGGCATCACTGTTCAATCCACATGGCTGTATGGAAACCACATCAATAGTAAAGACTGGCAGCCATAAATCCTGGGGATGTGTTCAGCATGCTGTTTTCTAGTTGGCTACCTCTTTATAGAGGTAGCCAATAAATTTATTTGAATTAAAAACCTCTTAAACATGTTCCAACATGGATCAATTCATTTTAAGGGTATCAATGTATGATTGCTATTTTCTCAACAATTTCTTTCTTTTGAATGCCCTGGGGTTACTTAAAATTGGAAAGCAACGGATGAGAAAATCTTCTGTAACATTTGTAAGTGGCAGAAGTTTAGAATGGATTAGAGAAATTGCTGATAGATTTAGAGGGAAAAGTAAATTTAGAGGTCATTTAGTCCAATTTCCCCATTTTACAGATGAGGAATGAAAGCCTAAAGTTTAAATTATTTATTGGAGGCTACATAGATAATGTTAAGTCCAGGCTTCCTATACCAGGTCCTTAGAGTTCAAATACACTTACATGTTTGTAATCCTATTGTCCCAGATGCACTGCAGTCATGCTTTTGCCTCTAATCTCTATTGCTTAAGGGGGATTTTTCTTTTAGAAAAGGTCACTTTCTCATCTTTTGTTTTGGGTACGGACTTGTGGTTTTGTCAGTATGTGCAACTCCTGGGTATATAGAAACTCTCCCCTGGTGTAAACTATCTAATCACCTAAAAGTTATGTTTTTGTTTTTTTTTTAAGCAATTGGGGTTAAGTAACTTGCTCAAGGTTACACGGCCAGTCATTATTTATGTGTGGGTGCTCATTTTCTGAGGCCAGGAACAATCCCAGGTCATCCCAACTCCGAGGCCGGCGCTCTTACTCATTGCGCCACCTAGCCGCCCCAAAAGTTATGGTTTTAACCTCATGCAGCACTAAGGGAAAAAAAACCCAATAAGTTTTAATTCTGCATTTTGTTTTACACTAAAAACATTTACACGATTACTGGATCTCTGGGAGTGGTCTTTTGTAACAAAGCAAAATGATTAAAACTATAAATGCAGGGGCGGCTAGGTGGCGCAGTGAATAGAGCGCCGGCCCTGGAATCAGAAGGTCCTGAGTTCGGAGCCGGCCTCCGACACTTAAGCCGCACAAACAAAAACCTAGCCGTGTGACCTTGGGCAAGTTACTTAACCCCAATTGCCCTAAAGGGGCGGCTAGGTGGCGCAGTGAGTAAGAGCGCCGGCCTCGGAGTTGGGATGACCCGAGATCAGATCCGGCCTCAGAAAATGAGCACCCACGCATAAATCAAATGACTAGCCTTGTAACCTTGAGCAAGTTACTTAACCCCAATTGCTTAAAAAAAAAAAAAAAACTATAAATGCAGTATCCTCTAAAAAATTAAATGACAGAGTCACATAGGCAGAATATATCAAAGGCATGATTTGAACCTTGTCCTTTCTTGAACCTTTCTCCACCACTGTGTTACCTCTCACATATTTTTGTTAAATACAATACTTTCCATGGATAAGCTTTTCTAATGATAAGCAAAGTAATGGAAGATTTACATGAATCGATGCAGAAAGAAGTAAGCAGAAACAGAAGAACAAATTATATATTTACAGAATTATAAATAAAAAGATTAACAATAACAAAAAAAAAAGAAATAATGCAATGTAATTATAATGACCAAGCCCTTGTAGTGTGCAGTCGAGAAAAAACATTTTCTTCTCCTAATTTCAGGAGGCAGGGGATGACACTCTTTGTGTAGAATATCAGCCATTGTTGTCAACCATCATTGGTGTCTTGGTTAATTTGCTGGATTGAATTTTTTCTTCTTTTTAAATCATTTTTATAAGAAATGGCTCTCTGGGTAGGGGTAGGAGCAAGGGAAACTATATTCAGAAATGAATGAAACCAAAACCAAAAATCAATAAAATAGAGGTTCTTTTCATTCCCTAGACCAGGCCTAGACAACACCGTAGCCCAGCAAAAGATTTTGGGCAGTCCATGAAAATTGTAGAGGATGAAAGAGAAAGTAAAGATGTGCTTTATTCATACCCCTCTTAGCCCTCCTTCCACTAGTCACTGTTGTGCCCATTATGTAAGTTGGTGGGTGGGTTGTCCCTGGGCACTCTTTTCCATCATGTGATCCACGACAACCAACCATTGTCAATCTGTCTCTAGTCTGAGAGCAGAGAGAGTCATATTTTTTTGCTGTGTTTTCAGTCGTTACTGGTGTTGAACAGGGACAAAGTGAGTGAAGCCATGCACCAATGCAGCTGATGCCCACTATGTGATGAGTGTCGAGGAAACAACGCAAGGGCTTCTCCTCCTCCCTCACTGCATGGTCGCCCTCCAACTTATATGAGTGTCTGGAACCCTCTCCAAGGTCAGACACCCATTACAGTATTTCTTTGTGAATAGTTGCTGTGGAGATTGTTTTTGGTTCGAACATTAAAGTTTTGGGGGTGACTTTATAAAATAGGTGATAAAAAGAAATGGAAAACTGAATCAAACATAGAGGGTTTAATCTGGAGTGGACAAATAGATACTTGTTTACTTACACAAGAGACAAAATATTGTGCCTTGTTTGCCGAGAATAATAGCTGTTCCGAAAGAATACAATCTTTGTCATCATTTTAAATCAAAACATCCTGACTTAAGCAAATTGTACACCAATGAAAAACAAATTAAAGCATCCAAAGTGGTGAAAAATTTCAGTGTGAAAACTCAGAAAATCAGGCACCTACTAAGGTTAGTTTTCAGATGTCTAAAGAAATCAATTTCAAACATGATTCATGATAAGTAAGATAAAATGATTGCTGACAAGAAGTGTAATACATCCCATTAACTAAATGTAAACAGTAAAAAAAAAAAACCTGGAAAAAGTATTAAAACTTCTACCACTTAGCAAATTAATTTTTTAACATTAATGTGATTTCATGATAAAGATCTTTAGCAATAAGTATAATTAATTGATATTAATTGAAATTTCCTCTTTTTAAAAAACATGGTTTATTTGCAAAATAGTTATTAAACTCATCAGTTATACTTTTATTTGAAAGGGAGCTGCTGAATACCTATCTTTAGCCAGAGGCAGTTGAGCCGATTTCAATTTTGGCCCCTACCTACTGCCAACTTGTACAGGTCTGCTTTAGATGTATTATTTCATCAGTGTTAGTGTCTCCCAGCAAATAACTTCCCTACCACTGTAAACTGATGCTTGATCATTCATTTAGAGTCTTAGACAGTAACCGCAATCCTGCCCTAAAAATATCAGGCAATTATATAGCAACATTGACATGTTTCAGTTAGAATGCAGATCCTTTGGACTCTTAAAAAAATCAATCCCCAAATACAAATCTACAGTGTGACCTCCTCATATAAATGTGTGGTGGTAATGGAGTTTTTTTTTTATTATTTGTGAATTTGGGAGTCTTAGGTGTGACATTCCAAGAAGGAAGGGGGAAAAAAGTGAATTCTCCATCAAAGTTTTACAATGTTCCAGGTGTTGATAAGGAGTTGATAAGAAAGACTATTTTTTTACTAAGGAAATGTGTGGAGAGTGTGTGTGTGTGTGTGTGTGTGTGTGTGTGTGTGTGTGTGTGTGTGTGTGTGTTTGTGTATGTGTAGTAATATACTGAGACACGTGTATTTTTAAAAGGCCCAGAAAAACGGGAATCACAATTGAAAATCTGTGACCTTGGTTTGGCGCCAGGAGGTGGCCCAGCTCTTCTATTGTGTGGATGCAGCTGACTTTGGTACAGGAAACAATCAGTGAGGCCTCCCGATCCCTCCCTCCCCCTGTTTCTCTGGAAAAATAAAACAATGCAGAAGCAAATGAAGTGTTCCCTCATGGACCTTCTTCTTGACTCTCTCTGCCTTTAGATCCCTAGGTCAGCAGGTCACTTTCCTTAATGTGCCCCTTAAAGCAGAAAAGAGGATGAAATGATGAGATCATTCTGTTCTTTTGAAACATGGACCTTATTTTTTTTTATAATGTCTTTTTTTGGGACAGAATCCAGTTAAAGGTCCATGATCTGTGTTTGTAAACAAAATCCTTGAATGCCACAGTGACCCTTTATCCTGGCTATGAACACCCAAATTAATCATTATAACAATAAGAATAATTTATAATGATAACTTTGGTTAGCATTTCTACAAACTTGCAAAGCTCTTTCTACATGGTATCTTATTTGATCTTCTCAACAAAACTGTGAAGTGGGTGTTGTAGATTAAATAAATGTCTATTTAAATTACTTTAATGCCTATTTAGATAGCTTGAGAAGGAGCCTTAGTACATTGATTCTTAAACTTTTTGGTCACAGGACCCCTTTGTAATCTCTTAATATTTATAGTATTAAAAATTAAAATGTCTTAGTAGTATTATAAAAGAGTTCTTACCTCAGATATCCTGAAGCAAATAACCAATATAATAGCGACTTTATCTGGTAACATATACAAACTTCTGTCCCCGTGTCTCTTGCCTGTCTATGGGGAGAAGGCAATTCTTCTATTTTACAAATGAGAAAACTGAAAACAAGGAAATTTTTATGACTTAAGGTGATACAACTGGAAGTGGCAGATAGTGTTGCCCCTCGACTACTGATGTTCAGAAGACAGATGAAACCACTTTATTATAGGAGTTTAGCACCTAATTAACAAGAATAATTAGAAAACTTCAGAGGCTATTAAATGAATTCTCAGCCATCAGCATATTTCAGAATCACTAGCTAAGATGTTGATAGTAGAACCAGGATTTGAGGACACTACCTTTGATTCTTAAGCTGGGTTCTTTATACTACACCAGTGGTATCAAACCCAAACAGAAATGATAAACCAGTAAGTGATACCTAAGGTTTCCTGCAGCTACATATTAACTTTAAAAAACCACATTTTAACATTGTCTATATTTTACTGAAATTTTTATTTTATTTATTAATGATTTTATTTATTACATTTATATTATAGATTACAAATATATAATACATGTTATAAAATGTAATAATATTTACTAATTAAATAATTTAATTAATAATGAATTATTAATCAGATTATACTACATTTGGCTGGAGGCCAATGTTTTTGACACCTCTGCAGCATACATACTAGCTTATAAAACTGTTATTCATTAAACAAACTTTACTGAGAAAATACCTTCTATGCAAACATAAGATGAGATAGAATTTGTTTGCTATTCAATTGCTTTTCAGTCATGTCCTACTCTTCCTGACCCCATTTGGAGTTTTCTTGGCAAAGATACTAGAGTGGTTTGCCATTTCCTTCTCCAGTTCATTTTGCAGATGAGAAAACTGAGGCAAACAGAGATCAGTGACTTGCCCAGGGTCACACAGTAAGGAGGTATCTGAGGCCAGATTTGAACTCAGGAAGATGTCTTCCTGACTTCAGGCCCAGTACTTTGCCATCTGGCTGCTGGAATATGGTCTCAAATACAAAAATTTTTGTATATTACTTTGAAATATAGAACATTGTATGGCTCAGTCCCATTTAGATAACTTCCACTTAAAGCAATACTACACTAAAAATTATTAGACTTATTTAGAATGACTGCCCTATCACTATGAGCAATTATAGCATCATTAGCTGACTTCTTTGATTTAGGTTTGAATTTTAAAAGGAGGAAAGAAAGAATGCTTCATTTTCATAAATGTTAAAGGAACCCTGTCCCTGCTCTTAAATAGGTTTCTATAAAAGTCATTGGAAGGAAATGAATCATGAAGTGATTCCAGGGCTCTTACTGTGACTCTCTGGGGTCTGGTACATTCAGCTTATTGTTCATAAGACACCCTCAGCCATGCTGAAAATGTGACTTTATGACTGTCATCATTGAATGCCTTAGGGTATGAGAAATAAAACACAGAAGTAACAGCAGCTGGGACACCCAGGACAGATTGTAGGGAAATGAACATTGCCAAGGTCATGTGATCACATTGCTTAGCCCAGGTTCTGTGGAGTCAATGAAATAAGTGGCTTGAGGACAGAAGAGGGGAATAGCCATTGTGGGGCATGGCATAGGGTTCAATCCTGGGATGGATCTGCAATCCATCAGTGTAGACACTCTTCTCTTGATGCAGCTTATAAACCATCCACATATTTTTATCAGTCAGTCAGTTAATTAACATTTATTGTGTCTATTAGGTGGCAAGGTAGATAGAGTCCTGGGCCTGGAGCCAAGAAGATTCATCTTTCTGAGTTCAAATATGGCCTCAGAAACTTAAAAGTTATGTGACCCTGTGCAGGTCATTTAACCCTGTCTGCCTCAGTTCCTCAACTGTCAAATGAGCTAGAAAAGGAAATGGCAAACCACTTCAGTATCTTGCCAAGAAAGCACCAAATGGGTTTACAAAGTCAGACATGACTGAATGGCTGAACAACAAAAAGATTAAAAATAGGAAGGATGGATTGATAAGACCCAGGACTATTATTCTATGATTGAAGCTCTTAGGAATAATACCACTCTGTGTTTCCTTGAACATAGGTTTTCCTTGGATTTCTGTAATCCAAATGTTTCATATTTGACTATTACAACTTCAAATGAGAAATTCGTACAAATACTAATTCAAGTTTCTGGGACATTCAAGTTATTTCATAAAGAATAGGATTCAGATTTTGGAAATTTAAAAGAAAGGAATTATCAGTAAGAAAAGATTCTCAAATAGTCATTAAGTTAGTGGGTACTAAGTAACCAAAATGAAAGTTTAAATTGGGTCCATAATGCTTTTTTCCCAATCTTCTGCTTGTTTCAGCCCTGGGTCTGAGTGGGAGAGTACATTTAAAACACCCACTTTCAAGAGACGGGCTCATTTTATAGACAGAGAGACTCATGGCTCTGGTGGGATTTTGCCTTTATTGAGCAAAACAGACACTGCTGGGGATGTTTTTGCCATGTACTCCATAGTTTTATAGCCTCTTTTCAAAGTACAACAGAAAAAAATGAAAACTTAAAAGACCGCTCAACATTACTGAAGTATTATTCTTTTGAGATTACATAACTCAGTCAAGGCTACATATAGCCTCTGCAATTTACTCGGCTTCTTTTCTTTATCTATTGCATGAAAATATAATTTAGTTCTAGAGAAATATGTCAGTCATGGAGACTGAAAGACAGTTTATTAACACAGTGTTAGCAGGAACAATGGTATATGTTTTGATACACAGGCCTAGGGATCTTCAGAATGAAGGAATATTCAGTCAAACTTGTCCTGACCAGAGCATGGACATTTCAGTTTGTGGATGTTTTTACTTGGGACTGGTGACCTTTACAGAGTGATGGGCCAAGATTCCACCTCTTTTCTTCTCATGTACCCCATTCTTCCTCTTCTCCCTCCCCCTGAGAAGTTTTTTTAATAATATATATATTGTCATCAAAAGTAATGCTTTTTAGAGATATTATTTTCTAGATATTTTAAATAAGAACTATTAAATAAATAAACATTTGCTTTACTTCCTTTTCCCTATTTACCTTATAATCCCCACCCCCAAAAAAGCTAGAATATTATAATGGCCAAATATAAGAGGCCTTAAATTGCATAACTTTTGTATCATAGAGATTTCCTTCAAATAAGACAGTTATATAGTATAATGATGAATATGGCATAGAAAGAGTTATTGGTTTTGAGCAACAAATGCCCTGCTTAAATCCACCCCACCCCCACCCCTTTTTGCTGGTAAGTCAACCTCTATGTGACTCAAGCAACTACCTAGGACATAATTATTGAATTGTAGACTGGATTGTATCTTCCTTGGCAAGGGAGTTCCTACATAAAGAAATGTCTTCAACAATAAAATCACACTTTTTTTAAAAATCACACATTTTTTAACATACACAGGGGCAGCTAGGCAGTGCAGTGAATAGACCACTAGCCCTGGAGTCAGGAAGACCTGAGTTCAAATCCAGCTTCAGACACTTGATACACTTACTAGCTGTGTAACCTTGGGTGTACAAGGTCACAAGAGTATACTTAACCCCAATTGCCTTGCCTTCCCCCCTCAAAAAATATAAGGCATAAAAAACGAAAATAGTGTTTGAAAGTTTATAAAGGTCTTTAAAATTTACAAAGAGCTTTTCAAATACTATTTTATTTTCACCACAACTCTAGGAAGTCAGTGCTATTTTTATCTGCATTTTACAAACGGAGACAAAGTGATGTTAGTAGGCTAACACAGGTAATAACTGTCTGAGCCCAGATTTGAGCTAAGGTCTTCCTAAGTGCAGCTCATTGTGCCACCTAGCTGCCTAGTCATCACCCTTTATGCAGAGTTCCATATGTAAAGGTTCTATTTGCCTCAGTTTCCTCAAATGTACAATGGAGATAATAATTGTACCTACCTCCCAAGGTAGTTGTGAGGGTCAAATAAGATGATATTTGTAAAGTGCTTAGTACAATGATTGGCACATAGTAGTTGCTTAATAAATGCTAATTGATTAAGTGGGAGTTTGATAGACCAAAGGATTCCCAGATCCTCTATCCCCTCTCCTTGTCAGGTCAATTACAATAAGCAAACTATGGGAGAAGAGATATTTTATCCCCATGAAAACTGTTTATCTTATGAGGTATTTCTCTTCTTTCTCCTTTTCTAATGATAAAATAATATCATAATATTGTAATTGTAGCAGAATATCGTAATAATAGCTAAAATTTTGGTAGTTTTCAGAGTGCCTAAATAGATGAAGATAGCAATGCTTAGTACAGCCTAAGTAGCACAGTGGATAGAGCTCAGAAAAACTCATTTTCATGAGTTCAAATCTGGCCTCAGGTACTTACTAGCTGTGTGATCCTGGGCAAGTCACTTAACCCTCATCTGTTAAATGAGCTGAAGAAGGAAATGGCAAACCACTCTAGTATCCTTGCCAAGAAAACCCCAAATAGACTCACAAGGAGTAGGACATGACTGAAAAACAACTGAACAACAAAGCAAAGCTCACTTTCCATTAAGTTCTTGATAACTGAGTTAGTTCAGATCCCAATAATTCTCCTATTCTTTACTTTACTCTATGATAATCATCTTGAAGATGTTTACCAAAGGATTGGCTCTTCCTGCTTGTCTCTCTATTGTGTTCCCTTTCACCTTGACCAGTCTCACTCTGATCTAGGGCCCCAGGATTTGGACGCAAATCCAAGATTTGGGCAGCAAATCCATGAAGGCAATCTTGCAAAGAACTAATAAAAGTATGCATTAATCTGTAGCAGTTATGTTGGATTACTAAAGGAAACTATTTCTATTGCATGAAGAGATGATTTCTAGAGAAATGTCATTCATGGCAATGGAAAAACTTAGTTTATCAGCAAAGTGACTACAGGAACAATGATGTAAGTTTTGTGCCATTTTGACTATGCCTTTCGGGGGAGTTGGAAATTAGCCTGCATTGGCTCCTGACTATAGCATAGGCCAATGGTGGCCTTCACAAATTGAAGGCAAAGAGAATTACAGTAATTGTCAATCCACATGCCATTAGAAATAGACCACCACCTTCATTGTACATGCCATCAGCTGACTACCACTCGTGCATACTTGATGCTCTTCTCATTCCTTCTCTCTCTTAGTCTCTGAATTTGGGGGCCCTACTCTTTGTCTTTACTAACAGAGAGGAAGAGAAAAGATAACAGCTGAAACTCAAGGTAATAAATTTGGCTTCCTGTTTACAGCTCTGGGAATAGGCTTGACAGAGAAGCCAGTTTGAACTAATGGATAAGATGGAGTTTGGGCATTATATAGGAATTTCAATAATCCATTCTTTCCCTGCTCCACAGATATGCAAGATTTGCCTATAAGTAAATCTCCAGATGCTTGGGGCTGAAATTGCCAATTCAGTTCCCTACAGTATTTTTTTCTTTGAGCTCTTGGAATAAGCCCCATTATTCTGATCAGAGATGTATTTAACATTCCCCAGGCTAGTTACTTTCGAGATAACTCTTCCACTTCAGAATTAAATAACATCATAGGTTTGCCTTCCATAAGCTAATAAGGACCGAAAAACTATACAAAGGAGTTATGCCCACCATGGAGAGTTTTTCTGAAAAGTATCTTTAAAGGAGTCAGTCTGGTGTAGTGTTTCTCCCAATAAGAGTCCTACCTCTCAAGAGCACTGGAGGGTCTAATACCCAAGAATCTCCAGGGAATGTGACAAATTGAATGGCAAGATTACCTTAGCATCAGAAAGACCTGGATTCAAGTGCCTCTGACTAGTTGTATGATACTGGTCACAGCATTTAACCTCTGTCAGACTGGAAGTTAGAATGTAGGCACAGATCTCCATTAGTAGGGATTCCCATCACTGAAAACTCTTTTATACTAATAAATCACAGATTTTTTGCTCAGTCACTTCAGTCATGTCCACTTCTTTATGATGCCTTTTCAGTTTTTTGTTTGTTTATTTGGTAAAGATATTGGACTGGTTTGCCATTTCCTTCTCCAGTTCATTTGACAGATGAGGAAACTGAGGCAAAAAGGGTTAAGTGACTTGCCCGGGGCTACATAGCTAAGAAGTATTTGAGACTGGATTTGAATTCAGGTCTTCCTGATTTCAGCCCAAGTACTCTATCCATTGAACCATCTAGATGCCCAAAATCACAGAAAGAGTTAAAAAAAAACCCACAAAAATAACTTGTTACTCAACTACGATATATATCTCATCCTTCCTACAGCATAAGGGCTAGATAAATAAATATTAATAACAATTAGCACATTTATTGAGTTAACAGTATTAATTATTTATTATTAGTTAATTTGAAATCTTGCAATACTGGATTAGATTTGAACTAGTCAAGATAGAAGGGTTCACCTTAATTATTAATAAAAGTTTGTTGTATTTAATTGACGCTGGGGCTACTGCAATAAAATTTATCAAAGAATTGCCCTGCTTGAGTTTACTAATGGACAACATTTAACCAATATTCCCTTTCCTTGAACCTAACCCACCAGCAGTGCTCCTATTACATTCATTCCCAGTCTGGTCTTCAGATATTTTGGCACTGGTCTACTTATTTCCCTTATCTGAGATTGGGGGAACTAGGGGACAACTAGGTAGCACAGTGAATAGAGCACTGGTCCTGGAATCAGGAGAACCTAAGTTCAAATTCAGCCTCAGACACTTAACACTTACTAGCCATGTGACCTTGGGCAAGTCACTTAATCCCAATTGCCCTGCCTTCCCCCCTCCAAAAAAAGAAATTGGGGAAACTGATGATATGGAACCCCAGCCACTAAGGGGAGAAGGAAGAAGGGTGAGAGTTGGATCATCTAGCAGGGAAAATGGCTAAAATTAATTAATTTAGTTCATATTGCTTCAGTTTTATAGAATCATGATTTTAGTGGCTAGTCTGTCTTTGCTGCTAGGTCTCTGTGTGCTTACCACAGCTAGATTAAAAATTAAGCTGTAGAAGTATTTACTGGCCCCCAAAGGTTTTCTCAAATAGCTTCTATGGTTGAAATGAATACACAGAAGAAACAGAATTCAGAAAGAGAGAAGCAGATGGGACCTTTTTGCTCAGATCCTGCCAAAGTTCACATACATAAGAAGGTAGCTTGATATATGGAAAGAACCCTAGATTAGGAGCCACTGGACTAGTTTGAAGCCCTGCTCCTCATGTACTATTTACATGACACTGGGCAAGTCACTTTCCCCTTCTCACCCTTAGGTTCCTAGCTAGGCTAGTTCCCAGGCCATAGAAACATGTTCCATTCCATTTCTTGGCAAAATTTCTTAACTTTTCATAACGTGTGGCATAGTATAAGGCCATGCTGTGATATTCCATTTCCATTTGGGAATTTCTATAATTCCAGAACAATTCTGATTCTCAGTATAACAAAATGTCTTAGTTTATATCATCTCAATGCTTTCATTGTGGACTTGATTAACCCTTGAAATGCTTAACTATACTATCAATTCCTGTAATATCTCTTACAGTCATTCAGTTGAAGTCCTTAAGATAAATGGCATAGTGTTTAGAGTGCTGAGCTTGAAGTCAGCAAGACCTGAGTTCAGATCTAGCCTCAGACATGTACTAACTTTGTTGTTAACCTGATCAGCTTTTTTTTTTCTTTTTGGAGGGGGGAAGGTAGGTCAATTGGGGTTAAGTGACTTGCCCAAGGTCACATGGTTAATTTCTTGTGTTAACTGTCTGAGGCCAGATTTGAACTCAGGTCCTCCTGACTCCTGGGCAGGTACTCTGTTCACTGCACCACCTACCCACACTTTAATCAGCTTCTTAACTTCTTTCAGCTTATTAACAACTTCACTCAGTTTCCTCATCTGTAAAATGAAGGTTAGGCTCAATGACCTCTAAAGTCCTTTACAGCTTTCAATCTACAGTCTTAAAAGTTTGGGGAAACCAGCTCAATTGAGTTTCATCTAGTCTAGGTTGGATGTTCTGAGTCAATTTAATAGAACTCAGTAGAAGAATCTATTTATTTTGTTGTCACCAAATAAAACCATATCAAAATTATTGCTAATCCCAAGTAATTCACACATCATTATATTTTTAGTACCTTCCTCATGAGGTAATTATTAGGAAAGTACTTTGAAAACCTGCTTGTCAAATGTACATAGTTATAATTAACTCTATATGCCTGCATAAATCATATAATCTATTATATAAGTTTCAGGTTACATTTGTAGTATTGTTACCATAGAGTTTATATAAAAGTACAATGGAAACTATACAGGCCTTAAAGTCAGAGAACTTGGGTTCAGATCCTGCCTGTGGCACATATTTCCTGTGTGACTTTGGGTATGAAACTTAACCTCCTTGGACCACAGATTCCTCATCTATAAAATGAAAGGGCTGAACTACACAGTCTCTGAGGTCTCTTCCACTATAACTCCAGGTCTGTGATCCTATGAGATCATCTCTGCAACCTCAGCCTACAGCAGGAATGACCTCTCTGCATCCCTAACAGGTACCATCTGGTCTATTTCATCATTTGGGATGGAGGAGGAAGGGCAGAAGAAGAAAGGGTAGAACCCCTTCCCACTTCCTTCCCATCTGTTCCCCTGCCAATGATATCCGTGTCCATCAGAAGTGTTAGGACAGACAGTGGGAGAATACTTGCAGCCAAAGAAGAGCCAAGGGGAAAGAAAGAATGTTACCAGAAACTTGTGCTGAGCCACAGTTTGGAGGAAGTACCTCTGAGAAGTCACCTAAAATCCTTAGGAATCTTGGCACCATCTCACAAAGCTTTATATTTTTAAATATATTTTTTAATTGAGTGACACAATAGATAGAATACCGGTACTGGAATCAGCATGACACATGTTCAAATCCCCCTCATTCTTACTAGCTATGAACCCTGGGCAAGTCACTTACCCTCTCTCAAGCTCAATGTCCCATTTTTGAAATGGGAATGATAATTATATACATATATAATATGGTATCAACCATATTAATATCTTAATAGATCATTATAGTTAATATAACATATAATTAATACGTTATATATAACACATACCAGCACATTAATATATGATATATAATATGATATGAAATGATATGATACATAATGTATATAATATGATATGATATGATACAGTATGACATGACATGGTGTAATGTAATATACCATAATATAATATAATGTAATATGATAGGATATAATGTAATGTAATATAACATATAATATGATATGATATGATATACTGTAATATACTATAATATGATATGATATCCTGTAATATAATATAATATAACACAATACAACATAATACAACACAAGATAATATAGGATAGGATAGGATATGACATGATATGATATATTATATGACATGGCATGATATGACATGATAACATAATATAACATGATATACCATACTATGATATAATATAATATAACATAATATAATATAATGAATATCCTCATAGGATATGAGAATCAACTCAGCTAATATATCTATTGTGTGTGGATACCATAGGTGCTTAATAAATGCTTGGTGTCATTTATGTAGATATCTATAACTATCTTCTATATATCCATTTTCTTTCTAATCCGTCTTTTATCTATAATCTGTCTGTCTATCTCTCTCTCTCTCTTCCTATCTAATCTATGTGCATAATGACTCCTCTAATAGACTATAAGCCATTTGTGGGCAGAAGCAATTTCACTTTTGTCCTTGTATCTTCAGTGCATAAAACAGTGCTTAGCAAGAAGATCAGCTAGAACTGGGCCTGTGATTTCACAAGAATAGGGAATTCTTAGAATAGGAAACTCCTTCTAGTAATGCAGGTTGGTACCTTCCTTGAAACAGTCTCAGGGAATTGCCCAGAGCGCTGATTTGTCACCTGCATCATTTGTCCAGGGACATCTAACAAAAATATGTCAGGGGCCAGATTTTAACCCAGATCTTCCCAGCTCCAAGGAGAGCATCTGTTAAGGCATACTGCCTCTCATGATACATAGTGTACTTGACAAATGCTTGCTGATGATAAATTGATTGCAATCTTTTAAAAAGTGATCTAGATGCCAGTTTTGATTATTATTATTGTTAAATTGTGATTCCAAGTTACTTCTTCAGTTTTTTCCATTCTGCTGAATGTCACAAGCAAGGATCATTTGTTTCCTCAGGTAGCCTGTATAACAAGAGTGACATTTGTTCTCCTTGACAGAACAAGTATACTGTGGTTCCTTGGAAACTGCTATGATTCATCTTTCAATATTTTTCAAGTTGCTTGGCCTATCATCAAAAGGTCAACTACTAAGTGATGATTTTTTTTTACTGCAGCAACTCTCAAAATTGACAACTAAGATGTAAAATGAATTTATTCTATATTGGTAGTAAGGATCCACTCCAATGAAAGAATAGATTATTTAGGGTCTTGCTAAGATAGCCTCCTTGCACATTTCTCACATGCACTCACAAACATGCACAGACATACTCCCAAATATGTTTTTTCCCCAAGGCTATAAAGAGTTCAATTTTTTTTTTTTCAAAACTGATAGCCAACTGTCCACATGCTTAGGGCTAGGAACAATGGAAGGCCCAGTGGAAAGAACTTATGGATAGGATTCAGGAGACTTGCTCTTTCACCAGCTTGTTAAGTGATTTATATTTCATTTGCCTTCTTGATATTTTCTCAACTGTTAAAAGAGGATAATAATTCTGGCTTACTTAGCTCATAGGTGTGGTTTTTCTTCCCTTTCTCAGAAACAAATGAGAACATAAGATCAGAGGCTTAGAATTGGAAGGGAGCATAAAGGTCACTTCATCCTAACTCCTCTTTTTCTCAATGAGGAAATTGAGACCCAAAGTAGTTAATTGACTTGCCAAAAGTCACATAGGTGGAAAGATGCCAAACTTGGATTTGAAACCTGGTCCTCCCACTTCAAATTCAGTACACTCTTTATATTTTGCAAAGCTAAAAGCCCAGTATGAATGGAGGGTATTATTACAGCCACTATGCTACTAAGAAAGTTAATTTTGTTTTATTTAGCATGATGTAGGATGGGTTGGAATGGGTAAGAGAGGATAGTAATAGAAAGGAGGAATAAAGGAGGGGAAATACAAATAGACATGTCAAATTTTGGAATCTTGTTATTAAGGGCTGACCTGTCTTTACCAAACCTTGGAAAACTATTTGTTTATTTGTTTTCAAGTTAGGAATGTTGCCACTTGAAAAGGAGAGAGTTGTAAAAACAATATTAAAAAAAAATCCTGGGCTAACAGGAGGGAAGAGCTACCTGCTAGGATTTTGTTGTAGGCCCTTTTTGACCTTGAAAGAATCATGTGTTATATAGCCAGGGATGCAGTTTTGGGTGGCAGAAAGAGCTGGCTTTTGACTTAGAAGATATGGGTTCAAGTTCTGACATTACCATTTGCTAGCTGTGTGACCATGTGTAGCAGCAAGCACCCTAGCATACGTAGGATGGCTGCTAGCACAGGTTCCTAGATCTGCTTTTCTAAAGGAAAGCAACTCAAAATGGATTAACAATCTCTCTTTAATCAAACATATGTCATTTACCTAGTTCAGGGGAAAGAGGTCAGCACCCCGGACTTCAGAGAACACAAAAAGACAACAAATACACAGAAACAGATCAGCAGACAGGCTTCCAACTGTCTGACCATTACATCCATACCTAGTCAGTTACCAGAGAGAGAAGCACCAACATCTGGGTTTTCAAAGTCAGGGGGTTCAACAGCTGCCCAGAGTCTTGTCTGGTCAAATCACACTTCTCAAAGTGAGCCCCAAAGCAAAACCTCACATCAAGGTATATATAGCCTTATCCTTCATCAGAGAATGTCACAACCCTCTTGACCCACTGCCCAATCACAAATCAACCAGGTGTGGGCATTCCTGAAAAAACAAGCCTACCGCCACAGGCCTATTATGGGGCAAAGTATATTTTCAAATCTGGGAAGGTTCTCAGAGTCACTTAAGCCTATCAAAGAGCCAAGGGGCAGGAAAGATCTTCAGATTCCCATTCCCATAACACCTTGGCAAACTGTCTAACCTTTCTAGGCTTCAGTTTCCTCATCTGTAAAGGTGGGATAAAAATATCTGCGTTGCAAGTCTCACACTGTTTTTGTAAGGAAAGTGATTTGTAGCCCTTGAAGAGCTATAGAGACGTGCTATTGTTGTTGACCCTCATTGAGTCTTTCATCCACTCAGTAGATAATTTTACTAAGTTCCTATTACTGAAAAGTAAGCCCAACATTCAAGTTATTCATCATAAGGAATACATTTTTAATAATTAGAGCTGTCCAGAAATGAAAGGGTCATGGGTCAATGCATGAATGATGAACTGAGTGGAATTTATATTCTGTTTCATCTAGAAATGATGCATTTCCTTTGTTTGTTTCAGGGAGACAGGCAGCACCTTGACCAGTCTCAGTCTCTTATTAGGTAAAGGGCACGGTATTGTGCTGGGCAAAGGATGATGTGACAACTTGTCTTAAGAGGAAAACAAACCAAAAACAAAGATACAGTCTGCATTTTCAGGGACCTTCTAGATTTCACCCAGTTTTTGTGCTTTTCACCTTTTAAAGATTCACATATCCCTCTTTTTAAAAGAAATATACCCTTAAATACATTTTAGGAGTCAGAGGCTGAACTATTTGATTCCTTAATGACTGAGTGAAGTTTGCTTCCATATTTGACTTCTCCAAAGCTGGCAAGTCAGGTCATGTGCCTGGCTGACCTCCCAGCACCACCTACTTCCACTCCATAAGAAGCTATGAGATCCCACCCAAAGGAGTCAGTCCTTCTCCTGAAACAATGAGCAATTCTTCCAAGACACAACTGGAGCACTGTTGCCATGGCACAGGAAGGCCTGATAAGATCTCACAGCCACAGCGTTCCTTTGTGTCAGCAGACGCAAGTGGGATGTTCCTTCTTCGGCTCTTACAGAGTAAAAGAGGAAGCGGGCCTCGAAACACAATGTTCATTGAAATTGGCTTTCATCTGAGGAATCTCATGGCAACCTCAGCCTAGTGATGTACATTGGGCCTGCAGCTGAGCTCTCCTGATGCATTTCCTTTGTTTGTTTCAGGGAGACAGGCAGCACCTTGACCAGTCTCAGTCTCTTATTAGGTAAAGGGCATGGTATTGTGCTGGGCAAAGGGTGATGTGACAACTTGTCTCCAGTGAGTCTAGGGACTGGAAGGAAAATTAAAAATAAAGTTAAAGGCAACCAATTTCCGAGCTTGGAAGCTCCAACATGCAGCATTATTTCTGTTAGCAAGGAAATAGTCATTTATTCCTGATGATCAGTAAATGTTTAACAAACCTAAGTTTTATTAACTGAAAAAGACTGCTAGTGTCAAGATGTATGCCAACAGGGCCACATATCTTTTAAGACACTGGAATACATAGAACAATGTTGTTGGCAAATCCAGCCAAAATAATGACATTTAGCAGTTCATCTTGGTGGCAGCCCATCTACACAGTCCATATACAGTGAAGTTTCATTGTGATTCTGACCTGGACTACCCTTCATTTGGATTTTTTCTCCTTTCATTTAATTAAATTCAATTCAGCAGGCATTTTAAAGCACCTACTATGTGTCAGGATTTATGCTAAGGGTTGAGGATATACAGGAAAAAATGAAATCATCCTAGTCCTGGGGGGTGGGGGTTACCTTTTACTGGGGGAAGCAATATGTGCAGATATGTCATTGCAAAATTTATTTTTAAAAATACAAAGTAATTTTGGAAGGAGTCAATAACAACTAACAACTTTTTTTGTCGTGAACTCTTTTGGTAGTCTAGTGAACCCTATTTTCAGAATAATGCTTTTACATGCATAAAATACATGGAATTACTAAGGAGCCTTAATTATTTTGAAATTCACTTATCAAAATGTTTTTTTAAAACTGGAAAAAATATAAGCCTTAGGTTAAGAACCACTGAACTGAAATAGAGAAATGAAGAAAGTCTTTTATAGAAGATAGTACAGGAGTTGATTCTTGAAAAGATCCAGAGGTTTTAAGAGGCAGAAGTGAGCAGGAAAAGCATTGATGGTAACAAAGGCATATCTGTACAAAGGCATGGAGGTGGGAGATGAAATATAATCAGAGAGGGTCAAGCATTCAGTTTGACTGGAAAATAAAATGCCAGAGAAAAGTATAATCAGGCTGGGAAGATGGGTTTGGGCCAGATTGTGAAGGGCTTCAGATGCCAAACAGGATTGGCATTTTATAAATTGGCATTTAACTTAAAGTGAATAGAGAGCTAGTGAAGCTCCTTAAATAGGTGAATGATGTGGAATGATCTGTCCTGTTCTGCCTCTTATGTTTACTTGCTGATATAGTACATCTAGTATCATGCATCCATGATTCATCTATTGAGATTTCTAGATAGTTGAGGCTGTTTGGGGTCAGATTTCAAAAAGAAAAACAATTTGAACAGCCCCTTTCCCCTTGAAGATCTTGTGAATCTATGTAATGTGCAAGAAGATATAGTGTAACTTGTCTAGATACTTTCATGGCAAATGAATGGTGGCTAAGATGTCTTCCTGAGCCATTCATATTTTTGTTTACCCAATTAGTTTCCTTCACAATAGGTCCAATAGAAAATAAACTCATTTATATTTGGCACTGTTGAATTTTTGTCATAGTGTCTAGTACAGTGACTGGCACATAGTACACACTTAATATAAGCCTGCTGAATGAATGAATAAATGAATGAATTGAATTGAATCTAAATTGAAGTTACATTCTGTTTTCATTGAATCCTTCTTATCAGAAAAACCCTTAAATGCTAAATTACTGGATATAAGTTAATATAAGAAAACACACCACTTTGTACCTCCTTTTATGGTATTTATCACCTTTATCTTCTTACCTTATTGGGAAAATGGAGTCAGTAAATTCTATTGGCTCCCTCTTTTCTCATACTCCATTCCTTAAAACCTCACACTTCTTCACCTAAACTCTTTTTTTTTTTCACTCCTGTCTTGCAGAATAACTGATGACCCTTCTGAGTCCTCTCCCAGTGCCCTTGATTCAATTCATTTCCATTTCCTCCAGGAGCCTAACATCAATCTATCATCTTCCTTCTGATCCCTATCTTTAATCTCTCTTTAAAGAGTCAGATCTGCTGGCTCTTTCCCCCATTGTCTACAAACATGTTTCGGTCTACTCCATCTTAAAACAAAAACAAACAAAAAAACCTTTACTTGACCCTGAATTTTCCTCGAGATACTATCCTAAATCTTTCTATCTTTTCATTGCTGATTCCCTAGAAGAAAGTCCATCTACACTGCCTCAGTTTTCTCATCATCCACTCATTTCTCAATCCTTTACAATCTGATTTTTCCTCTTCCAAGTTACTAAAGATTTTTTTTTAAATTATGTTAACATTTTTAAAAAAAACAATTCAATTTTAAATTTTATCTCTCCTTACATACTCTCTCCAACCCAGTGAGGAGCAATATGATATCAATTATATATGTGAAATCATGTAAAATATTCCCATATTAGCCATCCTGCAAAAAATAAGAAAAATAAAGAAAGTTTTATATATATATATAGTAATTTGTTTTCAGAGTTCAGCTCTCTTTCTGGAAGTGGAGGATGCTTTTCATCATGAGTTCGTCATAATTGTCATGGACCATTTTATTGATTAGAGTAGCTAAATCCTTCATTAGTGGATCATCTTTATAATGTTGCTATTACTGTGTATAATTATATCCTGATTCTGCTCACTTGTGTGTCAATATAGATAGATCTTTCTAGGTTTTTCTAAAACCATCCCACTCATCAATTCTTGTGGCACAATTGTACTTCATCACAACATATACCATAACTTGTCCAGCCATTCCCCAATAGATGGTCACCCCCTTAATTTCTAATTTTTTGCTACCACACACAAAAAAGATGCTATAAGCATTTTTATACATATAGGCCCCTTTCCTTTTTCTTTGATCTCTTTGGGACACAGATGTAGTATTGCTGGGTCAAAGGGTAGGCACAGTTTTATAGCCCTTTGGGCATAGTTCTAAATTGTTCTCCAGAATGGTTGGAACAGTTCACAACTCTACCAGCAGTGCATTAGTGTCTCTATTTTTCCACGTCTCCTCCACCAATAATCTTTTAATTGTGAACTCTGTTGCTCTCTTCTCAATCCTCATTCTCCTTGGCTTTCCCACAGCTTTGGTGCTACTGAATATGCTGGATAATCTTTGGCTTCTTTGGAAAGGTTTTCTCTGGGTTCTCATTGCTTCTTGTCTCATTGCTCCTTTTTGATCTTGTTTGCAGATCATCATATATGTTCCTTAGCACGAGCATTGTCTAGGCATCTGTCCTAAATACTCTTCTTTGCTGTCTCTATACTGTTCCTCTTGGAAATCTTACTGGTACCCATGGGTTCAATTGTCATTGTTATACAAATTATTCCCAATTCTATATGTCTAGCCCTAATATTTCCCCAGAATTTATCATACATTGTTAGCCTGCTAGATACCTCCTCCCAGATGAGTTGGACTAGATGACCACTGAGGTCTTTTCCAATTCTCATATTCTATATTTCTGTGATTCTGTGCCCCATAGGCTGCTCAACTATAACATTTCCAAAACAGAACTCGTAATTTTCCTCCAGCCTCATCGTATACCTCCCCCAGACTTCCCTATTTCTGTTCAAGATACCACTATCCTCAACACAAGTTTATTATTATATATTCACCCTAAGTCTTTCTTCTTTCTTATCAGCCAATCGAGCCTTATCAATTCTCTCTCAACAATATCACTGGCTTTCTCTCCACTCATACAACCACTTGTCCTAGTTCAAATCTCATCCATCCTTAATGCAGCTGATAAAGTAAACATCCTAGACTACAGGACTGACTATGTCACTCCCTTATTATAGTGACTCCTAAAATAAAATAAAAACTACTCAGGCCACCATTTCAATCACTCTACAGTATGAATCCCACCTACTTGCTCATTTTTATTTCATATTACTTCCCTACATAAAGTCTATGCTCCAGACAAACTAATCTGAACATTAACTCTATACACAATCTTCCTTCTCTTTGTAGTCATACAAATTATCCCTCTCCTACATGAACAATATTTTCTCCTCATTTCTACATCATAAAATTCCTAGCTCTTTTCTAGTTTCTCTCTTCAGATGTCATTTACTATAGAAAAAACTTTCTTGATCCCTGTAGGGTACTCTCTCTGCTCATTATCTTACATATACTTCACAAAATCTCAGCACTGGAAAACATTTCAATGGCCATCTACTCCAAGCTGACACAGAAAAAGAATGTCTATTATGATAATCCAGGCTTGAGGTGATGAGTACCAAGCAGAATATGTATAAGCCCTCTGTCATATAAAAGTGTTTTAACTCATGAAAAGAGCCACCATGTACCTCCTGAATCTTTTTTTCCACCAAGTTAAACAGCCTCAGATCCTTCAACTCACCTTCACATAGATCAGCTAGATGGAACATTGAATACAGTGCTGTCTTTGTAGTCATGAAGACAAAAATTCAAATCCCGCCTCAGACACTTATTAACTGTGTGACTCTCTGCAAGTCATTTAATCTAAGTCCCAGTTTCCTCATCTGTAAAATGGGGATAGATAGCACCCATTTCATAGGGTTATTGTGAAGATCAAATGAGATTCTCAATATATCAGGTGCTTTGCAAATTTCAAAGAACTATGTAAATGCCAGCTCTTTGGAATGAACTCAGGAACTTTCACCATGCTGGTTGCCCTCCTCTGAACATTCTCTAGCTTATCCGTTTCTTTCTTAAAATATGGGGTCTAGAACTGAACAAAATACTACAGATAACATCTGACTTTGGCAGAATAGAAATATGACTTTCTGCATCTTGAAAATTATTCCTCTCAATCATAGCTAAAATTGCACTAATCTTCTTGTCTGCCATAGCATACTATTGACTCATTGAATTTCAGGCCACTAAAAAAATGGACCAACTAAGAGGAGCTGTGAATAGAGGGCCAGGCCTGGAGTCAGGAAACCATTCCAGTCTCTTCACCAAGAAAACTCCACATGGGGACATGAAGAGTCATAAAATTTTATGGAGCCATAAAATTCCCAATTCTAAACATAAATTCCACATCCTGTATTTGTAAAGTTGATTTCTGAAACAAAGCAAAACATTTTACATTTATACCTATTGAGTTGATTCTTATTTCATTCTATTCAATATTCTAGCCTGTCAAGATCTTTTTGGATGCCAGTTTTGTCATCCAGCATGTTTATTAGCTACCCTTGACAGCCTTGTATCATCTGCAAATATAATAAGCTTGCCTTTATCCAAGTAATAGATCAAAGGCTTTAGCAATAGAGGCTGACCACAGATCCCTGATACATACCCCTAGACATCCCCTTTCAAGCTGACACTGAACTATTCAAAGACTATTCTTTGGACTCCATCATTGATTCTAGATTCATTTAATTGTAGTATCATGTAGCCCACCTTTCTCCATTTTCCCCCAAAAGGAACAGCATGAGAGACTTTATCAAATGTTTCACTAAAATCTCTATCTCCTAATATATCAATTTAGTCATTCTGTTAATAAAGGAAATAAGGTGAATGTGGCATAACCTGTTCTTCATGAAATCATGCTGACTGTCTGTGATTGTCACTTCCTTTTACTAAATATTTTAATACTACCTTCTATAATCCTAGGAAATGGAGTCAAACTTACTGGCTTATAGTTTTCAGACTCCAATCTCTTCCCTTTGCCCTTCTTCAGCCTTGAAGTATGTATCTCTCATTCTTCACTATCTTTCAGAAATCATTGACAGTAGCTCCACAATCCCATTTACTACCTCTTTCAGTTCCCTGAAATATAGTTCCCATGGGCCAGGTGCCCTGAACTCACCAAGGGCAGCGAGGTGCTATCTTGTTATCTCCTTACTCATCTTGAGTATTCATCCCCTATCAGTCTATTTTTTCCCTGTACTTTTCAGTCTAAAACCCTCTTTGGCTGAGGAATGAAAAACAAAATAAGATTTAAACAGCTCTTTCTCTCCATAGTCAGTGATTATTATTTCATCCACCCCCAAGGAGCTGTCCTATCCTTTCTTCGATCCTCCTACTTTCTATAATATTGCTTTAAGAAAAAGAAGGCAAACAAACCTGAGTTTCCTGAAAACATCAGCCTCAGATCATTTTGAGCTTTAGAGCTCTTGACACTTTTCTTACATGTCTATGTTGCTGTTCAGTTGTTTTTAAGTTGTGTTTGACTCTCCTTGACACCATTTGGGATTTTCTTGGCAGAGATACTGTAGTATTTGCCATTTCCTTCTCCATCCAGCTCATTTTACAGATGAGGAAACTGAGGCAAACAGGGTTAAATGACTTGCTGAAGGCCACACAGTTAGTAAGTGTCTGAAACCACATTTGAACTCAAGTTTTCCTGACTCCAGGGCTGGTGCTCTACCCATTAAACCACCTAAGTGCCCCCTATAAGACCATAACCATTATACTTACCTCTTTACACATCATATCTCTTCAAAAGAATCTATAGGAAGATGAGTTACATGATTGGATCCAGAGACAGAGAAAAACATCTGCTTCTTCTTGAGGGTAAGGACTAGCTGACTTTTGATTTTGTACTAGCACAGTGTCTGGAATATAATAGATATTTATTTAATTGAATTGAATATTCTCTTTTATATTTTAATTATTTGGTCTACTTATCTTCTCAACTCCACCCTTTTAGCCTGTAGTCTCTTGAGGACTAGGACTATGTCATTAATTCAATAAAAAATTGTATGGGCAGCTAGGAGGCAGATAGAGTGCTAGGCCTGTCCTGAGTTCAAATCTAGCTTCAGACACTTACTAGCTGTGTGACCCGAGTAAGTCACTTAACCCTGTTTGCCTCAGTTTCTTATCTCTAAAATGAGCTGGAGAAGGAAATGGCAAACCACTCCAGTATCTTTGCTGAACAACAACATTTGTAGGACTGTTGGTGCCTGGGAGAGATAGAAAGTTAAAATATGACATAGTCCCTATTCTCATGGAACTTACAGTCTGGCAGAATACAAATAGCTATAATGATGAGATTCGTGAGAGATGGCAAAGGGCCTTGTAAGACCTAAGATTGGGGAGAGGGAGAGAGAGGTTACTACACCCAAGAATGGGTTATATAGGAAGGCTTCCTGGACGAAATAATATATGAGTTATGCTTTACAGGATGACTAAAATTTGACAAATAGATGTTATAAGGAAAAATGCTCCAGATACAGAGAATAATAAGGAAAGGCACAGAGACACGGTTACATAGATCCTGAATGTGCATAATAAGTAGTTAGTTTCAAGCATAGACTGTGAAAAGAGGTTGTGAGATAGGATTGGGCACCAGATTGTGAAGGGCCTCAAAGGACAAGCCAAGGAATTTCAACTTTACTCATTAGGCAACAGTGAGCCATTGAAGAATATTGATCTGAATCAATACGACATAAAAATGTCATTTATTCATGCCTGTATGTATTCTCCTTCCCTTGTCACCACCACATGAGCCATTAAACTTAATAAGTTTTTGGTGAACAAATGAATAAATAAATAAAAATGAGTGAGTGAATATAGGAACCAGCCTTGTCCCAGTCTAATCTTTATACTTTTTCCATTTTATCCAAGCTAGAGGTATCAGAGTGTAAAGTGAGAAGGGACGCTGATACATACTCCTAGCAATTCAGACTTGAATAAATAAAACCTGAAATGTGTTATATTGATATGTAATCATCTTTTTTATTGTACTGTTATAGAAATGTTTGCTTTTTTTCCCATAAATTAAAAATAAAGTAAAACCCCCTCAAACCAAACAAAAATACATCGATGGACTAAGTGCATTTATGAACTGGTTTTCTAGGGAGATTCAGAGATTGTTTGGTGGTGGAGATCTTTCTTCTTTTTCAAATATCTTCAAAGAAATATAATTTCCTTTCAAGTTTAGAAATTGTGCTACAGGCAAACAGCAGCACCATGCTATGGTCTTGCTTTATAAAAGAAGCAAAAAAAAAAAAAGAAACAACAAGATTTACTCTGTAGGCTGTTAGGAATTCTCATCCCCACAGAGCTGACTGGAAAATCATTGACATCTCAGGGTAAAGAGAGTTGCCTGAATTAGTAGTTAAATTAAAAGGGTGAATTATCTGTCACAGGTTAGGCCAATCAGAAGGAAGCCCAGAAAGCGGAAAGATGGGAGCAGGACAGGGCTGGGATCCCAGACCAGTGTGGGACAGTTGAAAATGTACCATCGAAATGCTGATTTTGAATCCTGGTTTTGTCATTTATTTCTTGTATGACCTTTATGACTTCTTGTATGTCAATCAATGACCCTTTTGAAACCTCAGTTTCCTGTCTACTTAATGAGTCCAACCCTTGGGTTCCTCCAAGCTCTGAAATTCTAGGAATTGAACAGACAATCACCTATGGAAGAAAAATATTTAAATAGTCTCCTTATTATTAATATCAGAGTTTAATTTTCTCTCAACAAATTCATTCTTGCACTTAAAAAGGGTGAGAAAAGCATTTGTTAAATGAATAAAATATTCTCAGCTTAGGCCCTATTTCTTTTTGGTACCCTATTTGTTGTTCATGTATTATTTTTATATGTTTTTAATTTTGATCAGAGCCCCAAAGCTGAAAAGGTTCAAAAGCTTGGTTAGACTGCTGACATCATTGTTTTTGTCTGATTGGTGTTTTTTGCCTCTATCATCTAATAAGAGGATGCATCAATCCTTTCTAAATTGCTTCTAAAATATGAACTTGGGGCTTTCTCTTTAAAAAGTGTGAGGTGAGGTAGCTGAAGAAAACAGAGGAATGTATGTGCAGACAGATGTGTATGTAACTCTCTCTGGGTTGCCCCTCCCCCCACATCAACACACTGCTGGATACTCATACACTGGGTTCCCTAGGACTCTACTACCCCCAGGTTCAAGGTACGCTATGGTACACTCTTCACAACTCCTTAAGGTCTACTCACACCTACTATGAACCTCTCCATTGACCTTTGGGTAATGCTTAACTTTGCAAACAGGTGCATAGCAGAAAAATACTTTTCATGTTGTAATTTACCTCAGGATGAATCACAATCCACTGAAGAAGGTGGGAACCCACACTAAGGTACTTGAGTTTTAAAATATTCCCACTACGTAGTGACAATATCATCACCTGCTTTGGATATGAAAGTAAGGAAGATCAGCATTAAAAGGCCAAATCCATGCATCAATTGAAGAAAAAAAGGAGTTACATCAATTATTGGCCTAAGTTGATGGATTAGCTATGGGACCTGACTGTGCCTAGAAGCACAGTGCCTGGTATAGTATGTGCCTCATAATTTTTGTTGTTGTTGTTGTTCATTCACATAGTAGGTATTCAATAAATATTCCAAGATTAACTATCTTAATTGAGGGGCAGTTAGGTGGGATAATGGATAGAGCATAAGGACTGGAATCAGGAAGAGGAGTTTAAATCAGATACTGTGTGACCCTGAGCAAATCACTTAACCCTGTTTGCCTCAGTTTCCTCATCTGTAAAATGAGCTGGAGTAGGAAATAGAAAATCATTTCAGTGTCTTTGCCAAGAAAACCCCAAATGAGGTCAGGAAATATTGGACACAACTGAACAACAACAATTTTAACTGACCAAACAAGTTAAAATGTGCAAATAATTTCAATTAAAATCAACTCAACTATTTATTAAGTGCCTACTATGTGCTTAGCCAGGGATTAGGTCACGGGGTATTATGCAAACAGTCCCTGATATCAAGGAGTTTATATTTCTTTGGGGGAGGAGAGAGACCAACTTTTCAAATACTGAATTATGCTATAGCAGACCTAAGCAATTGAGAAAGTGCTTTGGCTATATTAATATTACCCAAGGGTTCTGTTTAAGCATTGAAATAATGATTCATTATTATATACATGTACGGCAATAAATGTCAGAAAAGGGAGAGTACTAGGAACTTTGGGGGAGGGGAGGGAGGAAGATCTGAGAAAGCTCCATGCAGGAGGTGGAATATAGCAAAAATATCTATTAGGAAGGATCTGCATTCTGGATGTGAGGGCTTGCATTATTTGCTAGTAAGTAAAATTTTCATGTTTTTTTTTCTTTTTTCATAATCAAAAGGTTTCTGAGAATTGTTCTCTCTACTTTGGATCTTCTATGCCAGGCTGCAAGCCCTGGAGGCAGTTGTGGGTTCCTGAGTATTTCAGTAGATAAAGACCATAAAAGAGCAAACAAAGAAGGGAGGGGCACAGATTTTAAGATGAATGGAAAGATTTCTGGAAATTTACCACCTCTGAACCCAGACACACCCATCACAAACAAAACTTTGAGGCTCTTTGTAAAAATAAAATAAAGCTTCACACTGCTGGTCTGTTAAACCATCAGGGACCATTTGGGAATATTTCCCCCCCAGTTTCTGATATTCAGTCCCACATGCTGTGAAACTGAAGAGGAAAGCGATCTGTCATATTTGAGTTTCCACACGTCTATTTCCCTTCTCTGAATTCTGAAAGAGTGGGCTCATATCAAATGAGCGAGGACATGTGTCAGCAGCTCTGTTCCTCACCCAGTCTTCCACTGTCCTTTACCATCTCCCATCTGCCATAGCTAACTTAGCCAGCCCTGACATGAGCCGGGATGCATTGATGGGGGCTCAGAGCAGTGACTGATATGTCATAGAAAACAGTCAAACACTCTTTCCTCTGGGTAAATGTTCTCTCTTTCCCTGCTCCCTGGTTTGTTCCCTGTCTCAGCTGAGAGTCACAGATGCAATGAATACCATGATCAGGATGTCATGATGGTGGTTGCCCAACATTTTGCAATGAGAGTCAAATGACAGAGGGCCCCTGGGAACATAGCTCAGCCACTGGTGCTGTGTCTTCCTCCCCTTTCCCCCACACCCATAGACTTTTGAGTCATTATGTCAAGAAATGTCAATGCATCATTATTACAACGCTTAAACAGAACCCTTGGGTAATATTAATGTAGTCAAAGCACTTTCTGAATGGCTCAGGTCTTAATTATACTTAGATCTCTTTACCTTGGTAGTGAGGAAGAAAGCTATAGTATAATTCAGTATTTGAAAGGTTGATCTCTCTCCTCCCAAAAAAGGCCAGTAAAGTGTTGTGGAATCTGTATTAGATCTTGATGGAAAAGACCAAGGTTTCTAATCTTGATTCCTTGTGTGACTCTGGGGCAAATCTCTAAAAGTCAATCAAGCCCTTGTCATTTTCCCCTTCCCTTTTCTGGATGTAAGTAGCAGATTCTATCTTTTTCTGTTTTATTGTTTTCATTGTGGGTTTTTTTTTTTAATCATCTCATTGCTTAAAGGCCAAACATGACATTGTCTGTGAAAAGAAGAAGCTCCAGTTTTCTTAGGCCACTATTTCTCAGGTCTGCTACCAAGTGTAGGCGGTGGTGTAGGCTTGTTAATTGAGCTGAGTTTCTTCTCCTATATGCCCATTCCTCCTTGTCTTGCCTGGAATCATCACTGACTTCCTTCTCCCTACTCTGCCACTCCCTGTCTTGGTTAGCCATCTCCGGTTTCAACAGAATTAAAATCCTATCATTATTTTATTGTTATTGGATGTGGGGAAGAGCATAAGATTCTTAGGAGGGTTGGTGAGTGATCTGTAGGCATGGTAAGGACTTCACAGTTTTTATTTCAATATATTCATTTGGAGAGCAATAGAAAGAGGAAGAAGAAAACTGACTGATAGGGGTAAGAAGGGATTGGTAAGTATGGACAGAATCAATATTAATTCTTCAGGGACGGGATATTTAGGGGAAAAACGGGGAGAAAATTTGTAAATCAAAATTGTGCAGAAATAAATGCCGTAAACTAGAAGTTAATAAAGCATTTGATTAAAAAAATAAACTAGAATGTATTGAACCTCTAAAAATATTAATTCTTCAGGCAGAAAGAATGTGTACCCTAATAATTTGGGAAATGATTAGCAAAGCTGCTGTCATTGAATAAATTATACCATTTATTACTTTTTTCTTTAGAGAAGAGTTAATATATAGTTGTAATATTCTAAATAATAGGATCATGAACTAGGGACCTTGGGTATTATATAATCTGATCTCTTTTTGTAGGGCATCACTTCCCAATATGTCTTGTTTCCCCCTCTTAAGCTCCTCAAGAACATGTATTGTTTTCATTTGTTTCTGTTTTTGTTTGTTTTTGTATTGTATATCTTTCACTTAGCACAATATTTGGGAAAAAGAAGCCTTTATATAGTGACTACTCTGTGTGAGATACTTTGCTAAAGGACTTTACAAATATTATCTCATTTGGTCATCTCAGTATCCCTGTGAGGTAGGTGTTATTATTATGCCTGTTTTACAGCTGAGAAAACTGAGGCAAACAGGTAAAGTGCTTACTACTTCAAGACTGCATAGTTAGTAGCTAGAATTGGATTCAGGTCTTCCTAACTCAAGGCCCCATGATGTATCCATTTCAACACTTAGCTGCCTAAGTGCCTATGTGCTTGGCACATAATAAATACTTAAATCCTTTTTCATTCATTCATTCAATCATTCCTTCATTTATTCATTCATCAAGACACCAGATGGACTAATATAACAAAATGGCTTATAATGTTGGAACCTTAAAATTTTTTCTCTTGCTCTGGGAAAATTAAGACCAAGTCTTTATCCCTGAACTACAGGAAAAATGTGATGAATGTGAACGGTATTCTCTTTACTATATATATATTTTTTGCCCAAACTTATGACTTTATACTAAAACCGATGCAGTTTGGAGTAAATCCAATGGGATTGCTTCTATCATAGGTGTCATGGGAGCTTCCAGATCAGCCCCGGGTCATCTCTGGACTTCAGGATCCCCAGAAAAGGTTTGTACTCCATGACAATTGTCTCACTTAGAGACCTATCTTCCTATCTATTCATTGAGAATGTCATTTTCTTTCCTCAAATTCCAGGTTAATTTCTATTCAAAGGCTTCTCTCAGCTTCTGTTAAACTATAAAATGCTGTAATAGTGCCCCAAAGACATGCTCCTGTTGGTATAAGAGAACAAAATATAATGACATTTTAAATTATTAGGCTAGGATAACTGAAACCCATGAGCCAAGTGTTGCAAAGAGAATGACAACAGTATGAAGTGAAATTACTAATTACAGGTATATTCCACCTAATGACTTGAATTATTTCTACAATCTATTTCTACAAAAACACAATGCAGAATGATAAGTGAAAGAATGTTAATGGGACAAGTGAAATGGAACCAGTACTCCAGATTGGGTATCATTGGAGCAGGGCTATAAAAAAGGATAGGGAGATTTTCAGTGAAGGGAAGGAGAAGATGGGGAAGAAGTTAGGAATAGGAGGGGAAAATGAGCAAGACAGGAGGAAAGAAGAGGAAGATACCTAGAAAATAGGGCTAAGCTGGTTTGGGAGAGGGAATGAGGAGGTGTGTTTGAACTGGACTGATCTCAGACACATTGCCCCATGGTCCTTATTTCAGTTTGAAGAATGGTATACTAGAGTTAATGATAATATCTAATCATATAATATATATGATATATAATATGATGATATGATACGATGATATGATACAATACAATATATTATATTATAATATATAAAGATAATGTAAAGATAATATAATAATATATTATATTATAATAATTAAATTATTAATAACATTAGTATAAATTAATAATATTAATTAAATTAATAATAATAGAAAACATTTATATGGTGTTCACTATGTGGCAGACACTGTGCTAAGCATTTTGTAATTATTTGGTCCTCACAAAAACCCTGTGATGTAGGTGCTATTAATATCTCTATTTTACAGATGAGGAAACTGAGGCAAACAGAGGTTAAATGATTTGCTCAGAGTCATACAACTTGCAAATATCTAAGACCAGATTTGAATTCATGTCTTCCTGATTCCTGGACAGGGCTATAATGTCCAAAGTTTACTTTGAAATGATGTCAACTGGGATAATGTTCTATAGTTTATGACAGTATAAAATTGACCCTGTAGATATATGCCACTCTACATGCTACTAACTTCCCTCTGTGTTCTGTGCCCTCATCTGAAGCCCAACCAATATCTATAAATATAAATAAATATAATAAAATACTGAGAACATTTTTGGCTATGTAAAATGTTATAAATGATATAGCTGGTTTACATACTAATGCAACCATTTATTCTTCATGAAGAAGGATGAGGAGAAACTAGCTGTGGCAGAAAGCTAACGTCCATTGCTAAGGTAGACATTGTGATACTTATTTTTTAAAAAGTGTGAATAAAACTGTGATTTTATTATACATGTAGTGCCAGTGAGGCTGAAAAGTTAAAATTTCCAGTAATAAGGATTTGGCATTCCAGAAACAGAGAAATTCCAACTTTTGTTATTTTGCTTAGTTATGTTTGACTCCAGGAAGTGAGGAGACACTAACCCAGACAGCAGAGATGACAGGTTGCATGTAATGTGGATGCTTCCTATGAGACAGGAAACCATCTCCATCTGCACAAAGGGCTCCAGTTGAACTTTCCTTGTTGCTTTTTTTCCTGAAATTTCATTTACTTTTTTTTTGTACTTCTGTCTCTGCTTTGTGTTTGGAGGAGACAAAGAGAGAGGATTACAATTCTATGGTAGTGTAACATTAAAGAAACTGAATTAGAATTAGAATTCTTCTAACTTCCCTTTGGGGTCAAGGACTGCCTGCCAGCAGAAGCCCACTGCTGAATTATGAAAAGCTACGTGACAGAAATCTGTAGCAGAAGTAGCCAAATGTCATTGATATGCCATGTATTGTGGGAGTTTTTGAGCTACTGGATAAGTTGGCATGGTAGAATGAAAAGAATTCTTGTTTGAGAGTCAGAGGACCTGGTTTCAAAACCTATCTTGGCTATTTACTTCCTTCATAACATTGGTCAAGTTCCTTTCTGTGTCCTCATCTTCACTTTCTCCCATTTCCTCTGATAAGTCTACTATAGGGGAGCCACCTAAAGTATTTTTTAACATGAAATAATAATTATAACCAGCGTTCACTTAGTGCTTTAAGGTTTTCAAACTACCATACAAATATTATCTCATTTTATTCTCTCCACAATCCTAGAAGGTAAGAACTATTATTATCCCAAATTACAGATGAGGAGACTGAGGCAAAAAGAGATTAAATGACATGTCAGGGTATAGCACCAATGTAATATTCACAGCGCCCATGGTCATTATAAATATACCTGCATGGTGCTCAATCACAAAATATAACAGGCTCTCCACATAGAAGATAGAAGCAAAACTTTCAGATACCAGAAAACCAAATCCCAACACCAGGAAACCTAATCCATCATAGCAACACAGAAGTTAATGCACCATAATGTAACAGAGAGCCACACCATCCTTTAGCCTTCCAAAAAACAACACAAGACCAATGTCTTTTCAGTACTCAGTACTCACAAGTACTAATTCAGTACTAGCAAGCCTATCTGTCTCCCTTGGAAGCATCCTCTCCTCATAACAGTCTAGCTTGCTCTGACTCCCAGCTTCACCCTTCAGCAAACTCCTCCCACCACAGACTCCATGTAATTACATTCAGCCTATTGGGGGCAGAGTATATTTTCAAAACAAGGAAGGTCTCCAAATTCCCTTAGGCTTATTAAGGGGGAGGGAAGATCTTCAAATTCCCATTACCATTACACTGGGTCACACAGCTAGGAAACATCTGAGGGCTAGATTTGAATTCAATTCTTCCTGACACCAGCCAGGTCTAACATTCTATCCACTGCACCACCTTGGGAAAGTCCTTGAAGTACAAAGTAATATGCCAGACCATGAGAATACAAAGACTAAGGCACCATAATTTCAACTTTAAAGAACTCAATCTCAACCCTAAAGAACTTTGCAACTTGGTAGAGGGGTAAGAAATATTGTTAGATATACTCATATTTTGGGCATCCTTTCATTTGATTTGAGGATGAATTACTGTCATTTTACCACAGGCACTTGGGAGATGTTTAGGAATTTTGTCTTAAACTATTGCTCATCCTGTCTAGCTCATGGGTTTCAGCTCTGCTAGTCTAATAATTTAAAATGTCATTATATTTTGCTCTTCTTACAACAATGGGAGCCTGTCTTTGGGGCATTGTTTCAGTACTTCACACTTTAGCATAAGTCAAGACCAGCCCTTGAATAGAAATCAACCTGGAACTTGGAGGCAAGAAAATGTCTTATTCTCAATGAACAGATATGGAGATACGTCTCTAAAGAAGATGTGTTGAGTCATGATGGAAACCTCTAGTGAACATAATTCTTTGGTAAGGATTGTTTGGAAATTCTTAAGTAAATTTTATCTAATAGTAATTTAACAATAATACCAATCTGAGAGTGTCTAACACTTTAGAACATAGTACTTTTAGAATTATTTATTTAAGACTGCTTTGCTTTGTGTCTTTTAAACTTTGAAGTCATCCAAATAGAGTTAGAGATTTAGAAGCAGGAGGATGTTAAGTGATTATCTAGTTCAACAGTGTCAAACTCAAATAGAAATTAATTCCTGCTGGTCACATATCGACTAAGAAAACCACAAATAAGCATTATCTATATTCTATTGGTTTTCTTAAATCTTGCTAAACATGTGGCGGCTAGGTGGCACAGTGAATAGAGCACCAGCCCTGGAGTTAGGAGGACCTGAGTTCAAATTCAGCCTCAGACACTTAATACTTACTAGCCATGTGACCTTGGGCTAGTCATGTAACCCCAACCGCCCTGCCTTCCCCCCTCCAAAAAAAAAAAAAAAAGCAAAACAATAAATAAATAATGAGTTAAAAAAAAATCTTGCTAAACATTCCCCAATTACATTTTAATCTGTTTTCCTCCAGCACATGGGAATATTTTGGGCTGTGGGTTGTGATTTTGACACCTCTTTAGTTCCCCCTAATTTTACAAATGAGAAAACTAAGTCCAAAGGAGATATGTCTGGGCCCAAGATCACACAGGTAGTAAGAGCTTGTTATATGGGAATGGGAATCTGAAGATCTTCCCTGCCCCTTGGCCCTTTGATGGGCTTAGGTGACTGAGAACCTTGCCTGATTTGAGAATATGCTCTGCCTCCTAATGGGCTGAATGTGGTCACCTAAAGCCTGTGGCAGGAGGCTTGTTCTTCAGGAATGCCCACACCTTGTTATTTTGTGATTGGGCAGTGGGTCAAGAGGGTTGTTACATTCTCTGATCCAGAGAAGACTATATATACCCTGATGTGAGGTTCTTTGGGAAGAGTTGTGTGATTTGGCCAGATGAGACTCTGGGCAACTGTTGAGCCCCACAGCTTTGAAAACCCAGATGTTGATGCTTCCCTCTCTGGTATGGATGTATTGGCCAGACAATGGGAAGCCTATCTGCTGCTCTGTTTCTCTGTCTGCTTGTAACTTCTGTTTGTATTCTGTTTGTATATGTTTGATTAAAGTAAGATTGTTAACCCACTTTGAGTTGCTTTCCTTTGGAGAAGCAGATCTAAGAACCACTGTTGTCAGCCACTGCTAGGGTGCTTGCTGCTACAGAGCTGGGATTTGGATCCAGATCGTCTGTCTCCAAATCTAGCACTCTTTCTATTACATAATAGTACTAATAATTTCCTATATAAAATCAAATATATGCTTTATTATATGCCCATACATATAAGGAAATTATGTTTAAGAATACAGCAAATACTTTAAATGATTTATTTAAAAATTAAAATAAAATTATCATTTTTATATTGAGACTTTAGAAAATTCTGTTCAGAATGTCAGCAAATAGTGCTATGCTTTTCTTATATCAAGGAGTTAAAGAAATCATGCATGTTCTAAGAACATCAGATGAAACAATAATTTAATCTACTTCACAAATACTACAAGGTATTGGACGTGGACAACATCATCATCATCATCACCTCACTCAACCTCACATATTCACATAATGAATTAGTTCTACACTAGCTTTAAATTGTTTTATGACTTTTTGTACAGTGGAATTGTAGTCCCCCTCCCTCTACTGCACCTTTCCCCTTCCCTTACCCCTTTTACTTCTCACTGAGAACAGAAGTTACTGATTTTTTTCCTGATAACTTTTTTTCTGATAATGCCTAGGGTTTGTTATAGCATCCCTAGAAAGGCAGAAATAGTAGCAAATCTTTGATCAGAAATGGAAGGTCAGCTGAATGTGTGCTGGGATACATAATTGTCTAAAACTAATTGATTTAAATTTCTTTTTTTTAATAATCTCAGGAAAATTCGTGATAAAAACAGAACTGTCCTCTCATTTGCACCGAATATAAGCACAAGCTTATTTTACTCAATGAAATATGATCCAATTTCAGATACAAATCAGTTTTTAGAAGAATTTAGAGGATATAAAATAAAATATCAGAAGTTGTGATTCAGAGACAGAGTAAATGAACCAAGTTATTAAGAAAACCTCAGTGTGGATACAATCTTACTTGAATGACTTAACTTCATTAGTATATGAGTACAGTAATACCCATTTTCTGGAAACTGAAAAGGAGATAAGGAAGAAAAATACTTGAGATTTTAGTATGGCAGGAAATAAGATATTTCAAGAAATATATAGTAGAGATAGATTCTTTTGTTGAACTGTTTAGAATAATTTCATTGAAACTTTGAAAAAGAGAGGCTATTGTTTCCCAACAGATCGAACAATGCATCCACTTCTCCCTACTCCTCCCTTTAAAAAAGTGAGTAGACTATCTTTGGGAATTTCTTTCTTTTTGCCTTTAATCAGCCAATAAGCAATTTAATGCTGACTATGTTAGGCACAGTGTGAGGTCCTGAAGATACAAATAGAAAGGTGAGACAGCTTTTGCTCTCAAGAAACATTCATTCTACAGTGAGTTTTTTGATGAGTTGGGGGGGGGGGGTGGGAGTGAAGGAGGGGGAGGAAGTGGAAGGAAACAAGTATTTTGTTGGTGTTGGTGAGTCATATCAGTTGTGTCTGACTCTTTGTGATCTCATTTGGAGTTTTCTTGGCAAAGATACTGGAGTGGTTTGCTGTTTCCTTCTCCATTTTATTTGACTGATGAGGAAACTGAGGCAAATAGGATTAAGTGGCTTAGCCAGCATCACACAGCTAGTAAGTGTCTAAGGTCACATTTGAAATCAGGTCTTCCTGATTTCAGGCCTAGCACTCTATCCACTGTGCCACCTAGCTATGGTTATTACTTTATAATCAGTCTTTAATTAACATAGGTACCAGAGTGTTTCTATGAGTGCATTAACTCTATCAGGTATCACTAACCTCAATTTTCTTTCAGTCCTCCATCCAACCCCCCCAAAAAGAAAAATCCTATTTAGAGATTGCAACTGTTACTTCTGCACCGATGCCCCCCATCCCTCAGATTGAGTGTATATTAGAAAGTTTGTTCTTAATCTTGCCCTTGAGGGAATTATCAACCTCCCTGAATTATAGGGAACAACAACTTTATGAGACATTGCTGACATTTATATAGTGGTTTAAGGTTTACAAAGTGCTTTGCATACATTAGCTTAATTTGAGCCTGACAACAACCCCACGAATTAGGTAGATGTTGCAGATAATGGGGAAATAGGAGCTCAAAGGGATTAAGCAGTTTGCCCACAGTCCTACAGCTAGGGAGCAGCAAAAGTAGCATTTGGAACTGAGTCATTACTGATGCTAATTCCAGTGTTTTATCCACTCCAGCACACTGTCTCTCAGAGGACTGCAGTTCCATTCATCTCTAAGAGAGAAGACCCAGTCCCTCTTGAAGTGTCCGAACAAAAAGAGCTATCTCCTGTACAAGAAGAGGAGAAGCCCTCAAAAGCAGAATTCTATGGCCCCAGAAAAACATTTGAAATGAACTGAAGCAACCAGTGTGTGTAGCGAGATTGAAAGAGTGAGGTGTTGAGCTGATGTTTGGATTCTTCTTTTGGGGTGATATCCTGGGCAGGCCAATTTTACTGGTTTGGGGTTCTCTGTACTAACCATGAAAATCAAGAAAGGGACTTTTCTGCATGTCAGGGCTACTGCAGAGCAGCAACTGGACCTGGAACAAAGCCAATCCAAAGAGAAAGAGAGAGGCTACTTGGGCATCCCAGGGGGAAAAATATTAGCAACATGAAGCTCAAAAGTCTGATACCCAGAGAAGATTGCAAGGTTTATTCAGTTCCGTTAGTAGATACCATACCTTTGCATGCCTTCCAGATTTTCTCATGACTCTCCTTCCCACTTGAGAAAGTCTGTTTGACTTAAACCCTGCTGACCAGCCAACTTTAGAGCAGTGCTGCTTATGGACTCCGAAGAATGGTTTGAACCTGTCCCTGTGGTGGTAGGCTATTTAAAATTATAATAACAAGTATATGTGTGTATACATACAAATATCTAATATACATGAGTATATATTTTTATACTATCTGCATAATTTATGTACATACCTGGGTCATATATGTATATAAACATTATACTGATATATGTGCATATATGTACATCTATATACACACATGTATAAATATGTAGATATTCATTTGCATCTATATATACATGTATAAGTATATATACACACATACACACTCATGTGAGGCTGAGAGAGGTTAAAGATGTAGCCCAAATTCACAAAACTAGGCGGCTAGATGGCACAGTGAATAGAGCGCCGGCCCTGGAATCAGAAGGACCTGAGTTCGGAGCCGGCCTCCGACACTTAATCCATACAAACAAAAACCTAGCCGTGTAACCTTGGGCAAGTTACTTAACCCCAATTGCCCTAAAGGGGCGGCTAGGTGGCGCAGTGAGTAAGAGCACCGGCCTCGGAGTTGGGACGACCCGAGATCAGATCCGGCCTTAGAAAATGAGCACCCACGCATAAATAATGACTAGCCGTGTAACCTTGAGCAAGTTACTTAACCCCAATTGCTCAAAAAAAAAAAATTCACAAAACTAGTAACTAAGGTAAGATTTGAACTCAGGTCTATATTGATTCTAGATCTAGTACTGTATATACCATGCTGCCTCTCTACCTGCCTAAAATGGTGAAGTTGAAAACTGAGAGAATGTAAAACATTTTTTAATAAAACCTGATGAACAGGGACAGGAAATCACTTACATGGGTCCTCCACTGATAGAGGCCATGGAGAGTTACTCAGGTTTCTATTTTATATGGCCCCAAGTGAGCCCAAACCCTCTAAGTCCATTAGTAATTCATAGCATATCATTATAGCACATGGCTGCTGGTTAAAACAGGCAAGTAAAAGCTGTCTGGGGACAAATAATATAGAAACTCTTGAGAGTATTCCCTTTCCTCATGACAAGAGCTTAGAGGCAAAAAAGCTCTATGTTCTACATCTCATTTTCTCTAGGAAGAAATATGCATGTATCCATCAGACAATGACAAATATGAATCCATGCTTGTCTGAGCCTCCCTTTTAGCATCCCTTCCCACAAACCATGCCTGAAAATTTATTCATTTTGTGGTTGTTGTTTTTTGCTCACCTGAGCCTTCTCCTGTTGCCTTATTTCTCAACTGCCTCCAGTTGATGCAAGTAGTACTTGACCACAGGAGGCTAACATACTCCAAATTCCTGGATATCAAGTTATGGCCAAACTCTCACTTAATGTGTCAACTAATCTACTTAGTAACTTCTTTGGGAGGAAACAAAAAATCAAGTAATCCATCCATCAATCAATTGATCAACAGGCATTTTATTAAGCACTTGCTATGTTCCAGACATTTTGTTAAGCACTGAGGACAAAAATAAAAATCAACAATTTCTGTTCTCAAGGAACTTATATTTCAATGGGAGAGATACCATATATACATATGTACATATGTGTTTATGTGTGTGTGTGTGTGTACACATGAGATATGTATGTAGTATGAAAGATTGTTTTCAATCATTTCAGTTGTGTCTGACTCTTTGTGACCCTGTTTTGGGATCTTCTTGGCAAAGATACTGGAGTGGTTTGCCATTTCCTCCTCCACTCATTTTATAGATGAAGAACTGAGGCAAACAGGGTTAAGTGACTTGTCCAGGGTCACATAGCTAGTAAGTGACTGAGACCAGATTTGAAGTCATGCAGCTATCTTCCTGATTCCATATTCAGTGTTCTGTCTTCTGCACTATCTAGCTACCATGGTGTGGAAGATAGGAGGTTCTTAACCTTTTGTGGGTCATAGATTTCTTTGGCAGTCTGGTAAAGTCTCCTCAGAATAATAGTTAAATACACAGGATTATAGAAGAAAACAATTGTTTTGAAAGAGATATATAATTTTTCTTATGTAAGTTCATCAATTTCTTGTGAGAGAGATAGTCTGTGAAGACGATGTTAATTCCTGACAGGGGGATAGCTGGGAGATCCCAGGAAAAGCTTTATATAGGATGAGGAATTTGAGCTTTCTTAAAGGAAACAAGGGATTCTTTTTTCTTTTTCTTTTTTTCTTTTTGGAGGGGGGAAGGCAGGGCAATTGGGGTTAAGTGACTTGCCCAAGGGCACATAGCTAGTAAGTATTAAGTGTCTGAGACCAGATTTGAACTCAGGTCCTCCTGACTCCAGGGTTGGTAGTATTCACTGAAACCAGGGATTCTAAGAAGGATAGGTGAGGAAAGTGAGGGTTCCAGATGTGGGGGACAACTAATATCAAGGCACAGAGATGAAAGGTAAATAGTCATGTGTGGGAAGAAAGTAAACTAGTATGACTGGATTGTTGAATGTGGAGGTGTGAGCATTACATGTAAGAAGACCGAAAAGATAGGAGAGGCCAAGGTTGTGAAGATCTTTAAATGCCAAGAAGAGAAGGCTAGAGTTAATCCTAGAGGTAGCAGGGAACCACTGATGAGTATTCTTTGGCCCATAAGCATAGAGCAAAAGCTTTTTAAATGAATAAATAACTTGCAAAACAAAATCGTTGTTCTTAAGAAATTCCAGTCTATAAGATTCAAATGGAAAAACATAAAAATAACAATAAAAAATGAAGTGATAGCTCATATAACCATAGAAGGAAGACTACTCCAGATAAGTGGCAGGGTAAATAATTACCATTGGTGCTCATAAAAAAAAGAGATAATAATTAGGGAAAAGTTTGGAAATTGGGATTTGATCTTTGACTTGAAAGACCCATATGGGGGCAGGGGTACAAAAAACAAGAGTCTTTAGGTGGTATTTCTAGGAGAGTGAGTGAATCAGTTGTTTTGGAGTAGGGTCTTCATATATGGAGTCAGAGATAATGTTGGAAAGCAGAGATAAGGTTGGGATAGAATCAAGATGACTGAGATTTTTAATATATGTAGAATTCTCCTTTCAGCCAATCATTACATGCAGAGACTTTCTGAAATAATTTTTCAGTTAGAGGGAACTTTACTGAATATTTCACAAGTTCTCTCTATCTTGTTTAATACTAAATTCTTTTTGCATTACAGATAACCTTACTATTGGGTAATTTGTCAGAAAGCATCATTCAGAAACTTGTTACTGTGCAAAGAAAGAGGCAAAATAGAGATTAATGAAATGCAGGTCTTCCTTTTCCTTTTTTAGTAGAAATAAGATACATCTGTTTCAAAAGAAAGTTTCAAGAGTGAATACTAAGAACTCAACTTGCAAATTGCAGGCGATCTAAAATGAGCACCAAGCATTGCTGTATGTTTTCAGATCATTTGACATGCAGGTAACATAATGTTGGTCTCTCTCCTTGGAACTTTGTGTCCCCAAGTGAGCCTAGAGCTTAGCTCTGTTGAATGTATATGACATTGGTTCATCCTTTTTTGTTGACTTTTTTTTAATTGACTTTGTGTATGTAATTGAAGGACACAAGGTACTTTATAGAAAGTCTCTCTCCCAATGGCTTATGGAGACAACAATTAGCATCATTTAATCTACTCTTATACTAACAATTCCCAAATCCCATTTCCAGATCATTTTCTAGAGTGCTCATATTTAATTTAACATGAATTTATTAAGTATCTACTGTATATAGCACTGTGCTAAGCATTGGAGGTTTAGCTAAAACAAGTTCCCCATCCTCATTTAATTCAATGCGAGGGACGTTTATTAAGATCCTACTATGTGCTTGAACTGGGGCAGCTAGATGGTGCGGTGCTGCACCTGGAGTCAGGAAAACATCCTCCTGAGTTCAAATATGGCCTCAGACAATTATCAGCTCTGGGCAAGTCCCTTAACCCTGTTTGCATCAGTTTCTTCATCTGTCAAATTAGCTGGAGAAGGAAATGGTAAATCACTCCAATAACTTTTCCAAGAAAACTCCAGATGCGACCACAAGCGCTTGGACACAACTGAAAACAAATGAAGAACAGCAACAACAAAATGTTCCAAGATATCGCGCAGGGTTCTAGGAAAGGAAACGGCCTCTGCTCTCCAAGAGCTTGCATTCCACTGAGGAGATGAAACTTGTGCAGCAGCAAATAAAGTAGATACAAGGTAATGTCAAGGAGCTGAGAGTACTAATAATTTGTGGGGACGGTTTCATGTGGGAAATTGTGCCAATAGTTTACAGACTAATAAAGTTGCCTCTTAGAATCTCTTGTTTCCTTACTGGCTCAGTTCAAGCACCACCCTACAGAAAGCCTTTTCTAATTCCCCCCAAAGCACTTGGTATCTATTTTGGAGATATTTGTAAGTGTACATGGAGTAGATTATGAAATCTTTGATGGAAAGAACTGTTTCGCTTTTGTCTACGGCCTAATAGCTTACAATATAAAATCTCTGTCCTTAAGGAATTACAGTCTAGTTGGTGAGATAAGATTCAAATGAATAAAAGATAAAGATAACAATAAAAAATTAAATAATGGCTCAAGATAACCAAAGAAAGGAGACTATGATTAATTTCCAAAACTGTGGAAGAGTAAATAATTACCATGGGTAATTCGACTTAAGCCTAGTATATAATAGGTACTTAAATGCTTATTGATTGATGGTAGGGAGACCTGATACATAGTAGGGCCTCTAGAATTTATATGTCCTCTTCCTCTGCTCTCCTCCTCCATAGATTGTAAATTCATTATAGTCAGCTCCATACAAATGTTAGGTTTTTTTTCTCTATAGCCCTACCACTCAACAAAGTTCTTGGCACATAGTAAGTAATTCTTTAATAAACTGTTGTTGATTGATTTCTCTCATAACTATGACAATATAATAGTACCAAGGTGTTAGGTCAATTTGAGTCTGACTTGAATGTCTTGGTTCAGCTGAACCTTAGTCTGATGACCTTCAGGGCACAGGACAACCCAGGACTTTTGTAATAGTGAAATGAACAGAACCAAGAGAATACTGTCCACAATAACAGCAATATTGTTTTAAGAATGACTTTGAATGAATAAGTCATTTTGCATATTATAAATTCCCAAGATTATAAATGATGAAATCCATTTATTAACTATAAAGGATATATCAAGAAAGATGCTATCTGCATTCAGGCATCCAGGGAAAGAACTGATAAATAGAAGTATGTATAGAATAATTTTAAATATACATATACATATGCACACATATGTATGTGTGTATATATAGGTGTGTGTATATATGTATAGGTGTGTATACGTATACGTGTATGCATGTATGTATATGTGCATATATATACATGTACATATACGTATTTGTGTCTAATGGTAGTCATCTCTAGGGTGGGATGGGGGAAGGGAAAAATTTATCTGATAATATTATCATATATTTAAAAGGAACAGGAAGTTGTACATAATAGATTTACAGCTTCACATGCAATCATCTTTTTTTTATAATACTATGCTATAGAAATACTTGTTTTATTCCATAAATTAAAAATAAAATAAATTTTTAAAAATATACTTGACACAAAATTTCAATTTACATATCATCATTTAGACTTATGTACTCAAGCCCTATTCATCACTGGCATCACTGCATGCATGAAATACACAAGTCATTTACTCATTCATACCTCATGGCCCTTGTAGGGGGAAAAATAACTCCAATGTTCCCTTTGAGTGACTAATCTGTCCCTGACAATATTTTAACCATTGATACCCATTTATGAGACATTCCAAACTTTCTAATCAGGGTAACTGACTCATCCAAGAGAATTAAGCCCAATTCCCAAAACACAGTTCAAGAACAAACTGAGAGTAACAAGTACCTTCCTATGGAAGATGAATAAGTGATTTCTGAAAGTAGTAGAGAATTTTACTACTGAAACTTGATTTTTAATGGAGTCCATAGTAAAGACTGTTACAAGTTTCCTATCTTCTTTTGTTGTTTTTGTTGAGTTTCGGTTGTGATTTTCACTGACAGGCTTCAACAGTGAAGAATTTGAGTGTTTTGCCTCATGTAAAGAACCACCTGAAGCTACTTTCTATGTTACAAAAACTCAATTTTAGGCTTCTTTCCTTAGAGCAATCATTTCCATAAATTATACATCTTACAATTTAATATGCATTTTCCAATAGATAGAGCAAACCATGTCCTCCATGAATACTCATTTTCACATTAAAGGAGAAAAGATGCTAAGTTGAAGGGTTTTTTTTTTTTTTTAAGCCAATAGGGGCTCTGCTTTGAAAAATCCTCTCTATCCCAGGGAAATTTCATTTCTATCTGCAGAAATGTCATTTTCAGTTTGTGCAATCAGCCCAGCAAATAGCTTCTTAAAGTAAGTGATAGATAAATATCAAATTAAACTTGCAATTAGAATTTACTAAAAATATAGGTTGCTGCAATTTTGTTGAAGGAGGGGAAAGAGCTGAAGGGAAGATGATTAACAAAGATTGCTAATGATGTGGTTACCCCTGAAGCACACAAATTTAGAGGAGTATTATATAGCCTGAAAGCTAAAGCAAAATGACTGTCCTTGGGGAATTACATCTAAAGCTACCTTAGCCTTTTCCTAATTTAAACCCTCCAATTTCCCAGTGCTATCCAGCATGAAAAAGGCAAACCAGAAAAAAAAAATTGTGTGTGTGTGTGTGTGTGTGTGTGTGTGTGTGTGTGTGTGTGTGTGTGTATTATGGGTCTTCTTCTATTTTTCTTTTGTCTGCTGGATTTGAGCATTAAGAAAAGTCATGGGGGGAGGGAGGGAGAGAGAGATAGAGACAGAGAAACAGAGACACAGAGAGAGAGAGAGAGATTATCAACTGCTATTAATAAAGGAGAAAAGTATCACTACAATAAAAATTCTGGGGTTTTTTTCTTTCTTAACTTGTTGTGTGACCTTGAGCGAGACATTGCCTCTCTAACCTGCATTTTCCTCATCTTAAAAATGAGAGTGTTGGAACAAATGATCTCTATGGTTCCTTTAAATTCTAAAGGTAAAAAGCACTGGAGTCAGAGTCACATGACCTCAATTTGAAGCCTGGCATTAGCTGTGTGATTGTAAGAATGTTGTTTAACTTCTCTGGGCCTCAATTTCCTCACCTATAAAATGTGAAAGTTAGACCAAATGACCTTCAAAGTCCCTTTTAACTTTAAATCTATAATCCAATTATTTTTCTCTACAAGAATCAGCTTTGTTCTATCTTGCTGCTAAGAGGTTTTCTTTGTTTTTGTATGTCCTTTGAACACAATAGATAGACAGTGGTAAATGTTGAGTTGAATTGAATTTCAATCATTTATTTAATAATCACAGCAACTAAACATAGAGACACAATTTATTTTCGCTCTTTTTTTTTCCAGCACAATGATTATGCCAACAACATCTTGTTCCTCTCCTCTGTGACTGCTCTTGTATTATTTTTTAAAAATAAATAAATTTTGTCAGAGTGAATTGATAGCCTTGTTTGTAGGTGTGGAGGAAAACACCAGATTATGGTCAGCAGACTTTTCCACAGTGTTTATACAACACCACATAATCACAACTCTCCCCCTCTCTCTGCCCCTTACCTCCAGCCCCCATCTCTTGACAATGCCTATCATTGCTTCAGGTTAGAGGAGGGAAGGATAGAAGGTAAGCTCCTTGAGGGCAGCATGTGCTTAGTTTTTGCTCTCGCTGTCTTTGAATCTCTAGAAGCAAGGACAGAACAAGCATTTAATAAAAGTCTGTTGAATTCAATTTAGAGAAAGGAGAAGAAGACTAAAGAAGAAAAAATGCCAAGGAGAAGGATTCTTATAGTATTCCTTTGGTTCTCTCTGCTTGGCAGCTGCAGTTGGACAGATAGAGGCCGGCCGCCTTACACTACTCTCTTGCTTTCTGTTCCTGATGTTTGTCCAGCTCAATGGTATTACATTGCTTCAATGCAACATTCATGGAATGAATGGGTAGATTTCAATAGCCCATTTGGGGTGGTCAGGATGACTTGAAATGCTAAAAGTAGGTCAGAGATGATACCAATGAAATTGTTTGAGGTAATTCCTTTTGGCAAATTCAAGTTTCACAAACAATAGAAGCCAACCACTCTCATACTATAGATAGTCACATGTATCAAGGCCTTTATTCCAGCAAAGTTGTCTATAAATAAATCTTATTTTTCCATGGACATCCTCCAAAAATGTTGTGATGTCTTCCTATACAAAAAGAACCCTCAAAAGATGAGCTTCAGGAATGTTGGTCAAGGAGGATTAAGCTCCCAGATGTAAATGTTGGGTGTGAGAACACACCAGCAGAATTTTATAGACTGACTGTTGTACTCACATCTACTGTTGTAGTGATTAACTTTTGCTTTGTGAAAGGTCAGCAGGGTGTTTTAGGTCTCTGCTTTGCCAGAAAAAAAGACTTGTTAGCTCCCTTGGGACACAGAGGCTTCTCTCATGTGTAAGAACTGTCTGACCAACACTGACAGCTCTTAGAATTTTTCCTGTCTCCCTCTCCCTCCCCTTTCTGTCTTAGTTTGGGTATTTACAATTGAATGCCTAAGATTTGTATAGAATTTTCCAAGAGATGCCAGTAAATTTGTCAACCAGGACCATGTTCTGCACATTTTAAGCTTAGTGGTGTTGGGGAAAGGGTAACAGGTTCTACCAGGGACCCTGATCACTATCAGTGACCAGAAACCCTGCAATTCATTCTGGAAAGAATTCACCAGGCTCAAGCAAACTTGGAAGCCGAGATTGTAAAAGTTCATTGTTAACGCTGTACAGCACAGTGGGCAAGAGTTCTTATGGAACCTGCAAACTTAAAGAAGACATAGGCATAGTTTTTAAGGAGTCATAGTAGTAAATCAGGTGTTAATTATGCTACCTAGGTGAGTAAGGGTGGGATTAGGGAGAAGTTAAGGAGTGATCAGTGCTTAAAGGAACATGCACTTTTAATATCAACTGTGAAGGTGTATTGCCCACAATTCACTGGGAAATAGCCCAAGGTGGGGCTATCTGGAGGTATGGTTTTAGTCCTGAAACATCACTAAGTCAGCCAGTGGTCAGGGCCAACTGAGAAATGCCCAATCTGCCACCCATCAATGTCATGTTTGACAAGATGGATATTGGGAACCAAGGCTAATGGAGACTCAGTATGGGTATAATTGGCTAAGGAATTAACCTATAGATAGGCCATTGAAGGATTCATGGGCGCAGCTGGCCACTCTACTAGGAGAGATAACATTTGCCTAAGCTAAAATGTTTATAGATAGTGTATTGAAGGACTTACAGGTAGCTTGTTATTGTTCCAAGCAGAGATAAACAGTTCATGAGTTGTTGCTGGGCAGAGTGATGACGGGGGAAGGGGCAGAGTTAATGCTCTGAGACTGGGGAGGGGGAAATGTGATTTTACAGACTGGTTTTACAAATTGATTTTACAGACATAGATCCCAAGCACCCCTTTTACAAACTGATATTACAGACTGATGTTACAAACATAGACTGATATTACAAACATACATCCCAAGCACCCCATCAGTGGGATGGGTCAGAATTTGCATTCTGTAGACATGGTGCCCCACAACTTAAGGTCACTTCTAAATCACAATGAAGCATTGGCTTATGACTTTGGGGAGATATTGCTACAAGTGAGGGGGTGTGGATCTAAAGTTATTTGGTCAAAAAAAAAACTATACCTTTTCACTGGCAAAGGATTATATCTGCTACACAAAACCAGTCAAGGGTCACCACTGAGTGCTGAGTTTTTTTAGCCTTGGCAAACAATGAAACAAGTGAAAATGCAAAATAGCCCTTGGCCCTAGAGGGAATCTGCCACTTTTGTAGTGACAATAGTGGAATGACAGAATAGACTTGAGAGTTCTAGGAATCACACAATTTTTAGACTGTCTACCAACATTAACTACTATTACTCAGTGTGGGTGCTCTGTCCAGGGGCCAGCAAGCTGTTATACTACCATAGGAAAGGAAGCATATCCACCCTGGAATCTTTGCTGTAAATACAATTTGAAGCCAACATTTCAGAGAGGAGGACGGCCAAGAGGCTCAGTTCTGCTAAAAGAGGTAAATTAAGGAAGTAGTAAACTGTTTCATAGAAAACTTAAATGTAAAAAGAAACATCATGTAACACAGACTTTGAGTGTAAACAAAAAAAACCTCAATGAAAATAGTTGTACCTTATGGGCCAACATCTGCTACAGAGGATGAAAACGAGGGAAATTTAACCTTAAATCATTTGCTCAACATTACAGAGGAAGGGTATGCAAGATTACAAGCAATATCATCTCTCAAAATAGCAGGAACCAACTCAACATGAAACAAACCTGCAAAGAGTTCGATGTGAAGGAGAGGTGGGTAACCTGTTGCCTTGAGGCCACACATGGCCCTCTAGGTCCTCAAATGCAGCCCTTCGAATTCAAACTTCACAGAACAAATCCCCTTAATAAAAGGATTTGTTCTGTAAAATTTGAACTCAAGGGGTGCCTAGGTGGGACAGTGAATAGGGCACTGGCTCTATTGCATTCCGGAGTCAGGAGGACCTGAGTTCAAATGTGACCGCAGACACTTAACACAAAAAACTAGCCATGTGACCTTGGGCAAGTCACTTAACCCCAACTTCCCTGCCCTCATCCCTCCAAAAAGAAAAAAAAAAAACTTGGACTCAATCAAAAGGCAACACCCAAGGATTTTAAAATCATCCCAAGAGCAATTGTAGGTGAAAATGGAAGGAGAACAACAAATAGATATGAAATGGACCAGATCTGTCAGCGTGTTTATGTTCTACTTATCCATGAATTATCTATCAATGAAGAATTAGGACACTTCCACCACTTAAGTGCCTGATACCCTATCTGAGGAAATGGCAATGGTGATTATGAAAATGAAATGAAAAAGAAAGCCTGGACCTAACCAAATAAAAACAGCATTAAGAGGCAACATACTTTTAAAGGGTCTCAGGGATCAAATTTAGACATTTACCAAAGAGAAAAAATTTTCTAGAGAACAGAGATCAAAGGTATTATTATGGACAAAAGCCAATCTAAAAAAATCAATATGGTGATTGTAAATAAGCTGCAACCTATAATAATCGCAAGCATTTATATAGCACTTTAAGGTTTGTAAAATACTTTCCCTTTATGATCTCATTTCATCCTCACAGTGAAGCAGGTACTTTTATCATTAACCTCATTTTGCAGATGACAAAACCTAGCCTGAGAGAAGGTAAGAGATTTAACCAGTTCCACACAGCTAATTAAGTGTCTGAGATCAGTTCTAAATTTAAGTCTTCCTGACTCAAAGACCAGTATTCTATCGACTGACGCACCTAGCTATGCATCATCAATGATAATTTGCATGCAGCAAATGTTAAAAAGTATGTCATCCAGGACATATGTAGGACCAAAAAGTAGGCAAGTTTTAACAGTGTGATACTACCAGAATCTAATCCACAGTGCCTGTCTTCCCCTACTTCCATGCATGGAGTGTTCAAGGAGGAGCTCCTCCGGTGTGGGGGCTTGCTGAGCCATTTTTAGGGCTGCTCATCCACCTTTGGTGTCCACCTGGCTCTCAACTCTCATCTGTGGCTCCAAGAAGCTGTAGCATAGGCAATGGCCACACCCTGGTAAAACATCTCAAGCAGACAGGTTAAACTAAAGTAGATGTTGGGCCTCAAAACCATTAAAAATTTCCCCAGTACAATGGGCAAATAAAAACAACTTGTTCCAATGACTATGAAGGTGGCTCAAGCCAACACTGTGGAGTTCCTAGAGCTTGGTCAAACATCGAAGACACCAAGGTCATCCACTGCATCCTGGGCTGTTGCCAGTCCTCTTGACTTTTGTCTTGCCACTGGACTTTGATGAATCTGGAAGACAGAATGAGGCTGACAACTTTGTGCAACTCTACCTCATTTAAATCCAGTCCATGCCAGAGTAAAGACATTACCCATGATGTCACTGGTCCTCTTTAGAAAATGGACAAACATGGGGTGGCTAGGTGGCGCAGTGAGTAGAGCGCTGGCCCTGGAGTCAGAAGGACCTGAGTTCGGATCCAGCCTCAGACACGAACGCACACACAAACAAAAACCTAGCCGTGTGACCTTGGGCAAGTTACTTAACCCCAACTGCCCTCCAAAAAAAAAGGCAAAAAAAAAATGGACAAACACAAACACCCAGGGAAAAAGTCCTAGCTTCTCTTTACCTAGCCCTTCTACTTCACCAATTTCTCCTTTCAAAGGTTGGAGGAGGAGGGAGGGAAGGAGGAGGAAAAATCTAACTCCACTTGCTACAACAATTGTAGCCTATAAATAAAAGTCATTCTTTAAAATGCTTGTTTTCATTCTTATGCTATTTGAAATTACCATTTAAATGTCAGTAATTTGAGCAAAGAGAATTCAAAATGGAATGGAGATTTTCTTCAGTTTTATAGGTGGGGAACTAGTTGATTTCAGTAATTTCTGCAGCAATAAAACCATAGCCCAGTGGTATGAAACACAAATAGAAATCTGGGCTATTCATCCCTATATAAGCATTCCTGTGGGCTGCATATTGACTTAGGTTTAAAATATAATTTTATCTGTTGTTGTTTTTTTATTTTTGTTAAAATTTTCCCAGTTATGTTTTAATCTGGTTCCACCACACTCAGGAATGATGTGGGAGGCCACTGGTCACATGTTTGACACCTCTGCCTTAGAGCACTTGAACTTAAAGAAAATTTAAGGAAACAAGGACATATCATAACAGTGAGATATGGAGATTAGTGCATCTGTTAATTAACAACACACAGAATCCCAGTTAATGTCCCCCTTGACTGTATTGATATCCTTGGAATATTGAAAGTGCCATAAGAAGGCCATTAAGGTGCTGGGTGAGTCTTTAAAAAGATTCATGAGAAAACATAAATAAAGGGTTATATAGGAGAAGGGCAGTTAGGTGTCACTGTGGATAGAGTGCCCATCCTGGAGTCAGGAGGACCTAAATTCAAATCCAATCTCAGATACTTGCTAGCCACATGATCCTAGATAAGTCACTTAACCCTGTTTGCCTCAGCTTCCTTATCTGTAAAGTGAGCCAGAAAGGTAAATGAATGGCAAACTACTCCAGTATCTTTGCCAAGAAAACGTCAAATGGGGTCATGGAGATTTGGACATGACTGAAATGACTCAACGTGGAATAAGAAGGTAGAAGGGCTGGGATCTGTACCAGGGGAGAAAATTCTCACATAAACATCATCATTATCATCTTCACAGCTAGCACTTATATAGGGCTTTAAAGTTTGTGAAATTTGTTTTTGATCATCACAATAACACTGGGAGGTAGGTGACCAGATCACAAAGCCAACAAAAATATAGTGAATGCTACTATGATCTGGTAGGAACTAGCCTGAGAAGTCCCTAATTTTTTTAAAAAAATTTTTGAGGGGGGAAGGTAGGGCAATTGGGGTTAAGTGACTTGCCCAAGGTCACACTAAGTGTTAAGTGTCTGAGGCTGGATTTGATCTCAGGTCCTCCTGACTCCAGGGCTGGCTCTCTAATCACTGTGCCTCCTAGCCACTCTGAAAAGTCCCTAATTTAGAGGCTTCAAGTACTATAATGTGAATTATTCCCCTCTATCAGTGCCTATAATTTTGAAATTAGGTATATTGGTTTTGCTTAAAATGAAGATCAGTAATCTGTTTGGTCCCTCCATTTCTGTCCCTCCAGCTTAGCATCAACCAATCTTCAGGAAGTGGAATGATATTTGTTGTTGTTGTTTTTTTAACTTTTACCATTATCTTCTATATTGCCTGGGGCAATGTTGACACACAGTGGGATTTATGAAATACTTACATTGTTTTAGAACTGCAAAGAACCTTAGAGTAATCGAATTCACTTGTCTCATTTATGGATTGGGAAACATTAAAGGACCAGAAAGATTAAATGATTTCTTCAAGGTCATATAATTATTTAGTGTCAAAGTCTGCCTACCATAGTACAATGCATGCAATAGGTGCTTAATATTTGCTGAATATATAAACCTATATAAACCTAAGTTTAATTTACTTCATGTTCTTTCTCTGCAAAACAGTTGTAAAGTTGATCATAGAGGCTTCTGAGATAAGGTTAAAGAATTCATTTCCTGATTTTTTCTTCTCTTTGAGCTTCGTATTATAAGCCAGTCATCTCAGGCTGTCATATTACATTCACTGAATCTCTGGGAGATTACAACTTTTTAGGTGACACGAATTAAACTTTTGATGCATTGAAAGACTCGAGTAATCTGACATCCTTCAGCTTCTATTTATCAATGGTGAGACAGTCAATAGGGTAACAGCGAACAGAGAGGAGGATTAGCTGGCCCTTTGGGTTTAGAAGACATTACTGCCTGAAGTCCACGAAATGACAAGAATATCCAAATGTTTCTGGTTAATCTGAAATTTTAAAAACAATAAATTTTTAAAAAGATAAATAAATTATTATAATGTTCAGTGTTGAGCTTTATTCTCTGTAGTACATTTATTAAGTTGGACAACATTTTCACTGTTAAATTGAACACTCTAAGAAGGCATATTTTCTTCCCTTAACAGCTACTGTGTATTGCACACGGCTTTTTGTGATGGATAACCTACAATTAATTGGAAGATTTTTAAAGAGCATAGATAGGGCGTAGTATGGGATGATGAATAGAAGGCAAGTTTCAGACTCAAGAAGATTTGGTCCTGGGGAGGATGATGATGATGATGATGATGGTGATGATGATGATGAGGAGGAGGAGGAGGAGGGGGAGGAGGATTAGGATGAGGATGATGATGCTGCTGATAAATTATAATTCAATCCATTATTCAGCTCAAATGTAAAGTTTTCAAAAGATAACCCTCTTTTCTTTACACTATTTTGATGGAAAAGATACCAAAAGAGATATCCAATTCCCAATAAGCCGGAAACATTTTTATGGCCTGCCACTCTATAACATTGACTTATTTCTTCTCTTCTTTTCTCTTTCCTGCCTTCCTTTCTTCTTCCCTCCCTCCTTCCTTCCTTTTCTCTTTCATCTTTCATTTTTCTTCCTTTTTTTTTTTTTTTTTTTGCTCTTTGGAGGGGGGAAAGTAGAGCAATTGGGATCAAGTGACTTGCCTAAGGTCACACAGCTAGGTTTGTGTGTGTGTGTGTTGTGTCAAAGGCCAAATTTGAACTCAGGTTCTCCTGGCTCCAGGGCCAGTGCTCTATTCACTGCACCGCCTAGCTGCTCCTCTTCCTTTCTTTCTTATTACTTTCTTCTTTCCTTCCTTTCCTCCCTCCTTCCTTTCTCCCTCCCTTCCTCCCTCCCTTTTCTTTCTTTCTTTCTTTCTTTATTTCTTTCTTTCTTTCTTTCTTTCTTTCTTTCTTTCTTTCTTCCTTCCTTCCTTCCTTCCTTTGCTTCTTTCTTTCTTCCTTCCTTTTATCATACATTGGAATCAACAACAGAAATTTTCAGATTCCTTACTGGAAATCAGTTTCCTGGCAGCAAGCCAACTCCCCAAACAAAGCATATATTCTCTGTCTAAAACAAGAGAGGAATATACTAAACAATCTTGAGCTGCATCATTTTCAATTTTTGAATTTGGAATTCAAATACTGCTATGATTCATGTGCTTCCAAGCCCACGGCCGCCACCTACACACTTTGCAAAACATTATGTTTAGGAAAGAATTCTGCTACAATATCACTTGTGAGATTATTTCCACCCTTCCATTTCGAACTTTTTTTTTTTTTGCAAAGAGGTGTTTGAATCAAGACAAATTCCTGTTTCAGTTACTGTTCTTTGAGGAAGAGAGGAAGTAAAGGCCTGGTGTCCTGTTTTCTACTCCAAAGCTGTTTCCCAGATCAGAGAGCCTCCAGGGAGTCTCTTCCCTTTGGATAAAATGACCAGACCATTGTTCAAGTTACAATAGGGTACATATTGGAGAAGACTCAGAACAATTAAAAAAAAAAAAGGGAAGTCTGTAACTGGGTAAAAAAGAACTCAGACAAGCTAAACTAAAACTTTCAGGATGTTAATATAGAAAAATATATACATATTTACATGTATAGATGTATAGGTCTATGTCTATACACCTATATATCTATATATGCACACACATGATACAAATAACTTACCAAAAGTCCCTCTTCTATTAAAAATAATTAAACATCATGCAAACCTTTTGGAGGAGAACAAGGGGAAAACCAGATTTGTGATTTTGTTGCTATATTAAAATTTTAGTGAGGAATTTCCTTACAAAGTTGGCAACAATGAACACTTTGGGGTTGGAGTTAGGAGGACCTGAATTCAAAACCAGCAGCAGACATGTTTAACTGTGTGATGGGCAAGTCACTTCCCAGACCCAGTTCCCTCATCTGTAAAATAGAGGTATTAATAATGCCTATCTCCTCGGGTTGTTGAGAGGATCAAATGAGATAATATTTGTAAAGAAATTTGCAAACCTAAAAGTACCATGTGCATGCTAGTTATTTTATTAAGCTAGCTATATTGTCAATGCAGATTTCCTCCTTCTCTGCAATGTTCCAATATAAGCTTACATAGGACAGACTTAAAGATTTAACATTTAATATACATTGTGAAGGAGAGAAAGGGTTTCTCATTTGAAAGGGATGAGAAAACTAAATTTCTAACAGAATGAAGCTGTCTTTTTTCTGAACAATAAGTACTAAAATGTAGGCACGAAAACTTCATTACATGTTTTTATTCAATATTAGGTTGCTAAGTCAGTCCTTTATCTACCTTTGCTATCTTTTTATAATATAATAGACTGGAGATGATAAAAATCAAAGTCACAGATCAGCCAAATTAGCTTTGAAATCTAGTGATTAGTGTAGTGAAGAATCATTCTTTCTAGTTTGGGTGTGGGTCCTCATCTCTCTTGTGAGATGGGAGGGAGGACATTTAACAACAGCTGTGGGAATGTGTTTCTTAGCCTCTGTGTGTCTCAATATTCAAGATCTAACAGCAAATTCTGTCTTGGACATCCTAGCCTTGTAGATCTAAATATTCTGTGCCTTAGTTTTCTAAACTCTCAACCTATGCTTCAAGGCTTGGAACAGATGAACTCTGAATTTCTCCTTCTTCTTTAGAAACGACTGAAACGATATAACAACAAATTTTCTTCTTCAGGATATATCAAGTCATTTACTTTGACTTCTTCATGTGAATGTTACCATTAGAACCCTATAAGTACTTATGTTATAGGACTTCCCTCTATAGCCTTCCAGTATTCTTCCTTACGGAAAGGACCCTCAAGTCAATAAGTATCTTGTCAATGTCAACTATAAAGGTAAGATTATTTATGAATGTGTACTCTTGTAGAGCAGATGGCATCAATTCCCTTCAAAGTTCTGATGCAGGCCTGACACTGAACTACCACTATTCAGTGAACTCCAGTGCCTCCCCCAAACCTCCAGGATCATTTAAAATCCTCTGTTTGGCTTTCAAAGCCCTTTGTAATCTGCCTTCTTCTTATCTTTCCAGGCTTTTCACACCTTAGTCTCCTCCACATACTCTGTCATTCAGTTATAATGCTCTCCTTAGTGTTCCTTACACAGGACACATGAAGCTCTGTCTCTCACTTTGTGCCTTTTCACTGGTTGTCTCCCATAACTGGAATTGTCTTCCTCCTCACCTCCATCTTCTTGTTTCCCTGGCTTTGTTCAAGTCTCACCTTCTGCAAGAAGTTTTTTCCAGTTCTCCTTAATCTTGAAACCTTCCCTTTGAAAATCTCCCAATTTATCCTGTATATATCTTGTTTGTACATAGTTCTTTAGGGGCAGCTAGGTAGTACAGCAGATAGAGTTCTGTAACTGAATTCATGAAGACCTTAGTTCAAATCCAACCTCAAACATTTACTACTTATGTGACCCTGGGCAAGTCACTTAACCCTATTTGCCTTATTTTCCTTATCTGTAAAATGAGCTGAAGAAATAAATGGTAAACCACTCCAGCATCTTTGCCAAGAAAGCCACAAATGGGGTCACAAGGAGTCAGATATGACCAAACAACAACACACATAGTTGTTTGCATATTGTCTTCCAATTAAACTTGGAGCTTATTGAAAACAGAGAATGTTTTTCTTTTGCTTTGCTGTTGCTTTCTCTGTTTCCCTAGTGCTTAGCCTAGTGACCTGAACATAGCTGGTGTTTAATTAAGAACTTGTTGACTGACTATCTGACTGTACCTTGCCTAACCCACATATTTCTCTCCTGCCCAGAAATATAGTATAAAACACTATCCAATACTTTGACAAAAATCCAAGTAACTTATAGCTACAGAATTCTCCTTATATGAAATAAGGTTAGTCTGGCATGACTTGTTCTTAATGAAGCCATGTTGAATCTTCATGATCACTATCTCCTTTATGAGATGTTCACTAATCATCATTTTAATTTTACATATTAGAATTTTGCCTTGAATTGAAATCAGTCTCCATGCCATAATCAGGCAGTGAAATAAGACTCTGCAGAAAAACAAACAAACAAACAAAAACCAAAAAACATTATAGAGACTATGAATAAAAGTTAAATTGCTTAATTTGAAACTTTGAAATGCTTGGCAGAAGCTAATAAATGAATAATAAGATAATAAACACCTTAGCATCTGTGCCACTAATTAATAAATGAACTGAAGAAAAAATACCAAATACAAAATAGCATTAAAAATTACTCTCTGTTAACTCTTCTGTCATTTCCTTGCTACAGTTATATTAGTGATATATTTTAAATTTTTTAAAATAAATTTAATTTTTAAAATATTTTTATTATTTTATAATAAATAAAATATATTTATTATAAATATAAAAATTTTAAATAAAAATTAAATATTCATTAATCTCTTGTCCTTCCTGGTCTTCTGTGTTCCATTGGTGCCACCTTCTTCCTTCCTTCCTTCCTTCCTTCCTTCCTTCCTTCCTTCCTTGCTTCCTTCCTTCCTCCTCCTCCTCCTCCTTCTTCTTCTTCCACCAAGAGGAAGACAAGAAGTCTTTGCTCCCTTCTGCTCACCTTCCAACAGGATTTTGACAGCAGAATGTCATTTATCCCCAGATACACAGGCTTCCCTTCAACCTAATTAAGGTTCCATTAACTTAACCAAGTTAAATATATTTCCTTTCCCCTGGAACCAACCTCCAATTGAGTGTTTGCTATCCTCTTTCTGATATTGCTGTGTTTTCCTCTCAAGTTTTCTGTAGCTGTCTTCTCCCTCAGCAACTCTGGCAAGAATTATCTGTTTCTGATACATGATGGAAATGAGTTCTAAACCACCATCTTCCTTAAAGGGCCATGCATCTCTTTCTTGTTCCACATTTAACAGATGGCACTCTGTCACCTATAAACCACAAACATCAAATGAAACAAAATCTATCCCATATTTACAAAACAATAGTTTCCCCACAGACATCTTAGTCTTCTGCCTCTGTATGACTGTATGACCCTGGACCAGTCACTCAACTTCTTTTGGCTTCAGTTTCCTCATCTGCAAAATGAACAGGTCAATTTATATGATTGCTAAAGTCCCTTTCAGATCTAAATATCTTGAGTTTATATTATTTTTCTTTTATTCTCCCTGGCTGCTTTTCTTTAGAATTGGAAGCAACCTTTAGTGAGCATCTAGACACACCCTATCACTTCACAGATATGGGCAATTGAAGACCAGAGAAGCTAAATCACTTGTCAAAAGTCATATGGGGGGGTGGGGGGGTGGAGCCAAGATGGCGGAGTAGAAACAGCATTTCCAATGTGCTCTGCCCCACACAAATTTCAAACAATGTGAAAGGCGACTCGGAACAACTTCTGGAGCCACACACCCACAGAACGGCACAGAGAAGCTAACCTCCTGCTGAGGACAGCCCAGCAGCCCTGCAGGGAGCGGCCAGCAAAGCGCTGAGAGCAGGCAGCACAGCACTAGGAGCCGAGCCCAGGTCTGAGGTTTTAGCCCCAGGGTGGCTGGGCCTTCAGCCGGCTGGAGGGACCCCAGAACACCAGCAATTGTGGCGATTCCAGAATTATCAGCACAGATATGCCTAGGACAAAGTGAAAGGTTAGTGCCCAATGGACTTTGGGACCAGTATTTGGGGAACTCGTGGTTTCCTCCCCTGGGGGCAAAAAGCTGCTGAAGAAACAGCAGCACAGAAGCCATTTTGCAGCATCAGTAGTGGCTCTAGCTCCTGGTCTGCGAACTGTAGGGAGATCCAGCAATCAGTCTGGGGGTTAATCGCTCTTGCTTTAAACTGCCTGGATCTGGATTGTGGTCTAGGGGGGAAGTTTGGGGTGGGTATCCAACTTGCCAGAGTGGTGGAGGCTTTACAGAGGCCACCCAACTGGCAGAAGTTGTGAAGACCCCACGTTTGGGTGGAAGCTCCCCTGTCTGGTGGCAGAGTCCTACTGTGGCAACAAGCCCCAAAATCAAGTAATTAAGTGGCAACATGCCTAGGCAAATGAAACAAAATAAACAGAAAAGTTCAACATTGGACTCCTATTTTAGGGGCAAAGAGGCTCAAAGCATGGAGGAGGACTGTGAGGTCAGAACTCCTGCACCAAAAGCCCCAAATGAACATACAAGCTGGCTACAGGCCATAGAGGACCTTAAGAAGCAGACAAGAGAAGTGGGGGAAAATTTGGGAAGAGAAATGAGAAAGATGCAAGGAAAGTATGAAATGACAGTCAACAGCCTGACTGAGGAAAATAACACCTTAAAAAATAGACTAACTCAAATGGCAAAAGAGGCTCAGAAAGGCAATGAGGAGAAGAATGCCTTAAAAAGTCAAATTTGCCAGATGGAAAAAGAATCTCAAAAGCTCATTGAGGAGATTCATTCCTTTAGAGTTAGACTGGAGCAAATGGAAGCTAGTGACTTTATGAGAAATCAAGATACTATTAAACAGATCCAAACAAATGAAAGAATAGAAGGCAATGTGAAATATCTCATGGGAAAAACCACTGACCTGGAAAATAGATCCAGGAGAGATAACTTAAAAATTATTGGACTACCTGAAAGCCATGATCAAAGAAAGAACCTAGAAATCATCCTTAAAGAAATTCTCAAGGAAAATTGCCCTGATGTTTTAGATCCAGAGGGCAAAATAGAGGTTGAAAGAATCCACCGATCACCTCCTGAAAAAGATCCCAAAAGAAAACTCCCAGGAATATTATAGCCAGGTTCCAGAATCCCCAGATCAAGGAGAAAATACTACAAGCAGCCAGGAAGAAACAATTTCAATATTGTGGAAACACAATCAGAATAGCCCAGGACCTGGCAGCTTCTACACTGAGGGATCGAAGGGCATGGAATATGATATTCCAGAGGGCAAAAGAGCTGGGATTGAAGCCAAGGGTCACCTACCCAGCAAAACTGAGTATCTTGTTTCAGGGTAAAATATGGTCATTCAGTGGAATAGAGGACTTTCAAGCATTCTTGAGGAAAAAACCAGAGTTGAATAGAAAATTTGACATTCAGACACAAGAAGCAAGAGATGCTTGAGAAGGTAATCAAGGAAAAGAAATCAAAAGGAACTTATCAAAGTTGGACTATTTACAGTCCTACATGGAAAAACAATAACTGTGTTTGATGAAACCTCTCTCATTATGAAAATAATTGAAGAAGGGTACATGGCATATGTTCACAGGTATACATGGATAGAGGGCACAGGTTGAATTTGATGGGAAGGGATGATTATTATTTTTTTTGGAGGGCAATTGGGGTTGGGTGACTTGCCCAGGTTCACATGGCTGGGTTTTTGTTTGTGTGTTGGGGGTGTCTGGGGCCAGATCCGAGCTCGAGTCCTTCTGGCTTCGGGGCTGGCTCTCTGCTCGCTGCGCCACCTAGTCGCCCCAAGGAAGGGATGATTCTTAAGGGGTGAAGTCAAGAGGTGAGAGAGGAAAGTGGCAAGAGGAGATGGAGAGAGAAAGGGTAGGGTAAACTATCTCATGTAGAAGAGGCAAGGGGAAGTAGTTGCAGGGGAGGGGAAGAACAGGAAGGCAAAAAGGCAAAAGCATATTCTCATTGAAGTTGGCTCAAGGAGAGAATCACTTACATAATAAACGGAATATCTTACCCTCACTCACTCTCCTGAGTAGGGGAAAGGAGGATAAGAGGGGGGATGATGGAGGGGAGGGCATTCTGGGGGGAGGGGAGCTTGGAACTACCCACTATCAAAGAGGGACAGGATCAAAGTAGGGAATGGACCAGGTGGGAGGTGAGATGGGTGGGAGGTAAATATAAGCAGTCTTTTACAATATATCTACTATGGTAATGTTTTGCGTAGCTATACATGTACAACACATACTGAATTGCTTATCTTCTCAGAGGGAGTGGGTGACAATGGAGGAAGGGAATGGATCTGAAAATTGAAGTTTTAAAATTAAATGTTCCATAAGATGTCCAGGCATTGGGGCTCAGAGATTCACCTTGCCCTAATGGCAAAGTCGAAGGGGATATGGGAGAAGATATGCGAGAGAGCAGATTGGATGAGGGGATATCTTGTGGGACTGCTATTCTGGGGTGGTGGATAGGGGAAAATGGGGGGGAAATGTAACTCATAATCTGGTGGAAATGAATGATGTAAACCAGAAGTTAATAAAGCATTTGTTTAATTAAAAAAAAATTAAAAAGTCATATAGCTAAATGGTTGCAGAGCAAGCATCAGAGCTCTTGACTCCCAGTCCAAAGCTCACTTCCTATGATAGACCATAACTTTTGCATATTAAAAAGACTTCAAAATATCAGGCATAGTCAGTAATCTAAACCAAATTAAATATTCTTTTTTGTAGCTAAAGAACTCTGATTTCTTTTTCTTTTTCATAATTTATTTATTTATTTTTACTTTACAACATTCAGTTCTACAAGCTTTTGAGTTCCAAATTTCTTCCCCCCTCCATCTCCTTCCCCCTCCCCTTCCCAAGATGGCAGCAATCCACTATAGGTTCTGCATATACCTTCACATCAAACATTTTCACTTTCCTTAAAAAGGAATCATAACCAATGGAATGAGAAAGAAGAAACAAAACAAAAAAGAAAAGAGAGAGCAAATAGTTTGTTTCAATCTGTATTCAGGCTCTGTAATTCTTTCTCTAGATGCTGATAGCTTTTTCCAACATGAGTCTTTTGAAGTTGTCTTAGAACCTTGCATTGCTGAGAGGAGCCAAGTCTATCAAAGTTACTCATCACAGATACAATTGTCTGTAATTGTGTACAATGTTCTCCTGGTTCTGCTCCCCTCATTCAGTATCAGTTCATATAAGTCTTTCCAGGTTATTCTGAAGTCTATCTGTTCATCATTTCTTACAGCACAATAGTATTCCATTATATTCATATACCACAACTTGTTCCACCGTTCCCTAATTGATGGGCCTCCCCTTGATTTCCAATTTGTTGCCACCACAAAAAGAGCTGCTATGAATGTTTTTGTACATGTGGGTCCTTTTCCCATTTGTATGATCTCTCTGGGATCCAGCCCTAGAAGTAGTATTGCTGGATCAAAGGACTATAAAAGTGTGCACTAGATTCAATTTGTCTTTGTACCTGCTAAAGCTGCATTAGCCTTAAGAAAGACTAAGATCAGTTACAGCACTTTGAGTCCCCAAGTCACCCCAACCAGCTGGACATTGAATCCCTGGAAGATTTTGCCATGTGTAGAAAAGCCCAGTAAATAGGACTGCTGATTCCCTGGAGAAGTAGCAGGATAAAGAACTAAACCTCTGGCAACAAAGGGGGAAAATAGGTTGACCCATCTGGAAAGGATTTGTACCCTAGCTGTATATCAAAGTATGCAATATATGTTAATAGATTTGGTTTTCAAAAAAAAACAATAAGAATTTATTAAGAGCTTACTATTTTAATTATCAGTCACCATGCTAAGTACTAAAGATAAAAAGAAAAGCAAAACTAGTCTCTACTTTCAAGGAGCTCACATATGAATCAGGATATAACATGCAAACAGTTATTTACTTACACTTTGTATACAAGGTAGTTGGAAGGTATTATTTGAGGAAAGGCACTAGCATTAAGGGGGACTGGAGTGGTGAGAAACTGGGAGGAAAGGAGAGCAGCTAGAAGGCTATTGCACACCAGAAGTAACCACAACAGGGTAGTGGTGGCATGAAGGGAGAGAAGCAGACAGAGAGGAAAGATTCGGAGAAGGTAGAATTGACAGGACCTAACAACAAATTAGATGGGGGAGTGGCAAGAGAAAGTATGGAGTCAAGAAGACATCTAGATTTCAAACCTGGATGACTGGGATGATGGTGCTTCCCTGCATATTAATAGGGAAATTCAGAAGAGGTGACAGTTGGGGGAGAAAGACAGATTTCAGTTTTGAACATTTTGATTTTCAGATGTCTATGGGACATCTAGTTTGAGTTGTTTAAGAGAGACTTGGAAATCTAAGACTAGGGGTCAAGAGAGAAACTTAGGCTAGATAAATAGCTGTGAGTCATCTGCATTGAAATGATAATTAAATCCATAGGATCTAATGTTATGATTAAAGAGTTGCCTATAGTACCGTTTTATTGAACCTTTATTGAAATGCAACAGGAATGGGAAATACATTAGCAATGGGGAGGAGAGGGGGGAGAGTTGCTTTATAGGGCTTTATAAGCTAAGAATCTGATTGGATAAATCTACATCAGCTCCTTAGACTTTGAAAAGAAATGAGTCAATAAGCATTTACTGAGTACCTAAGTTTCAGGCCCTGTGCTGACAAAAATCTGGGCCACCAACTATGAGGGCCAAAGAAAGGAGTCACAGGAGCTGCCACAGGGTCCAGGGAAGACCCTGGAACTTGTGACTGCTACCTCAGAGCAACCTTTGGGGTACACATGACAGTAGGAAGTCTGGACCCTGGTCCTAGCTGGTGAAGGTCCACTTTCAGCCACTGTTTGTGGTAACTCCCCATCTCACAGCTAGGAAAAACAGAATTTTGCGTGGTTTCTATCCCCATTTTCTCTTTTCTTTTTTCTAACCTTCTTTTTTCCCTGCTCTGATTTTTAATTCCTAGTTTCTATAGCTCTGCAGAACTAACTAACCATGCCATTGCTTTTATCTGCTTTTCTTAGAGGGAATGATGCTGTAATGAGAGAGCAAGTCACATTAATTAACATTCCACAACAAAAGAATTCCATTAAAAATGCAGAAAAGCCAGAAGAAAGGGTAAATCTGGCTGAGAGGATTGAATCCAAGCTCCCAAGGTCTTACCCATGAAAAGTAAAAAGGACAGAGACCAGCACTTCAAAAACACTTTTAATGTACTTAGGTGGCATTAACTAGGAAACCAAGGGAAGCACCTGATTGCAGAGTCAGCTTCTAATTTATATTTAGGCCAACAAAGCAAATTCATATTGCTTTAATATTGAAAAACATATTTTACATGCACTTATTATCTCTCCTAACCTCTACCACCCAACCGAATATTAAAAAAGAAAAAACTCACAATAAACACATATAGTCCAGCAAAGCAAATGCCCACATTAGCCATATCCAAAAATTAATGTCTTATCCTAGATTTTTAATCCATCATCATCATGAAATTCATGTCTTATCCTAGATTTTAAATCCATCATCATTCAAAAATGTACATTTTATCCTAGATTTTGAGCCCACCATTGTCCAAAATTTCATGTCTTAGGGCAGGTGATAGACAGCGTGATGATATAGCTTCAGGACTCTGAACTTAAGGTTTAATCACTGAATCAATCAGAGTTCTAAAGTCTTTCACACCTATTTTTCAAAATCCTAATCAAGGTTAAGAGCAAATTGTACAATTTTCTAGATTGTAATAATTTCTTTTTTTCTTCTATTTTGGGGATTAAGTGACTTGCCCAAGGTCACATGGCTAGAGGCCAGATCCCATCTCAGGTCCTCCCAACTCCAGGGTCGGTGCTCTATTCACTGTGCTACCTAGCCACCCCACAATAATTCTTTTTAAGCACCAGGTTTTTTTTGTTTTGTTTTGTTTTTGTTTGTTTGTTTTAACTCTTATGCCTTATCCTGGCAAAAAGGTGACCCTGGATTCTTGAAGGCTGTACCAATATGACACAGTGGGAGAAGTATAGGATGTCTAGGCAGAAGAAATACCTGGATTCAACTCCTGTTTGTGATATTTACTATATCTGTGTGACCTCAGGAAAATCATTTACTAGTCTTTTGCCCCAGTTTCCTCATCTGTAAAAATAGGGGAGTAGAGGCCCTTTCTAGGTCCCTGAATATGGAAATGGTCCTTGTTTATAGATTTCAAGGGGGTCTATGAATTTGTATGGGAAAATATATATGTATATATACATCTTTATACACACTAGCCTTTAACTGGAATCTAACATTTTCTTTAATTATAAGTTGTTTGAAGAAGCATGATTCTGAGAAGGGCTCCATACACTTCACCACATTTCCGAAGAAGCCCATGACACAAGAAAGGTTAAGGACCCAGATCTCAAGATATGATTCTATGACCAATGGAGTTCATGCTCTGGCAGGTGCTACCCAATTAAAAAAAAAAAAAGTTTATAGCTCTTAATTGAGGAACAGAGCAATAACTAAGTATTGTAAGACTTTGCCCCAGGGCACTGAAATGTAGAGTACAAACAGGCCTTACTCCTTCATCAGGTAAAAAGGACTGTGCTTAGCACCTAGTTAACAAGAATAATTAGTTAAAATAGGCTACAACCAAATGACCTGTTTCCTTTCTCCAGCAGCTGCACTCTAGGTCACTCTTCCCTTCCCAGGCCATGCCCCATTTCCTCCCTGAGGGAGAGGGATAGGGGAACAATGGCCCAGGGACTTTCTCTTTAATGGGATCTCTTGTGCCCAGTAATACAAGTTCTCTTAACCAACCTCTCACTCATCCCTTCCCTTAATCAATAACTAAATTTGTCCTGAGAGCTGAAATTGTAAGGAAAATAAGCCTGGCTTAATTAAGAGAGGCCCATTACCAAAAACTGTCCTGAGGAGTAATTATTTTTGGCTGCAACTCTGAAGACTCTACTAAAGCATGAAGGGGGCCTTAATTTACCTCAGGAGAGGGATGAAGGCACTGGGACATGGTTATGGTCCTCTTCTTAGTAGCTAGGAAAAGAATAGAGTTGATAGTCATTGAATATCAATAAAATAAATATCAATATCAATAATCAAATAAAAAATATCAAATAAATATCAATAAAATAAAATTTTTAACAGAAATATGGTGTTCCCACCACAGTGCTCCTCCCTCACAAAGCTTAACAAATCTTTATTCATAAGTTGAAAGAAAGTCTGAGCAAAAGTACTTGGCAATGTTTTACAACTTTTGGTTTAGCTAGGGACTTAAGTTGGATATATAAGGAGTGAGTTTATTATAGCTGTTAGTATGCTAGATTTGGAGTCAGGAAAACCAGGGCTTGAATTGGTTCTCAGCCATTTATTAGTTGCTTTCCCCTAGGCAGGTAAACTAACCTATCTCAGCCTCAGTTTCTCTACCAGAAAAACAGTGATGACATTTACCTTAAAGTGTTGTCATGAAGATCAGATGATACACTAAACTGAACTTTGTAGACCTTAAAACTCTAAGGAAAGAGATTTACATAAGCATCTCTGATGGGCTAAACACCTTACAAACATCATCTCATTTGTTCCTCACGATGATATGAAGCAGATGGAAAAGGGAAGGATTCGTTTAACCTAACTTTATCAATAGTGTTTCTTAGTAAAAAAATATTTTAAATACAATCCTTAATAGGTGGAAAAATTCTGATCCCTGGGTCAAATAACGCCCAATCTAAAGTGCCAAAAGGTGATTTTATGCCCAGGATTTTGATAATGTAAATGTAGCTTGAATGTAGCTCCATTTATGTACATAAATATAGCTCAAAAAGATTTCAGTTGCACACTTCTAAAAGGCTGCCAAATGGGAAACATACTTCTATGAACATTGGATCTTTTTCTTAGTAAAATCAAACGCAAAACTTTCTACCTTCTAGGTTTTTCTCTTCTGAAAATGACAAAAGCAGAAATTCTAGAATGCTTATGTTTCCAACTTCCTATCAGGTTGTGAATACTTTATAACAAACTCTGGCAACATTGACCCTTATGGTAAAAGCTAAATGTTTCCCCACCACCATTATCATTAAAAAAAAAAAAACAGAGTGAAGTATTAAAGATCTTTTTGACTTTTAAGACTTTGGTATGTGAAGGCTGCATCTCTGGTTCTCTTCTCCTTCCTTCCCATGCCTATCTGCCGTTCTCCCAACTGACTATAACATAAAAGTGAAATATAGTTTTTATTAGTTGTATTTATTGAATAAGTGAGATGTTCTCTGTTCTTATTTTTGAAAACATCTCCGAACGTTTTGTACTTCCCTTATAAATACAACTAAATACATTATTCTTTATGACTTTGGCCCTTGAGTCCTCAGTGACCTTTGAAGGGCAAAATAAAAGTTCATCCCGCCTTAGTTTCTGATATTGTATGATTAATTATTAAATAAATCTGATCCTGTACATATCTGAACTCTGTTGTATGTGTGTTTAAATACAAAAAGAAGCCATTCATTCAGTGTTCAACAGAGTCGGAAATAGCTAGAAGAATGTTCAACATTAGGTCAGAAGATTCCCAGATGGATTAAGTAATTGTTAAAGTTGGTACATTTCAGCTTTGCATCTTAACCTCATTTTCTAAATCTCCTTTCCCAGGAATTAAAGCATGAATAATATTTGTTTGATAAAATGTAAATGGCTTAATGCTTTTAAAGCCTACAGTGAAATTCACTTTCAGAGTTCCCAGCTGGTGACTAAGCTTCATTAATAGGGAGTTGTGAGGACAAGCAAGTGCCTAGGACATACTATGTACCCAATAATTACCTGTTGTGGATGAACTATTGGAATTTCCTTTACTTAATTCTGGGAGTGACTTTAAATAGCCTCAAAAGTGTGACATAATTGCTGAGGAAATAAAAAGTGGCAGATAAGCAACTCAGTTCCTTTTAGATGGTAAGAACTTCACTGGATTATTTAGAAAAGCAAAATGGAAAGTGTCCAAGTCTAAAGGGAAAATGTTACTGCTGGAAAAGGCATCAGGACCCAGGCTGATGATGACAGAATTATTCGTGACAATGGAATTGGAAGGACTCTAATGAGCTATATTCTCTCGACTGCAGGCAGATGGATGACAGCTAAGTACCCTCTGAAACAAAATACTCTGGACTCCCTGAGCCATTCCCTACTCTCCATTCCCCTAGTTCTTCCACTCTGGAATTCCCCAGCCTATTCAGAGCTATCCTAGGATTTCCAGGAGCTAAGGCAATCTGAATCTTTATGCTACTAAACTTTATATTAGATTATGAATACTCTTTAATGAAAAATTCTGGCCATATAGACCATTTTGAGAAAACTAAAGGATTCCCACTCACTGAGGCTTTTCCTGAGATAGAAGAATAGATAAGTCCATCTTAATCAAAGCTTCTTTTCTCCTTATATGGTGAGCTGTGCAGCATGTGTTGATGGTGGGAAGCAAGGTTAGGTCCAGAATCCAAGTGTTACCCTCATCCTTAGAATAGCTCCCCTTAATGCATTTTGAGATTCCTCAAGGCCACATTAAGTATTTGAGAAAGTACAGAGCAAAGGAGGACACAACACATCAATGGGGTGGAGTACATGATGGAACCCTCCTGGGGCATAGGATTACTTATGAAGCCAGTTCCTGGAGATTGATACTACTCCTGTGATCTCATTTCTATAGGGAACTCCCAAACACAAGTCAGAACCTTCTTTGCAACTGAGAGTTTTAGAGAACACTGAGAGAATAAACAACTTACTCAGGGTTCCACAGTTAATAGTTTTCAGAGTCAGGACTGCAATGATTCCAACCAATTTACTGCTTCTCTCCACTACTCCATGTTGCCTCTAAAGCACTGGGAGTACAAAGCAAGATATTTCCTGGCCTCAAAGAGCACCTTGAGGGATGACAATGCCTGGTTGTTTGACTGATTCCTTACCCAGGAGCCTTGTTCTCAGAACCAATGGTTAAGTCGGAGTCAAATACCTTGCTTACATAACCTGACTTCTCAAGCGCCATTGCCTGCCTATCTGTAATTCTCTGTAGGACCAGCATCCTATACATGCCCATCTTGGTATGCTCCATTCTATCACCACTCCCAACCCAATCTTTATCAGAGCAGTTCATCAACTATGCTTCACTTTGTCATCTTGTATTTATGAAGGTGATTTTTTAAAATACAAGTATGGATTTAACTTTATCTTATTTCATCTAACCTTTTGGGTTTGTTGCTGTTGTTGTTATTAAGATCCATTGGATCCAAATTCTGTTTTCCAATGCATCAGTTAGCCCTCCAAGCTTTGTCATCTTCACAGTTGACAAGCATTCCATCGTTCTCAGCCTTGGATTCTCTACTTTCCCTCATTTTCCCCTCTTCAATCAACTGTAAAGTCCTATTGATCTGAGCTCGAAACCATTTCTCTACTTTATTCTCTTCTCTCTCTTCACGCACAGCCACAACCCTATTTCATTCTCTCATTACATCTTGCCTGGATTGTTGCAACAGATTCCTAATTGTTCCCCATGCCTCAAGTCTCTCCCCTTTTCAGGCCATCTTCCATCCAGCTATTAAATTGATATTTCTAAAGCACATGTCAAATGATGTCAAGTCCCTGCTAAAGAAGGTTTGGTGGTTCCCTACTGCAATAGGATAAAATATGAATGCCTCTGTTTGACATTAAAATCCATATGGCTCCAACTTATCTTCCTAATCAGATTTTGTATTGTTTGCATCACTCTCCAACATGAACTCAGTGTTCCAGTCAATTCAACCTATTTGCTATATTCCTCATGCCTGACATTTGGTCTCTAGCATCCATACCACTGTTTTCTGTTTCTGGAATGTTCTCTCTCCTCATGTTCACTTCTTTGAAACCCTAGATTCCCTCAAGGATCACAGTTCATATGCCACCTGTTACAAAAGGCCTTTCTTGATCCTTTTAGTTCCAAGTGCCCTACCAATCAATCACTGGAAGATCAGCAACTTATATTTAATTTGCATATATTTTGTATTTACTTCTCTGCCTATATGTTGCTTTTCCCAAGAGAATGTAAGTTCCTTGAAAACAAGCAAGCATTATTTTATTTTTATCTTTGTTTACCCAATTCTTTGCACAGTGTCTAATAGTTGGTAAGCATTTAATGAATTCTTGCTTCATTAAGCTGAATTAAATTTAATTACAAAAGCAATGGAAAACCATTCAAGATGGTCGAGTAGGGGAATGATAGAATAAAAGAAGGATTTTAGAAAGCTTAATAAGAGAAAGCTCTTTGAGGTAATGATAAGAGGCTAGTGGAAGCTATTGCAATAATCCACATGGAATCATTGAGGGCTCTATGGAAGAATCAGGTGCTTTCAGTCAAACATTTATCCCTAAAAGCTATTCATACCACCCAACATCACAAGATGCTTCTGAGATAATCCCCAAACTTTCTTGGACTCTCAGAAAGCTGTTTGCCTTTTTCCACTAAGCTCTGCCTCTTTGAGGGTACCAGCTCTTGTCTCATTAATTTCAGGTTTTGTGTATGGATTTATCTAATCACATTTTTCATTCATGATAGCCCTATATATTTGAAGAAAACTGTACTACCTCATCCTGACCCTGTAGCATTTGAACTGAGGTCATTTATGAAAGCATATCTGGTTATTCCTCTTAAAATTTAGATGTAAAAATAAAAAGGAATTAATACATCACTGCATCTAGTATCTTCCAGATGTGGAGATCTCCTCAGACCAAGTCTTACTTTTAAAATATTTGATGTGCAAATCAGAAAGAAGTTAAAATAAACCTAGTCCAGGGGTTCATATTACAAAATTTTCCTCTCCTGCTTCTCCTCCCCCAGCCTTTCTATTCAAATGATTACTCAAAAGACATTGCCCCTTTCTTAAGCCTCCTCTATGTGGCCATAGATCCATATGTAGTAACTTCCATCCTCATTCAGGAAGTTACAAGGAAGAGGGTAGAAAACCAAGGAGGAATTAAGAGCAGAGTTGAAATGATTAGGATTGTAAGACAAAAGTCATCACATAAGTGTGTTTTGTTTGCTAAGACCGTTGTTTAAGAAAATAATGCTTAGGCATCTCTCTAGAGGTAATGCAATCAATGTTTGACCTCAACTTAAAAATTCCCCTTTTATCCCTAAGATTTGGATGCAAACTCCTTGAAGGCCGGGAATATTTCTTTTTTATCTTTTTATCTTTAGCACCTGACACAGTACATGGTATATAAGTGGCATCCAAATCCTTGCTAAATTGTATTGTGTTTGCTTACTGGCAAAGAATGACATGAAAATTCATAGTTCGGCAAACGCTTAATTTCTCCATATTTTAGCCATTAGTAATGGTGGGCAAACTCTTGAGTCTTATATAGAATACCAGGTTGAAAGGCAAAGGAAACTATCTAGGGAGATCTATTGCCTACCATGCCTAGATGGCTCAATGCAATAGCTACTACTTCTTTTTTCATGCCCCTAGTCAATCAGTCAGACTGATTTCCAAGGAGAAACAAGCACCCAGGAAATCTGTATTCATTGCCCAAATGTGGACTATTTCTACTTATACTGAACTTTTAAAAAATGCAAAACATGATTCTTTCCTTTCTCTTTTGTATAAGAAATATGAAAAATTAGAGAAATATTTTAGACATTGACACATTTAAATGAGTGATAAACCATTAGGATGGTTTTATTCCATTTGCTAGACCCACTGAACACTCTTTGCCAACCTGAGTATATTTCCTGGAAGCTAAGTCTTGGACGTTGCTGCCATTTGTCCTAATGTCTGTTTTTGTTTTAATGACTCTTGGTTAGCAAAGCTTTGGTCTTGAAATTTATCCAAAGCCCATTGTTTGTATATAATCAGAGGTATAGTCCAGCTATTAAAAGTGTGGGAGTTCTTAGCTACAGGTGATATTTGGCATATACTTTTATATAGTCTGAATTGAGCTCACAAGTCTCAGTTTCTACTTAGCCTCTTCCAGTAATTGCTCTCCAACCCAGTAAGGGCTATTAGACATGCAAAATGGAGAACAGATTTTGGCTGATCAACAGCTCAGGATTTTTGTCTTAGTCATAAATGAGATCATCTCCCTTGAACAAAGTTTTCTCTCTGCAGAAGATGACTTTTAGGACAAATTTGAAAACTGAAATATAGTGTCATTGCTAAGCTGATTATTTTTTCGATCATTGTTGCATCTGATGCTTATTCCACTAATCTCATACCAAGAGATAGTTGGGGAGGAAGCTGGTTACTGTAATGAGTTCCACAAGGCATTGCAAAGTTCCCTGTAATTATTTAGCATTCCAGGAGGGGATCAACATTTTGTGCTAAATTATTTCCAACACAAACCATTCTTGTCATGTCTTGTCTCCTCATTAAATGTGCCAGCATTCCCCCTTTTCCATCCCAACTTCCTCTTTAACATTAGAACAGTAATGAAGGCTGGTATCAGCCTGGTACTTCAAGGTTTATTATGATTTGATCTGGAAAACAACGCTGTTAGAAGCATTTATACCTATCCTCCAGATGGGGAAACTGAGACTCAATGAAATTAAGTGATCTGTTCAAGATCACATACCTAAGTAGAGGTCAAGGAAGGCTATAATCTGAGATCTCTCTTGACTCCAACTCTCCAAGTTCTCTCTCACTAAGACATTGATTATAATTGTATCCAGATTTGTTATTTCATTAGTATAGGAAACTCCTAGTTTGGAAATTCACTCCACTAATAATGGTATCCATCACTGTTCTACATCATTTGGGCATCCTGAGAGATTTAGTGACTTTTCAAAGGTCATATAGCCAGTTAAGTGTCAGAGGCCAGACTGAAAACCATGTTTTCCTGACTCTAAGGCTGACTCTCTATCCATTATACTACTACCTCATGCTTTCCATAAGATAGAAACAATATTATTATGCTAAATACCATTATTTAAATAATTAATGAAACCCAAATATTGAAATAGTAGCTATTGCACTGAGCCATCTAGGCATGGTAGGCAATAGATCTCCCTAGATAGTTTCCTTTGCCTTTCAACCTGGTATTCTATATAAGACTCAAGAGTTTGCCCACCATTACTAATGGCTAAAATATGGAGAAATTAAGCGTTTGCCGAACTATGAATTTTCATGTCATTCTTTGCCAGTAAGCAAACACAATACAATTTAGCAAGGATTTGGATGCCACTTGTATACCATGTACTGTGTCAGGTGCTAAAGATATAAAGATAAAAAAGAAATATTTCCGGCCTTCAAGAAGTTTGCATCCAAATCTTAGGGATAAAAGGGGAATTTTTAAGTTGAGGTCAAACAATTGAATATTGTAATTTAATTAATCATTAAATCATTAATAATGTGATTAGCTAATGATGATATTATGCATTGAATTATAAGCACTTTTAGCATTTCACATTTACAATCTCATTTTTTTCTTCCCAGAAAAGCTCTATGAAATAGGGAGGATAGGAAGGCCAATAACAGTGATAAACAGTGATTCAGATTAATGCCATCAGTACTTAATAAGCCCCAACTACCAAAAAGGCACTCAGCAAAGGTTACAAAGATACAAGCAAAGCGGCTTCTGCCCTGTGTTAAAGACTTTGCCTTTATGTAATGGATTATAGTTTTATGAAGTACTTTTGCATACATTATTTCATTTAGCCTTCACAATCCTATGAGGTAAGTAGGACCAGTATCTTATGGGGAAACTGATGTTGAGAGTAATTAAGTGAGCTATCCATCATCACACAACTATCAAGCGGCAGAACCAGACCTTGAACCGAGCTCTCCTCATCCTAAGAGCAATCTTTTCATTGGATCAGATGAGGTAATAATTGTAAAATATTTAGCACAGTGTCTGGCAAATAGTAAGCATTATATAAAGCTTTGTTACTATTATACTACTACTAACTGCTACTACTTCTACTACTACTACCACCACCACCATCACCACCACCACTACTACTACTAGTCTGCCTGCCATGTTTATCTCCAATTGACAGATAAGGAATCTGGGACCCAGAAATCTTGAACAACTTGTCTAATGGCTACTTGGGGCAGCTAGGTGGCCCAGTGGATAGAGCATGGGCCCTAGAATCAAGAGGACCTGAGTTCAAAGCTAGGCTCAGAATACCGATGAGCTATGTGACCCTCGCAAGTCACTAAACCCTGTTTACCTCAGTTTTCTCATCTGTAAAATGAGTTGGAGAAAGAAATAGCAAATCACTTCCATATCTTTGCCAAGAAAACCCCAAATGGGGTCATGGAAAGTCAGGCGTAATTGAAACAACTCAACAAACATTGCTAGTTAGTGGCAGCATCAGAATTAGAACACAGATTTTCTGATCCCAGGGCACTAGATTTTTTTTATTAGACTTTCAAGTCATTTAATAGTTTCTAACAAAGTCACAGATTTTTTTGAAGGTCCAATAGAGAAAGTTTCATTGTTCTAGTCAGTTTTGAGTCTGTGTTATATTGGGAGCAGTGACTGAGCTATGATCAAATGACCAGTTTTGACATGATTGCAAATGTTGTCCTTTCAAAAAAGAGATGCTTGGTCTTCTGTCACCATAGTTGTCCACTCCCTTTCAATAGCTCTCATGCAACCCTAGATAGATTCTCCTCCAATGAGGTTGCATTTTATTTAAAACTTCTTTCCATTCAGTGGCATTTGTATCCCAGCTGGGAAAGAAAATGCAATCTGTCCTGGGGAAGTTTAAGCATGAGTCATGTGAAGATCAGGAGGTGGTGAGAAGGGCTAGTTGGGGGAACTCATCATGGAAATGTCAAACCAAATATCATATGTCCATTTGACTCTGGTCTCTAGAGCTCATGACATTTATCCCAAGGTTGCTAAATGGGATCAGTTTAAATGGGGGAAAAGCTTTTTTCTTACCAAAAGTGAAAAAAAAAATGAAAGACAGCTAGTGCCAAAGAATTAATAAATGCATATGTGTGTGCTTTATTTTTAAAATGGCTGTCCAACTTAAGGTTGCTTAGCATAAGGACCACTAATTCACATCAGGATATTTATAAAGGCCAATGGATTTATACACCAAAGTAAATTTTTTGATTATTTTTATAATTTCATGACACCTTTTTTATATTACCATGATTTCCCAATACCCTGCAAAATTAAAATTCCCTTGTATTAAAAAAAAGTTTAAACACATTCAAAAAGCATGTTGATTGTGTCTAAGAGTGCATATTACACTCCACCCCTGCCATCTCCTATCTCTCTAATGAAAGGAGGAAAGTGTATTTAATTGTCATTTCTCCAGGACCAAAACAATATTAAAAATAAACATAGTTTAATGGATTTTGGTGATGTTTAAATTCATGTTATTACTTTCCTTGTATATAATGTTCTCTTGATTATACATAATTATTTTAGTTTTTACAGATTTTTCCACATTTTTCTGAATTCCTCATATTAGTGCTTTTTACACCACAATAATATTCCATTATGTTCATGTATGGACTTAGGGCACTCTAACTGTAAAACTAGATTAGGAGTAAGGCAGCCTGGAGGCTAATGTTAGCTTTACCAGTAACTAACCATGTGGCCTGGGGAAAGTAGCAAAGTCTGGATCCCCATTTCCCTGTCTTAAAATGATGGAGTTGGATGAAATAATCTTTTTTAAAAAACAAAGTTTTATTGATAGCTTTTTGCTTTTATGCGTTTCCCTCTGCATTTCTCCTTCTGTCCTCCTGGGAAGCTGTTCTAAATAATGAAGCATTTTTTTTTTTTAAAGAAAGGAAAAAATGATCAATACATTGAAAAATAGGTGGCTGCATGCTGTTTTTTACATCTATGCAGAACACACACACACACTCACACACACACACACACACACACACACACCCTACACACACACCCATACACATATACATACAGTCACTCCCATGTGCATGCATGCACACCTACCTCAGTAAAGTGATGAGGATAGGTGTCATCTCCTATCCTTTTCTGAGCCAAGCTCAATTTTTGTAATGATGCAACATTCTTTGTTCACTTGTTTTGTTGTAACTGTTCTTTCTATTTGCATCATTGTATTCATTGTCTATTACTTTCTTGGTTCTGCTTTACTTCATTTTGCATCAGTTCTTGTAAATCTTTCCACACTTCTCTCGACCTCACACTCATCAGTTCCTATATCACAGTAACAGTCCATGACACTCATGTACCACATTTTGCTACAGCATCTTTAACAAACTTGTAGTTTTAAAACTCTGTGATTCAGATGAGATCAATTAGCACAAATCAATTCTACAAGTGGACCCAGGGAGTTTTATCTCAGCAGTTTAAAAATCCTAGGTCTTCAATTCCTATAGAAACTTTCTGGGGCAAAGGGTCAGGAATAAGGAATGAGGGAAAATGAAAATGGGCAGCTTATTTGATTTATCACAAGGATTAAATTTAGGGGTTAAATCAGGTTAAGGTCAGTAATTATCTTTTTCAAAGCTCCCTATCTCCCTTTCCTCCCTACTTCTTACTTCTCGGGTCATTTTATATTCCCTATCTTTCTCTTCCTTTGGGCCCCGAGAGAAACAATTGCATCTGGCCAAAGTTTTAGGCAACCCAGGTTTAAGCAACAGGAAGAAGCTACAATGGAATTAGTACATGCAGTTCTTTGATATTAATGAAATTAATTAAGTAGCAAAGGGAGTTCATCCCACAAGTTGGAGTCATCACAGGGATTCTGACCACTAAATCAACACCATCACTATTTTTTTCCACTTCTGAAATGTTCTGTGCAGAGTGCTTAACATTTTCCATGGCTTTCTTAAGCCAAAATCTTGCCCAGCTAAAACCAATTTCACAATCAAAGTAGGACTACTGAAATCTGTATTTACCACTGTGTTGTCAATAATACTAATAACAATAACAACTAGCATTTATTTAGTTCTTACTATGTGCCAGGCATTGGTGCTAAGTGCTTTATGATTATTATTATCTCACTTGATCCTCAAAAAAAAAAAAAACAGGGATTATTCCCATTTTACAGATGAGAAAACTGAGACAAAAAAAAAAAGAAAGATTAGAAGTCACTTGCCTGGGTTCACACAGCTAGTAAGCATCTAAGGCTGGATTTGAACTCAAGTCTTCCTGACTACAAACCTGGTGCTCTCTGTCCACTGTGTTTTCTAGCTGGAATATCAATACTCTATAGACAAAGCCTTTATGATTTGTCATAAATGATATTTATAGATAAGAGTAGGAGCATAGGCGTAGAATGGATATTATACAAACTACTCCTGTTGGAAGGGAGCCCTTCATTCATTTTATAAGCATCTATAAATACCTACTATTCTTCACACTGGTTATACAAAACCAAAAATACAATAATCCTTCTCTTCAAGAAGCTTACATTGTACTAGGAGAAAGGGTAGATGGAAGCTATACAGGAGAAGGGCAGTTCAATAATTAAATTGTTTTTCCTTCTACAATGAGAAATTCAATTAAATTAATTTTTATGAAGATTTAGAGGAGCAAAATATAAAGAGATAGAAATCAATATAAGCTCCTCTTCAGCATTTGGGTGTCCTTGAAACAGTGCCCGTCTCTGCAAGAGCAGCTTTGGCAAGAAACAGAATGTTGAGTGAGGTGACATCATTGCTGGAGCCTCAGAACTTTAATTTTTCAAAAACAAAACATGTACGAACTTGGCTCATTTGCACAGAAAATTCTGGGATTTTTGTTACTTATTTTCTCTCCTGGATTATGTACTACTTTCATTTTTATTTATATAGTAATTTTACTGAGTATTTCTCCTGCTTTTTTTTTTGAGGGGGGGGATGTTTTGAAGTTTGTTTTCCCCCCTTCTGGTGCTACAATCAAGGTAAACCTAACCAAAAACATTTCTTTTCATTGTTTAGTTTAAAACATTTAAGAATCAAAGAAAAGCATAATCTTTAAGGCTGTACCAACTGAAATATCTAGAACTGAAATCTCTCCCTTTGCTGGGAGTACAATTCTCTGTATGCAGTAGGAGTTCAGTAAAAGTTATTGAATTGATGTCAGGCTGAATGAAATGGGGCTTATCGGGGGAGGCTTGCTGGAAGAGGAGGCTGTTGAGTATGATCAGGAAGACAGTGATTGTTAGGGAAGCTACAAAAAAGGGAGGGTCCACTTTCACAAGGTCAATAATAAGATAGAAGTAAGAAATGTGGGTAGAAGAAAGGAGCCATATATATATATATATATATCCCCAATGATGGATCTGATAGCTGGGTCAAAGGGTATGAATAACTTTATTACTTTCTTTGGACAATTCCAATATGGTTTTTCAGAATAGTACCATAAATGATATCCAAGAAGTTAACAAAATGCTGCATGAGCTTTGCAGAGAGGAGATGCTATTGGCATCATGGTGGAAAGAGACCTTTGGCTAGGTCCTGTGTGTTTACTTCCCCCACTACCACCACTACTATACTCTTAGCACCAACCCTAGACCATGTACCCTTGCCCTTGAGGTCTCTCTCCTTGGTAAATGAAATACACTCTGAAAACTTGACTCAGCAGATCCATTCCTTTCTATATCTTTTTAGTTCTTTCCCAAAATTGAGAGAAATGTTAAGGTTCTACCTTTTGTTATACAAGAGATTTATTAATACTGCAAGGAGGTATGGTTGTAGGTTGGAACATACTTAAAACTGTGAGGAGAATATTATAAGCTATGGGATATCTGGGCTGGAAATCAGAAAACCTGACTTCTTTTTCTGGTTCTTTCACTAACTAGCTATTTGGCCACTGGCAAAGTGGCAGGGACAAAGTGCCACTTTTCTAACTGTAGTCCACAATTTCTTCCTCTCGCAAACACAGTATTATTTCTAGAGTGTTTAAGACAATGCCTGGCACATTTTTGTTGTTTAGTCATTTCAGTTGTGTATCATTCTTTGTGACCCCATTTGGGGTTTTCTTGCCAAAGATACTGGAATGGTTTGCCATTTTCTCCAGTTTATTTTATAGATGAGGAAAATGAGGCAGGCAGCACTAAGTGACTTGCCCAGGGCCACACAGCTAATAAGTATCTGAGGCTAGATTTAACTCAGAAAAATGAATCTTCCTGACTCCAGGCCAGCCACTCTATCTACTACATCACTTAGCTTCCCCAACCTGGCATATGTTGCTGTTGCTGTTGTTGTTGTCATTGGGTCATTTCAGTTGTGTCTGAGTCTTTGTGACCCCTTCTGGTGTTTTCTTGGCAAAGATACTGGAATGATTTGCCATTTTCTTCTCTAGCTCATTTTACAGATGAGAAATTGAGGCAAAGAGGGTTACTTGCTCAGAGTCACACATTTAATAAGTGTCTGAGGCCAGATTTGGACTCACGAAGATGAGTCTGGCACACAGTAGGTGCTTAATAAATACTTATCCTCTTCTCTTCCTCCAAACAAGGGATCATAGTCAGTGACCTCTCTGTACCTTTCAGAGGGGATAATATTCCACTATTCATATAATACTTTAGTTAAACTAGAAAAAGGGTACTTCTTATTGACTGAATATTGAACTTTATAGAATAGAAGGTTTTAATACATAACAAAATCAGACCTAACCAACTGGAAAAGAAGCAGAAATAAGGGAGCAAGCATTTATTAAGTGCCTACTGTGTTTCCAGGGATTATGCTAATTTAAAATATTTTCTCATTTGATTTTCACAATAAACCCACAAAATAGTTGCTCTCATTGTCCATGTTCTATACTTGAAGAAACTAAAACAGATAGGAGTTAAGTAACTTGCCTAGGGTCATATAATTAATAAGTGACTAAGGCCATATTTGAACTCAGGTCTTCCTGTCTCCAGGCCCATAAGCCATAGAGCTGCTAACAATAATAAATGCAGAAAAATACCCAATGTAACTTCTTCCTTATTTTATTCATTGATGGGAGGTGTTTACAATTATTAGCATTTCCTTAATGCTCACTGAAGGGTCTCAGATTTTGAAATTATGCTATTAGTGAAAGAAAATTAGAAAAATGGTTCTTTAGAGCAACCAAAAATAATTTTCCTAATGGAACTTTTAATGTAATTCATTCTCCTTTCTTAAAAATAATCCATCATTAGTCATATTATTTCTAAAGCATCCACTACTACATGAGTACTCACATAATGGTGTATCAGCTCTTGATTATCCATCATTAGGGTCCAAAGAAACATGTGTAGTAAGAAATTTTGACATTTGGTAAATTGCTAATATCCACTATAAGCTTATAGTCCTACTCTCACCTCTAAATCTCATTTTAGCCAGTAATTTCAGTCTCATTTTAAATATTCAGTCTCATTCATCCATTCAAGGCAGTTAAGTTTTATTCATAAATAAATATTTATTTATAAGTACAGTAGGTATTTGTAAATGCTTAGTGACAGAATGAGTGAATGGCTCCCTTTTAACAAGTCATTTGTATAATAACAACTAATAAATCATAAAAGGGGTCAAAATAATCCTAAAGTTCAATCTATAGGGTACAAAGATGTTTTTGTTTGTCTGTTTAATGAATAACATCATGGTACAAACATATATATATATATAATTCTACTTCAATGATGAAGCTGGTTTAGGACAAAGTGTTCCCAAAAACAGCAAACAAGAGAAAGGAACCTATCCAGACTGATCACCCCTATGGGTAATATTCTGACGGAATATTCTGAAGGAATCTCAGACATAAAGCAGTGGGTACTTATGGCCTCAGAGACAAAGATTTTGGTGCTTCTCCAAGGCTGTCGGACTTTCCCTTGTCTTTTCTCAATAGTAGAAACAATGTACTAATTTCCTCTCTTTCACCACCATTTCAACACATCTAGCACATGACTTCCTACTGAGCATTTATATTTAGCATAAGGTGTGTTTTTGTCTTTCCTTTGGGTTCTTGTGATTGTCTCATTTCTTGGTTACATAATTTCTATGCATTTTTTAAAGTCATAAGCTATTTTTAGTGATTTTTAAAAGTATGAGACAGCATGATATAGTGAATAAAGGACCAGCTTGAAGTCACAGAGATTTGGGTTCAAGTATGTCCTCTAATATAATCCAGCAATTTGACTAGAGGCAGGTCATTTAAGCTCTCAGTGCCCTCAAGGAAACTCTCTAAAACTACAAGTTACAGTGGAATTGCTGGTTTGCATTAGTGGAAGAAATTTCCACATTGGAAATTCCCTAGATCACTGAAGTCACATGTCCACCTCCTCCCAAAAAGTACGGGTCATATGTGATAGTCTTTGTATGGCACTTACCATTGCCATATCCATATGCATTTACATTTTTATTGGTATCTTTTCTTTTTCTATCACCTCCATTTCTAAATATATCATTTCCCCTATGTTCACTTATCCATCAGTTTGAAAAAGGGGAAAAAAATCTATTCAGTAAAACTAACCAGCACATAAACAGCCTGACAGCATGTGCAATATTCTATACCCATGGTCCCCCACTTCTGCAAAAAAGGGTGACATGTGATCGTTGCTAGTATATTTGATAAAAAATGAAAGAGGAATTTAGTCACTTGTTAAAAGTAATATCCAGTCCTGTCTAGTTCTGAATATTGACCAATTTTCCTTTCTGGTAACAAAGGGACTCTTTTGTTTGTTTGCTTCTCCCTCCCCCATTTTTAGTGAATTATCTTAAACTATAATACCATAATATAAAACCATACTATAGCCTATCAGAAAGATGAAGAAGAAGAGACAGCAACAGAAAACAAAATGTAGTCTTTGATCTGTATGATCAAGCATATATAGTCTATGAAAGACGTAAAGTTGTTTTTTTCTTTTTTTCTCTTTTTTTTTTTTTAAAGCCTTGATTAAAAAAAAAATCTAGGAAGCAAGTATTCTGATATTGCTACTCAAGTTAATATGAGAGACTTCTGTGCCTCTGGGAATTGATTTTGAGAGTCCGGGTTGGGTAGTAGGATTCAATCTGTGTTCTGATTAGATTCAAATCGCTAGTGGGGAGGGAGGGTCCATAGTTCATGACCACAAAAAGTCAGCCTGTTCTTTGAGATGGGGGCCTGTAGCCAAGTCACTTAGAATAACCAGGTCATTGGCCCAGTTTATCTTGGCCCAATCGAAGGCACTGTTCCACTCATTGTCTTGGCTCCCTATGGTGATTATGTGAACTATGGGAATTGAAGTTGGAAAAAGAAGCAACAGGTTATCTGAGCCAGCTTCCTCTCTCTGTAACGGGACCAATGATGTGCTCTTCAGTGTCTTTAGTTGCATAGCTCTCATCGCTTTTTCCTTGAAAGGTCAGTCTGTGATGACCATCTCACTTTCAGGAAGTTTGTTTCAGTGCATTCCATCTAATTTTGGGTTTCCTTAATTTCATCCCATTTTTAAAGATATTGGCTTGAACTTTTCCGAATGACTCCCTGCTCCCCTGGTAATCCAATGAGACAGAGACTCTTTGCTGATACATAAAAATAGGGCTAAAGCTAGGCAGGACTCAGCAACTTATAAAACATTTTCCCAGCCAAGGGTCAGAAAAGCCAGCTCTAGATTGACTTCCCTGCCCATGTTGATACATCATGTGATGGATCTTAGTGAGATGGATGACCTCAGAGAGCTCTTAATATCCTTCACCACCTTTTGGCTCCATCCCCAGGACTGTCTGTAGTATACCGCACTATCTATTATCTGTTTGAGTGAAAGACACTATGTGTAGAGATACAAATAGGGAGAATAAAAGAGAGAGAATCACATGATTCACTGGTCTGCAGCAGTGAACCCAAGGTAAATGGAGCTATTTTCCATGCTAGGAGGGGCAGAAACCATCCCAGAGTCAGGAAGCATATAGCCCCAGGGGTCAGAAAAATGTGGTATCCACCCTATCCTATGCTGGGCAGCAGACAGAAGAGTTTTCTTTAGGGGCAATTAATATCGTAAGTAATATGAGGAAACTCTGGAAGCTGAAAAAGGGAGTAGAGAGGAGGCATGAGGATAACACAAGAATAAATCATTGGATATCAAGTTCTGCATAAGGATGAAGGTGATGTCATATCCAACAATTTAATGACAATGAATTTTATTTATCTATTTTTAACAAGAGAGAAATTTTAGGTCTTCATGTAATATAACTTATTTTCCCTTTGTCTAAGTCCCAGTTTTTTATAACCAGTAGCAACTAGAGAAGTATCCCAGGAAATGTTCTTGCCTAGCAGTAGATTAAGTTTGAAGCATTACAGTTGTTTTGTGAATAACTACATAAAATTTTAACCAAGTGATATAGGGACTTACAAAGCAATTCACAATGCTTAGGCTTAAAGACTGGTATACCTTTCCCAGGATATATGGGCTCTTCAGGATGACTAGCAACTCTGCTGTGAGGGCTTGCCTGGCAATGTGCAATGGCCACACCCCAGTAAGCTGTCTTGGAATATGGCCTAAACCCGGATAAGGCTAATCAGAAGACCTCAAAGTCATCAGTGAGTTAGGGGCTACTCCAAGCATGTAAATGTCTACCCCAAGCATGTAAAACCTTTCCAAGAACAATCTGTTCCAATGACCATGAAGGCTGAAGCAGGAGCTGTGGAGCTCTTAGAGCTTGGTTAGCTATCTAAGATGAAAGGTGATCCACCACATCCTGGACCATCACTAGTCATCTTGAGTTTTGTCTCACCACTGGACTTTGATGACACCAGAAGAGAGTGAGATGACTTTGTGCAACTCTACTTCACTTAAATTCAACTCACCTGCAAATCAAGATATCACCTGTGATATTATTGATCCTATTCAAAAATAAAAAACAATTATTTTTTCCTGGAGCTGGCCAAAGAAAAGGTATAGTTCATGTTGAAGAGGAGCAAGCCAACAGTAAAGTAGGGGAGTCTGACCCTTGATTCCATATCCTGCCCCAATACACCATCCTGAATTTGGCTAATTGGAAGTATGGTTAAGTTAGTAGATATAGTCTTCCATTTCATTTCCCAGTCTGAGTTCATCTGAATATGATTCCTATGTTAGTATGTTAAGTTCAGCATTCTTCTGTTTATTAGCTTCAGTAGTATTCTTTCTATCTTGTTTATACATAGTTGTTTACATGCTGTGTCCCTCATTTAACTGTAAGCTTTTTGAGAGTAGGAACTATCTCTTGTTTTTCTTGCCTAATATTTAGCACAATACCTAATACTAGGTGCTTAAAAATATTTATTGATTGACTAAAATTTGTGTGAACTGCAACATAGTAATTATTTTCCAAATAATAGAAGCTATATTGATGGTTGTTGAAGAAACCTTCATGTAGTTCACCCTTCATCCATCCCCCATCCCCAAGAAACAGTTTTATGATGGGAAAAGTTCTAGATTTAAAGTCCAAAGACCTGGGTTATAATTCCAGCTCTACTATTCATTTTGTTTGTTCCCTCAAGCATCTCTCTTCCCTTCCTTTAGCTTAATTTTCCTTATTTATTTATTTTATTATTATTATTATTTTTTACAAATGCTTTATTAACTTCTGGTTTACATTATTCATTTCTGCCTGATTTGGAGTTACAATTTTTCCCCATTTTTCCTCTACCCACCACCCCAGAATAGCAGTCCCACTAGATATCCCCTCATCCAATCTGTTCTCTCCCATACCCCCTTCGAATTTCCATTAGGGCAAGGTGAATCTCTGTGCCCCAATGCCTACACATGTTATCTCCCAATTACATGCAAAATAGTATTAATAATAGTATTTATATATATTTGAAACATTTAATTTTAAACTTCAAATTTCAGATCCATTCCCTTCCTCCCTTGTCACCCACTCCCTCTGGGAAGATAAGCAATTCAGTATGTGTTGTACATGTATAGCTATGCAAAACATTACCATAATAGATATATTGTAAAAGACTGCTTATATTTCCCTCCCACCTGTCTCACCTCCCACCTGGTCCATTCCCTATTTTGATCCTGTCCCTCTTTGATAGTGGGTACTTCTAACCTCCCCTCTCCCCAGAATGCTCTCCCCTCCATCATCCCCCCTCTCATCCCCCTTTCCCCTACTCAGGAGAGTGAGTGAGGGTAAGATATTCCATTTAGTATGTATGTGATTCTCTCCCTGAGCCAACTTCAATGAGAATATGCTTTTGCCTTTTTGCCTTCCTGTTCTTCCCCTCCCCTGCAACTACTTCCCCTTGCCTCTTCTACATGAGATAGTTTACCCTACCCTGTCTCTCCCCATCTCCTCTTGCCACTTTCCTCTCTCACCTCTTAACTTCACTCCTTAAGTATCATCCCTTCCCACCAAATTCAACCTGTGCCCTCTATCCATGTATACCTGTAAACATATATACACACATTCACATATGTATTCATATGCCCATATACCCTTCTTCAATTATTTTCATAATGAGAAAGGTTTCATCAGTCACAATTATTGTTTTTCCATGTAGGAATATAAATAGTTCAAATTTGATAAGTTCCTTTTGATTTCTTTTCCCTGTTTACCTTCTCAAGTATCTCTTGCTTCTTGCGTCTGAATGTCAAATTTTCTATTCAACTCTGGTTTTTTCCTCAAGAATGCTTGAAAGTCCTCTATTCCACTGAATGAACATATTTTCCCCTGAAAGAAGATACTCAGTTTTGCTGGGTAGGTGATTCTTGGTTTTAATCCCAGGTCCTTTGCCCTCCCGAATACCATATTCCATGCCCTTAGATACCTCAGTGTAGAAGCTGCCAGGTCCTGTGCTATTCTTATTGTGTTTCCACAATATTGAAATTGTTTCTTCCTGGCTGCTTGTAGTATTTTCTTCTTGATCTGGGAATTCTGGAACCTAGCTGTAATATTCCTAGGAGTTTTCTTATATATATTTGAAACATTTAATCTTAAGACCTTGAATTTCAGATCCATTTCCTTCCTCCCTTGTCACCCATTCCCTCTGGGGAGATAAGTAATTCAGTATATGTTGTACATGTCTAGCTATGCAAAACATTATTATAGTAGATATATTGTACAAGGCTGCTTATAATTCCCTTGCCCTCATCCCACCCCCACCTGGTCCATTCCCCACTTGATCCTGTCCCTCTTCCATAGTGGGTACCTCCAACCTCCCCTCCCCCCAAGGATGCCCTCCCATCTATCATCCCTCCTCTCCTCCCCCTTCTCCCCATTCTGCTGTAGGTTGAGATGTCCCACCTAGTATGTATGTCATTCTCTCCCTGAACCAAATTCAATGAGAATGTGGTTTCACCTTTTTGCCTTCCTATTTTTCCCCTCCCCTGCAACCACTTCCCCCTGCTTCCTCTACATGATAGTTTACCCCACCCTGTCTCTCCCCATATCCTCCTGCCACTTTCCTCTCTCACCTTACTACTTCACCCCTTGAGTATCCTCCCTTCCCAACAAATTCAACCTATGCCCTCTATCCATATATAACTGTAACCATATACTAACATATTCACATATGTATTCACATGACTATATACCCTTCTTCCATTATTTTCATAGTAAGAAAGATTTCCTCAGTCACAGTTATTGTTTTTCCATATAGGAATGTAAATAGTTCAACTTTGATAAGTTCCTTTTGATTTCTTTTCCCTGATTACCTTCTCAGGCATCTCCTGCTTCTTGTGTCTGGATGTCAAATTTTCTATTCAATTCTGGTTTTTTCCTCAAGAGTGCTTGAAAGTCCTCTATTGCACTGAATGACCATATTTTCCCCTGAAACAAAATATTCAGTTTTGCTGGGTAGGTGACCCTTGGGTTCAATCCCAGCTCTTTTGCCCTCTGGAATATCGTATTCCATGCCCTTCAATCCCTCAGTGTAGAAGCTGCCAGGTCCTGGGCTATTCTGATTGTGTTTCCACAATATTGAAATTGTTTCTTCCTGGCTGCTTGTAGTATTTTCTCCCTGATCTGGGGATTCTGGAACCTGGCTATAATATTCCTGGGAGTTTTCTTTTTGGGATCTTTTTCAGGAGGTGATTGGTAGATTCTTTCAACCTCTATTTTGCCCTCTGGATCTAAAACATCAGGGCAATTTTCCTTGAGAATTTCTTGAAGGGTGATTTCTAGGTTCTTTCTTTGATCATGGCTTTCAGGTAGTCCAATAATTTTTAAATTGTCTCTCCTGGATCTATTTTCCAGGTCAGTGGTTTTTCCCATGAGATATTTCACATTGCCTTCTAATCTTTCATTTGTTTGGATCTGCTTAACAGCATCTTGATTTCTCATAAAGTCATTAGGTTCCATTTGCTCCAGTCTAACTCTGAAGGAATGAATCTCCTCAGTGAACTTTTGAGATTCTTTTTCCATCTGGCAAATTCGACTTTTTAAGGCATTCTTCTCCTCATTGCCCTTTTGGGCCTCCTTTGCCATTTGAGTTAGTCTATTTTTTAAGGTGTTGTTTTCCTCAGTCAGGCTGTTGACCCTCATTTCATACTTTTCCTGCATCCTTCTCATTTCTCTTTCCAATTTTTCCTCCACTTCTCTTATTTGATTTTTAAAGTCCTTCTTAAGGTCCTCTATGGCCTGCAACCTGCTCATGTTTTCCCCTGGGGCTTTTGGAGCAGGACTTCTGACCTCACAGTCCTCTTCCCACTCCATGCTTTGACCCTCCTTGCCCCCAAAGTAGGAGTCTAGGGTTGCATTTTCTGTTTAATTTGTTTCCTTTGCCTTGGCATGTTGCCACTTAATTACTTGACTTTTGGACTTGTTGCCACACTATGTCTTTGCCGCCAGATAGGGGAATTTTCGTCCCGAATGTGTGTGGGAGCAACTTCCGTTTCTGGCAAGCTAGAAACCCACCCACAACCTCCACCCCAGATCACAATCCAGATCCAGGGAGGTTAAAGCAAGAGTGGTTACCCCCCAAGACTGATCGCTGGATCTCCCTACAGTTTGCAGGCCAGGAGCTGGAGCTGCCTTTGAAAATTACAAAATGGCTTGTCTCCTCAGTGGCTTCTATCCCCCAGGGGAGGAAGCCAACGCATTCCCCAAATACTGGTCCCAAAGTCCATAGGGCACTAACCTCTCACTTTGTCCTAGGCATGTCTATGTTGATAATTCTGGAATCACCACAGCTGCTGGTGTTCTGGGGTCTCTCCAGCTGGTTGCTGGCCCTGCTGCTCTGGGGCTAAAACTGCTAGTCAGGCTGACCGGACCTGTGCTTGGCTCCCAGTGCTCTGCGCACTGCGCGCTGCTGGCTCCCAGACTGCTGCGCTGGTCCTTCCTGCAGGGCTGCTGCGCTGTCCTCACCGAGAGGTTAGCTTCTCTGTATTGTTCTGTGGGTACTGGGGCTCCAGAAGTTGTTCAGAGTCCCCTTTTACATAGTTTGGAGGAAATCTGGGGGCAGAGTGGCTTGGATACGCTGTTCCTACTCCGCCATCTTGGCTCCGCCCCCAGGAGTTTTCTTTTTGGGATCTTTTTCAGGAGGTGATCGGTGGATTATTTCAACCTCTATTTCATCCTCTGGATCTAAAACATCAGGGCAATTTTCCCTGAGAATTTCTTGAAGGATGATTTCTAGGTTCTTTTTTTGATCATGGCTTTCAGGTAGTCCAATAATTTTTAAATTATCTCTCCTGGATCTATTTTCCAGGTCAGTGGTTTTTCCCATGAGATATTTCACACTGCCTTCTATTCTTTCAATTGCTTGGATCTGTTTAACAGTGTCTTGATTTCTCATAAAGTCACTAGCTTCCATTTGCTCCAGTCTAATTCTGAAGGAATGAATCTTCTCAGTGAGCTTTTGAGATTCTTTTTCCACCTGGCAAAGTTGGCTTTTTAAGGCATTCTTCTCCTCATTGCCTTTTTGAGCCTCTTTTGCCATTTGAGTTAGTCCATTTTTTAAGGTGTTATTTTCCTCAGTCAGGCTGTTGACTCTCATTTCATACTTTTCTTGCATCCTTCTCATTTCTCTTCCCAATTTTTCCTCCACTTCTCTTATTTGGTTTTTAAAATCCTTCTTTTGGTCCTCTATGGCCTGTAACCTGCTCGTATGTTCATTTGGGGCTTTTGGTGCAGGATTTCTGACCTCACAGTCCTCCTCCTGTTCCATGCTTCTATCCTCTTTGCCCCCAGAATAGGTGTCTAATGTTGAATTTTTCTGTTTATTTTGTTTCCTTTGCCAAGGCATGTTGCCACTTAATTACTTGATTTTTGGGCTTGTTGCCACAGTAGGACTCTGCCACCAGCCAGGGGAGCTTCCGTCCCAAAGGTTGGTGTCTTCTCAACTGCCGGAGGTATTAGTTGGGTGCCCTCCCTGTAGGCCCCACACACTCTGGCAATACTCTGGACACACACCCCAAGACCTCCACCCCAGACCACAATCCAGATCCAAGAAGGTTAAAGCAAGAGTGATTACCCCCAAGACTGATCACCCGATCCCCCTACAGTCCACAGGCCAAGAGCTGAAGCTGCAACTGAAGCTGCAAAATGGTGGCTGTGCTGCAGCTCCTCAGTGGCTTCTCACCTGCAGGGGAAGAAGGTGATGCATTCCCAAATACTGGTCCCAAAGTCCATCAGCACTAACCTTTTTCCTTTTTCCATATATGTGTTGATAATTCTGGAAACACCACAGCTGCTGGTGTTCTGGGTCCCTCCAGCCAGCTGCTGGTCTGGCCGCCCTGGGGCTAAAACCTCTGACTCATGCAGTCCTGGGCTTGGCTCCCAGAGTGCTTCACTGGCCACTCCCTGCCTGGCTGCCAGGCTGTCCTCAGCAGGAGGTTAGTGTCTCTGTGTTGTTCTGTGGGTGCTGGAGCTCCAGAGGTTGTTCAGAGTCCCCTTTTACATGATTTTGAAGTGTTGTGGGCTGGAGTGCCGTGAAAATGCACTTTCTACTCAGCCATCTTGGCTCTGCCCCGCCCCCCATTTTCTATATTTATAAAATAAGTTGGTGGTGTGTGTGGGGGGGGTTTGCAATATAAATTTTTGATTATCCATGGACACTATTTGAGGTTCCTTGAAAATTCTTTCTCTTGCTTGCATTTGGAATGATTTAAAGTGAATAAAAAGAGACTGCCTATTTCAAAATAAGATGGAAATGAATAGTTAATTGGATTTAGAGACAAGAATATGAACAGTTTATAATAAATTATTGACATTAAAAATGATTTACTATACATGTTTTGTTGGAACATAGATGTGTAATGTGTCTGTTTCAACATAGCTCACAGAGAGGCAAGAGTAGACATCTCTAGCTTCTTCTTCTCCAACCCTTTTCCAAGGGAGTCTATATATATATATTCCTGCCAAGAAGAGGTTGGGACAGGAGGTTGACCGTTCTCCCATTTCCCTCTCCTCAGAGATAAGGGGTACTGGGTTAGAATTATGTGTATTTGCTCCCTTAAATATTATTATTGTAAGGCAATATAATTTTAAGGTTCAAGATAAACTCCTGATTGCTATTCATTAATTAAAAATGGGGAACTCAGTTTTATACCCAAGGCTTGAGCCCTTTTCCACTAGATGCCAGTTCTACAATGAATACATATAGCAAATCAAAGAAATTAATTTATCTAAGTCAATAGCAAAAGAGAAAAAGAGAAAATATACAAATGAGAATGTATTTGACAATACGGATTGAAGGAGCTCTCCCATTGGGAGATATCTCAACTGAGAGAGAAAGAGAGAAAGTTCTACTGTAGAAAACCAGAAATGGGGAGATGATTGAAATTCTACAAATTGGCTTATTCCCAGAGTCCTTCTCCCTTCATGGCCCTGAAGAAATGTTGGAATCCCATGTGTCTTCTCTTGAAACCAGATGGTCCAATGGAGATGGAAAAACTTAGATCCCTCTTTTTGCCCACTTTTGCCAGCTTCACTCACTCTGTACCCAGATTGCAGGGTATTAAGTAATCTATCCCTACCAATGAGAAGAGAGCCCCTACACAATGGACTTTGAGGCTCAAATAACAGATGCAAAACCAAAAGGATTCTTAGAGGCCATCTAGTTCAAACCCTTCTTTTTCCAGATGAGGAAACTGAGGCTCAGGGAGGTTAAGAGACTTGCTCAATGTCAACAGCTAGTACACATCAGAGGCTAGATTAGAACCAAGGTCTCTTGTCTCAATATTTAGTGTTCTTTCTACTATATCACATTTTCCCTTGACCACAGTAAGAATGGTCAATTTTCCAAGAGCTAATGCATCTTCACTGGAGTAATCACATCCTATTGTAATGTGTTTATGAGATATTTGTTACAATTGAAAATATTTTTTCCTGAATTAGACCTATAATTTCATTGGTATAGAGAACTCCTAGTGAGGCAACTCCCTCTATCAATTCAGTGAAGCAACTACTCTTGGACTTACAGTCTTGGAGGGTTGCCTAGGACCCTGAGAAGTTAAGTGACTGGCCCAGAGTCACACCACCAGTACATATTAAAGGCAGGTCCTTATTCCAGATCTTCTTGCCTCAGTGACCAGTTCTTTGTCTACAACAGTGGTGCTGCCCCTAAACTGATAGCAGAATAAAAAAAAATAGTGAGGGAGATTCTATTTAGGGGTACCATTAGAAAATTCTCTGTTTTGGCCTAAAATAAATATTTTTGTCGGTTTCATGGGTCTCTTCAAGCTCTATAGTTATGATCTGGTCTTTCAATTGTTATTGCTTAGAATAGAGATTTGAGATCCTGAGATCAAAAGGGTTAAATATAGAACTGCAGCATGTTATTAGAATTGTTTTTCCTCCTCTTTAAATATGTACTAATTGCAGGACATCCATCTTGTTCAGGGGGTGCTTAGAATAGCTCTCAGCAAAACTGGAGTCTGCAGAACAATGCACCTTGAGTCACGAGACTTTGGATTCTATGAATCAGCCCTGGAGTGGTATGCACTCTATCCTTCATATGCCAGTGGCATTGAGCCCCCATGCCAGCTTGATTAATTTGCCTCAGGGTATCATAAGAATGGAAATAGAAAGGTGCTGAAACTTTAAAAGTAAATATATATATATATATAATATTTGATGTTATAAGTTTTATATATATATACATATGTATGTATGTATATATATATAGATATTATATCATGTATGTAACATCATCATATTATGTATAATAGGAAAAAAGTAAAATCTTATCCTTGAGTTAAAAAATTACTTCACAAGTGCAAGATGCATGGTTACACAGAAATTTGTCTTAAAAAATCTTAGTGTTTGAAGGCTTATAAACTCAAAGTGAACTAACAGTATGATATGAAAAAAAAGTTGATGCTGTCTTATAGTATACTAATTGGGCCAGAGTTTCCAGGAATAAGGAGGTGTTGGGCCTACTATACAGGAGGTTAAGTGATATGCCCAATGTCACATAGCTAGTAGGTTTTAGAGGTAGATTTGACCCTAGATCCTCTGAATCGAAGGCCAGTGCTCTTTCTATTGTACCTAGATCCTGTAATCAAACCTGACTGTTAACTGATCTCAACCTCTATGCTCCCTCCTCCATATGTTTGTAAATGCCATCAATGCCCCGTACCTGAAAAACCCTTCTTTCAAACTCTGTTGAGATCTCTGTGTTCCCTCCATAGGGCTATCAACTCTAGGATATCACCTTTCCCCTTTCTGTCCTTATCATATTCTGTCTTGTATCATATGTATTTTATACCTGTCAGAACTCCCACTTAAGTTGCTTTTTAAAGGCATATGGCATTTTTATCTTTGTACCCTCAGGAGCTAAAATAATACCAGGTACATGTGAGCTGCTGGAGATACAAAAATAAGATACTTTTTGTTGAGTTTAATTAAATAGGATATACTTCTCACACTCCTTTTTTTATTCTAGTCAGCCTTATCTAGTTTTGCAAAATCTCTCTGGAAAGCCAGAACCCAGAACTAAACATAATATTTCAGGTAGAAGTGAGGACACATTGGAATGATGCAGTGGAGCACATGGTTGGTACTTAATAAATTCTTATTGTGGAACCGATTGATTCAGAATTCAGTAGGACCTTTACTTAACCGTGTTCTGAACACTGTGTCAGTCAGCCTATTGTAACCTAATATTATTATTTTCTTTAAGTCAACAATTAAGCACCTACTATATGCCACACAGGGTGTTAAATTTGAGCAATGGAAAGCAAAGCAAAACAGTCTCTGCTCTCAAGGAACTCACAGTCTAATAGTGGATATCAGATGCAAACAGCTATATACAAACAAGATATATGCAGGATAAGTTGAAAATAATCTGAAAGGGAAGGCACAAGCATTCATTCATTCAGAAGAGTGGGAAAGAAGCCTTGAGGAAGGTGGGGTTTCTTTCTTTCTTTTTTTTTACTATTTTTTCACACTTATTTATTTGATTTTTAATTTATGGAATAAAACAAGCATTTCCATAGCAAAGTATAATTTAAAAATGATTGCACATGAAACTGCAAGTATATTATGTACAACTTGCTATTCTTCTTAAATATATAAATTATCATGTAAATTTCTTTTTTTTCTTTTATCCCCCTCCCACCCTGTGCTAGTAGACACAAATATCTATATGCAAAATTATTCTATACGTACTTCTATTTGTCAGTTCTTTCTCTGGATGTAGAGGAAGGTGGGATTTCAGCTGGGACCTTAAGGAAGCTAGGAAGCAGAGATGAGGAAGAAGAAAGTTCTAGGCATGTATTTACTACCACAAATTGTTGCATCACATCAGGCTTTTAGTTACCCAAAAAGTCAGAGTCCCTCAAAAATATGGAGATATTTTCCTTAAATACTTTTCTCTTTTTCTTTTTTTTTTTTTTTGCTTTTTGGAGGGCAGTTGGGATTAAATGACTTGCCCAAAGTCACACTGCTATTAAGGGTGTCAAGTGTCTGAGGCTGAATTTGAACTCCGGTCCTCCTGACTCCAAGGTTGGTGTTCTATTCACTGAGCCACCTAGCCACCCCCTTACATACTTTCAGAAATTATTTTGTTCATTCTTAAAGAATCAACCACTTAAAGGAATAATTATATCAAAGGTAAGATTGTGAAGAAATATCCCCATCCCTGAAAGACCAGAAACATCTTCCACAACAGAACCCCAAAGCCTTTTCCTTCAAAAATTGTTTCCTTCTCTCTTTTCCCTTGCCAACAGGCTAAACTTGACCCTCAGGGAAATTTGAATATCCTCTCTGAATCTCTAAATGGGGTGTTGGCAAATTCACCATCCCTTAATTTAATCAAGATGAGTTCAAGATTAAAGACCTTTCCTAAGAAATTAAATGGAAGAAAAATGATGTGCAGAAGTATTAAACTTTCAAATCACAAAGGCATGTGAAGGTTTTCATTTTAACCCTACCTAACCCTGTCTCCAGAGTAATCCTATGCCAACAACCTTGCATATTCCTTGGCACAGTTAAGGTTGATTTTCAAGAGAATCATATGATTTAAGTATTTTAGAGATTATCGGGACCAACTCCCTTATTTTATAGATGAAGAAACCATCTTGGAAACTCAAATATGGGGTAAGGGAAAGAGTGCTATACTTGGTCAGAGGACCTAGGTTAAAATCTTGTCTTTAATACTTGTTAGCTTTGTAAATATGAGCAATCCCTAAACTTGAGTCTCAATTTAAAGAAACTGGTCAAGGGAGAGAAGGATAGCTCCAGTTACGACTTCAGTGCATTGTTATAAGAACTGAAACAATGATATAAATGTATACAAAGCACTATTTAAAGTGCTATATAAATGCTAGTTGTTATTAAATAAATAATCTGCCCTGGCTCACATAGATATTACAGCAAGCTTTAGATGAAGCATATCTCTTCATCTGGAATAGTATATCAGCCTAAATGAGGCCATTAAAAAATAATCAGATAGCTCTTCTCATCTAATATCAGCTCCAGTTTTTATATCAATTGTCAGCAGTTTCAGCTTTACACCTAAGTAAGTTTACTGCCAACTCTGCCTTAGTTTTACTTAACCAGTAACTGAAAGACTGACTTTAGATGTGTCTAATTAACATCCTATACCTATCCCAGAAGCTAGGAGGCCTGGAGTCAGGTATACTCCTTTTCCTGAGTTCAAATCTGACCTCAGACACTGACTAGCTGTGCCACACTGGGGAAGTCACTTAACCCTGTTAACCTCAGTTTCCTTATTTGTCAAATGATCTGGAGAAGGAAATGGCAAACCAGTACAGTATCTTTGCCAAGAATAATCCAAATAGGTTCACAAAGAGTCAGATACAACTGAAAAACCACCCAACAACAACAACAACAAAGCTATTCCAGTCTCACTTCCAGTTCTCCCTATTTTCCATTTCTCAAAGTGATCTGAAGATTGGTTCTTCATAGCTTCAGGAGAAAGTATGGAGCAGGGGGGAAAATAAGGTTTCTAAAGTCAGAAGACCTGGATTCAGATCTTGTCTTTGATGTTTACTAAATGTATGACTTTGGGCAAGTCAGTTAACCTCCCTAGGCCTCAGTTATTCAGTTAGATGACATGTAAGAAGCTTTTCAGTTCTTGATCTTCAGTAACCCCCCATTTCCACGTGAGTTGGACTCCACTTAATTACATCATGTTGCCTCTTCCTATTATGAGGTCAAAGTCAATCATCATAAGGGTGAAAGGCAAAGGAAAGACTACAAAGGTTCATAGAAGTGAAAGATGAATGTAACGTGACTATGATTAACATGATGTGGTATCAGTTGACAGCTAAGGAATAGTGATGCTCTTCTGAAACAAATTCTTTGAGGCAATTTGTGGGTGACCTTGGGAGGTGATCTTTCAGAGATGGCAAGTCTCTTTAGCTAGCCATTAGGGATGTCAACCAAGGGACAAATTTTACATGTGCTCAGAAATTCACCATCAAGACTGAAGGACAATCTTTAAGCTTAGCAAGCTTGGACTTGAATCAGTGTCCCTCTTTTCCATGCTACCTTCTAGGCAAAGGTGTCACATGGCATCCTTATCTGGTCTAGGCTATTTATAGATCCATTTATTTATATAGTTTATGTATAATATATAAACATACATTTATTTGTATATTTATCTATATATTTAGATAGTAAATAGCATGGCTGAGATATAATTCTAGGTCTTCTGACTCCAAACTCAGCATTCTTTCTACTGCACCACAGGAAACCTTGGAAAACATCTAGTTAATCCAAAGATTAAAGTGAAGCAGTCAGTGAAGTACAATATATGGTTGTAATAATAATATAATGAAACAGATAGGATCATTGAGTCAGAATGGATCTCACAATCCAATCTCCAATCAAACCCTCTTTGCAGCATTCCTGACCAAGTCTCTGCTTGAGTATTTCCATTGACCAAAAAGTCTAACAGCCTTTTAGTTAGTCTCCTTGTATCAAACCTCTCCCATCTCCAACCATTTCCTATGGAGTTGCCAAAATGGTATTTCTAAAGTCTGACCACATCACTCTCCTGCTATAAGAGCTCCAGTGTTTCCCTGTTACTTCCAGGATAAAACTCCAGCATTCTTCTGTTTGGCATTTAAAGATCTTTGCAACCTGGCTCCAGCCTAGCTTTTCAATGTGGCCATGTTTTATTCCCCTTCCCATACTCCATAACCAGGCAAACTGACCTCCTGGTGTTCCCTAAAGAGTGCATTCTAGGGAGTGGTTAGGTGGTGCAGTGAATAGAGCACTGGCCCTGGAGTCAGGAGGACCTGAGTTCAAATGCAGCCTCAGACACTTAACACTTAGTAGCTGTGTGACTTGGGGCAAGTCACTTAACCCCAATTACCCTCCAAAAAACAAAAAGAAAACAAACAAAAAAAAGAGGGCATTCTATCTCTTACCTGCCTTGGAAGAGGCTTCCTTTCTCTCCCCCATGCCTGAAATGCTTTCTCTTCTAATCTCCACTACTCAGAACCCCTATTTCCCTTCAAATTTCAGCCCGATCACCCCATCCTTCAAGAAGCCTCCTTATATTCAGTTATCAGTGTGCCCCTCCACAAGGAAATAACTTTGTATCTATGATTTATTTACTTATCTATGAATATATTGTATCTCCCACCACCACCACCTAGAGTGTAAGTTCCTTGGGGGCAAGCATTGTTTCACTTTTAGATTTATACCACAAGTATCTGACACAGAACCCAGCACTTAACAGGTTCAGAGTGGCATGCTAACACACAGTGCTGAGCTGTACTGACTGGTGAGTTAGTACAAACTTGCTGATCCTACTCTATCTAGCCAACCCTAGACCCTGCTCCACATGCATCTACCCTGGACATTTTGCAGGTACCCTGCTACTCACTCACATGTATCCTACCTTTTCAGCTCTTACCCCAAGAACAATAATCAAATAAATACAGTCATTACTCCCTCTTGACTCTGCTATGGCTCTACTCATCATTCCTGTGGTTCCCTAGACTAGTTTTTCCTTCCCTAACGTTATTTCCCTATTTGTGTTGTCTCTTCCTATTAGAATATAAGCTCTTTACAGGATTTTTATTTGCATCCCTAGAGCTTAGCATGTTGCCCAGTATGTTAATTGATTAATAAAAGTTATTTCATTCATTTATGCTTAATAAATGCTTATTGGACTAGATCAGAATACTTCCTATTCTAATTAAAAAAAAATTCTTCCCTATACTAAGACTAAATCTGCCTTCCATTGATTCTTACTCATTGGTTCTAAACCTGCCATCTGGAGTTACACTACACAGAATGAGTTCAGACCCTCTTTCAGATGACAGAACTTTATAATCAAAAATGTAGGGCTAGATGAGATTATTTAGACCAAGTGCCTCATTTTACAGATGAAGAAACTAAGGCCCAGAAATGACTTGTCCAAGGTCATATAGATAGTAAATAGCACACCTGAGATATAATTCTAGGTCTTCTGATTCCAAACCCAGCATTCTTTCTACTGCACCACAGGAAACCTTAGAAAACATCTCGTTAAACCTCTACCTGCCAGCCTCGTGAAAGGAAGAGGTGGCCAGTATGGGATTCACCCAAACAAGTCTTCCTCTTTGCCTTGCTGGCAGTGGATAAACCACACTTAAACAACATACCAGTGAGGTGACCAATTGTTTTGGGCTTTTTCCCCCTGTGGGTATAGCGTAGCCACCAATCAGAAAGCTCCTATAATTATGGCTTCTGAAAGA